>CM061162.1:20046693-20366693 GCA_030710495.1 Labroides dimidiatus
ATGCTATTATATGAAAAATACGCTTTGAGAGGAAGAAAACAGACCGTTTGAAATTATTGAATTGGTATACATAGAGAATAAAATAACATGAGTCTATTATTCAGAATTTTTTAGGCCAGCAGAGAAGGCCTTGCAGGCCTTGACAGCCCGCCACTGGTAGGAGGTTCTGTTTGCTCCTTGTGCATCTTTATCATTTGTTCATATTCTATAGGTGTTCATGCCAGGGGCCCCAGGTGGAAGAAATCGTTTGAAGGAGGCCTTAAAAGTAACCTTTTTTCTAGTATTAGTATTTATGGTTTGAAAAGTTAGATGTCATCTATGTGACCATGGTCATACATTTATTCCTTAACTTATATTTCAGCATCAAACATCTGGTGCTCATGGTTACAAGAGCTGGAACGTAAGTCAATCCTTAAGATAATCCAATAGTACTTAACACTAAAACTGTTAGACCAATGAATACATTGATTTGTGCTTAAAAAAAACAACAACTTTTTTTTTCTAGGGGAAACAAGAAATCCCTGATCTTCAAGTGCACACCAGGAGTCAGAGTCAACAGCAGAAGAAGAGACATGATTCAAAAAGAAGGATTTATACAAGAAATGAGTGGGAAAAAGAAGAAGAAAGAGAAGAAGAGACAGAAACAGGCCCTGAGCGAGACTATGAGGAAGAGAGGAGTGGAGACTACGACTGGGAGACGGAGGAGGATGTTGACCGAGAAAGGGAAGGAGAAGAGGAAGATGACCTGGAGCAGCAGAGAGAAAGGGAAAGGCTGGAGATGGAGAGGGAGAGAGAGGAGCTGGAGAAAGAGAGGGAGGCTGAGCTGGAGCTGGAGAGGGAGAGGACAGAACAGGAGAGGGGGAGAGACATAGAGAGAGAGAGGGAGGAATGGGAGAGGAGGAGGGCAGAGATGGAGAGGGGTGGTGGAGGGGGTTACGGTGGGGAGACAGGACAACAGTACCCTTACCCTCCAGAGTATTTTCAGCTCAAGGTAGGCAAAGAAAGACTTCACCTTTAATACATGAAATATATGAAATTCTCTGATTTTTATGTTGAAAAAAAAATGCTTTTTTTCAATCCATCAGGGACAACCAGGAGAGAACGGACAGCCTGGACAAAAGGTGATGAAACAATAAAGCTCCTCTCTGTCTGACTCTGCCCCTCCACCCTTGAATATATATAATTTGAATTATTTTGTTGGGGAGAAAAAAACAAACAAAAATTGCTTCATTGTTCAGGTTGGCAGCAGAAATATCCGACTGAAACATTGGTATAAAATCCATATTGTCAGGGGAAAGCAGCACCAGCAAAGAGAGGAAATATTTTTTGTAATTTTGAATGGAGTGGCTTAAAGTGAAACACATCATTCCACTGCCATGATTCACTGAGTCACCAAAATGGTCTCGCTGATTTAAAGTGTCATTATCATCATCCTGAGATCACAGAGCCAAAATGACAGTCGACACATAAAATTTGCCATCGGTTCATAAATATATCATCGCTGCTCTCTCCTCCTACCCACATTGCATCAGTCAGTGACATCAGAACCTCTCTGCTGTCTCGCCTGTCATCTGAGCTGGTCGAGTCCAGGTCTTTGATGTCCTCTTGTCTCCGTTTCTGTTCGACTGTGAGACGGCTGATTAAAGCAGACATCAGAGTTATTTTTCTAATTCCTCCATGTTGGTTTATTTTGGCTTATTAAAAACAATTCATTGAAGGCACTTTTTAACTGATGTGCTCAAATTTTCAGGGTGAAATTGGAGAAAAAGGACAAAAGGTAAATATCTTTTCTGTTAGTTATTTCATCTGAAATCTGAAGACAAACTGCAATCTGAGTTGCAGTTGAACATCTCTCAGACATGTTTTGTGTTTTTAGGGGGAACCAGGCAGTGGTCACAGAGGTCCAGAAGGCCAGGCAGGTCCTCCAGGACAGAAGGTGAAATTTCATCACTACCTTGCTCTCAGAAACTCAAATGAATAAGAGAAAACTTCACCTCTGAATCCTGAACCCCCCGTAGCCTTTTTAATCATTTTAACTTTGATTGACTTTGTCTATTACTGGGGTTTTAATTGGGGGGATGTAATTGGCTCAGTGATTCACTCCCTCATTTAAAACTGTGTTGTAGGACAAAAACTGATTAAAGAGAGGAAGGGCCATTCGTTTCAAAGCAATTAATCAAAAATGATAGTTTAGTGAAATAATTACAGTAAACAGCTGAACTCTGCCTGAGTGCTTATCTTTTAAGTATTTCACTTTGTCACTCTTTCTTTGTCTCACTTCCTTTGTTTCACTTTAGGGTGAACCTGGTGAGTCAGGGCCTCCAGGTGCTCAGGGCATCCAGGGTATCAGTGGTAACGCAGGCATCCAAGGCTCCCCAGGTCTGAGGGGGCCATCAGGGTATCCAGGAGAGCCAGGCAGAGAGGTAAAGTATGATTTATCAGCCTTTAAAGAAACATTAAATAATAATAAACTAACAGGCTGCACAGTGGTGCAGTGGTTAATGCTGTTGCCTCATTGCAAGAAGGTCACCAATTTGAATCCCGGTTCTGGCACGGTGTGCCTTTCTGTGTGGAGTTTACTCCAGCTTCCTCCACAGTCCAAAAACATGCTCAACAGGTTAACTGGTGACTCTGAATTGCTCGTAGGTGTGAGTGTGAAAGGTTGTCTGTCTCTGTGTGTCAGCCCTGTGATTGGCTGGAGACCAGTCCAGGGTGTACCCGCCTCTCACCTGAAGACAGCTGGGATAGGCTCCAGTCACCTGTGACCCTGAAAAGGATAAGAAAGACAGAAGATGGATGAATGAGTGAATGTAGTGAAAGAATACTGTCTAATAAAAAGAGGTTGTGTTATTATGTTTTAATACATGAAATGTTTTGGGGCTTTTTTCACAGGGTGAACGTGGAAAGAGGGGGAAGAATGGATCACCTGGAGCTCCTGGACCTCAAGGAGCAGCAGGACCCCTTGTGAGAGGATATTAAAGCTCCTATGAAGTTTGAAGCTGGTTATTAAACCAGATTTTGAACAGTGGATATAAAAAATGAACACACTCTGGTTATAACACAAGGTTTTTGTGATGTAAATTAAATGGGATCAAGGTGAATCATTTCAGCTTTACATAGATGTGACCCATAACGTGTACCATGACAATAATATGGTTGTATAAGTGTGCACACTCTTGAACTCACACTGTGTGAAGCACCTCTTGATTTTATTGAAGCACTCAGTCTGTATGGGTTGGTGTCTATCAGCATGGCACACCTTAACTTGGTCATATTTCAGCACTCTTCTTAGCAAAAACGCTCCACATCTGTCAGATAGAGAGGGTGTCTCCTGCCCTCATCATCAGCCCACAGATCCTCAAACAGATTCAAGTCTGGGCTCTGGCTGGGCCGCAGTCTTGCCTGGAATTAACATGTTTTCCTGTCTTTTGTAGCAGTTTATCTTTAACTTTTCAAACCAAGTTGAATCTGTATAATGCAAAGTTTCTGATTTGAAGGATGAGTAAACACTTTCAAAAGAAAAATGTTCATGGATCTTTTCTTTTTTTTGATAAAGGGTCCAACTGGTGAGCCTGGAGTAAAAGGAGAAAAGGTACAAATACTGGGTCTATATTACAACCCTAATTCCAATGAAGTTTGGACGTGGTGTAAAATGTAAATAAAAACAGAGTGCAATGATTTCTTAATCATGTTTAACCTATATTCAACTGAATACACTACAAAAACAAGATATTTATTGTTCAAACTGATAAACTTTATTGTCTTTTTAGGAACCTGTTGCAGGCATCGAATTAAAAATTAGTGAATATTTACAAAAAAAAAAAAAAAAAAACTTTATTGGAACTGTGGTTTTACTTTGTTGTTGTTGTTGTAGTTGCAGTGTCATTTCTGCTTCATTTGTTGATACTTTCTTTTCCTCCCATCAGGGTGACAGTGTTCCTGGAGAGCCTGGTGCCAGGGGGCTGTCCGGCTTTCCAGGCAGAAGAGTGAGTTGAACTAACTTTATACACATCAATATTTCAACAGGTTAAGTCAGTGTTTGAGTTGGGAAAAAAAAAATCCTGATCTCACTTTCACACAGTCACCTTAATCATTATCTTATGTGAAGTGAAACACGATGTGGCTTTTCTACTTTTCAAAGATTGTCTTTCTTTTCAGGGGGAAAAAGGGGCTCCGGGTATTAAAGGAGTTCCAGGACATATAGTAAGCATCTTTTTTTAAAACCAAACACTTTCACAAATATCTTTTAAGCGCACTCATACCAGGCATTAATGTCTGTATTGTTTTGAAAAGGGTCCAAAAGGATTGCGTGGCACCAAAGGTGAAAAGGTGAGCTGCTTTTGTTGAAGTTCAGGCTGTTGATTTGTGATGACTTAGACTTGGAGGTTTAAGAAATGTTATGCCAACAACAGACTGACATATTTCATGGCTTTATTGAATCTCAACAATAGGCTGCTTTAGCCCTTCATGTTATTATGCAAAATGTCTTCCATGTTTGTAGTTCTCATGACATAAATAACACAACCTGCCAACAACTACTGCCAATTAGAGTTCATTAGTGCAGGATCTTAAACTGTACTGTTAGGAATTCAAAAAGTACAAATAAATGTTTTATGGTGAACGCTAACACTGACCCCTGTTCCCTAAGTCATAAGGCCAATCTGTGACTAAAAACTCAACAGTTCAGTCCCATAAACCAGCAATAAGTTTCACATCCCAAATGATAGATGGTTTCTCACAGTGTGCCTGCATTTAATCCAGTGATTTCATATGATTGAGTCAACTATTTCATCTCTTTGAGAACTACATGATAACATTATAACACTTTAATGTAAGGTGCTGGGTGAGTGTGAGTGTGAAAGGTTGTCTGTCTCTGTGTGTCAGCCCTGCGATTGACTGGTGACCAGTCCAGGGTGTATCCCGCCTCTCGCCCTAAGACAGCTGGGCCAGCCTCCCGCGACCCTGCACAGGAGAAGCGGTATAGAAGATGAATGCATGAATGAATGTGTGATGCTGGTTTGAATTCTCCATTTTCAGGAAACAAGAGTTGCTCTAAATTTTGTTGAATAAGATTTCAAAGCAAATGCTTCAGAAATAAAACAAAATGTCAGCTCATTCAGAGGTCTCTCGAATTCACTTGTTTTCCTCCTGCTTTTCTTCTTTGCATTAGGTTTTATTTTCTCAACAGAACCAATTATTTTGACTCTGTTCACATTATTAAGTTGTAATTTCAAAAACAATACATGACAAGAACAAAAAGCAGCTTAAAAAAAAAGTGAAATATTTTGATAAAGTTGTTTACAGGTAAAGCAGATCTTTTACTACAGTGCAACTAATACTCATGAAATGTCTTAAAGATGGTTGACTAATTTTTTCAGAACCAAATTTAGCATGTAGTACACCTTAAGTTCTGTAAAATCCGGGATGCTGTGTAAGGATTCATAAAAAGAATTTGATGGTTTGTAAATCATTTAAAATCAGTTTATAGTAGAAATTATGCAGACAACTTAAAAAAAGACAAACCTGAATAATTTTTTTTAATAATTATAAAACTTTTGTTTAGCTTTCGTAGCTGGCATTATTAAGTCTATATTTCCATACAAAACTTTCCATTTTTAACATTTGATATCTTTGGGAAGCATCTTTGATATCTATCGTGTCTTTGCATTTTGTTTTTTCAAAATATTGGGTTGCAAACCATTAAATTTAGTTTTTTTTACAACTTTTTGCACAGCCCCAAAAACTCTTAAATACTTTACCAACATGTTTTCACCAACAGGAGTCAAACTAGTGACCTTGGTTTTGCAGGTTCTGTAATATTGATACACGACCATGAATGAAAAGCATAAAGGTGCTTCTTTTTCTGAGGCTTCCGTGAACTTCCAAACCTTTCCTCCCTCAACTTCAAGCATGAGCTCAGTCAGATTTTTACCTAAACCGCTGTCAGGGATGTTTTCCTCAACAGGAAGGCATGAGGAGTAAAAGAGGCTGACATAACATTTTTGATATTCAGAAGTTCATACAGATGTTTTCATTCCTAAAAAAAAGAGAAAGAGTCAGAAGGAAGAGTTTATTTTGAAGTGTCAGCAGGTCCAGGTTGGGTTGTATTGAGTGATGTCAGCAATGTTTTTCAGAAGTTAGTTCTCATCATGTGTCACAACTGAGCAGATCATTCCTTTCAAAAGCAGCAACCCTGAATATGTGGACAACTCATGACATTTATCAAAGGTGATGTCAAGTCTCAGCTTCCTGTTTTGGCAGCTAAGTATGAGGAGAGATAATATAATAAGTGTACTTTTTGACAGCCCAAAATGAAATGAAGATGTTTGGACATTTTTTTTTCTTCTGTTTTTTTTTTGCAGGGTGACCGAGGGTTACCTGGAGTCAGAGGAGAAAGGGTAAATACATGAACATGGCTGCACATGGAAGATGTTTACTGACCGGTGCACCAAAGTGGTGTCAAGTGTCCGTGAGTCATGGCTCATTTTATCCATTATCTCTTTTCAACAGGGGAGTGTGCTACAAATCCAAGGACCTCGTGGGTTTAAGGGCTCCAAAGGAGATGGGGTGAGAGGCTTTTCAGGCTGTAGTCATTTATGATGTCTTTAAATAAACTTTCATTCAGAAAAGTTGCATGAAAAGCTTTAGTTGTTCCTCACCAGTTGTACTATGTAACAGTTTGTCAGTCCTTGGTTTAAAGGGAACAGAATTGTACACATTTTGAGCTTTCTAGCTTTCAGGTATATAATTATCATAATGAACTGATAGTTGTATTAATGTATAAGCATGTATTGTATCTTCATGTCTGTTGTGTTGACATCTTGTGGTTAGATTCAGGATAAGTCTACTTTTATCATGTAGCACATGGGCTTATATGATGCTGTTATTGTAGCAGAGCTATCTGTAACTGTGTGAATTGATCCACAACGATGGAAAGATTCACAGGATTGATTATAGGTCCACAATAATAAATAAATTTATATAAATAAATACAATATGAATAAACTAGACAATTTCCACGGAAATCGTGAGAGGGGCTCGGGACGCATGCCGGCTGGCATATTTACTCTTGATATACTTTCTAATGTGTCCGCGCGCCATTTCAAATGAAGATCCCTCTGTGAGTTGATTTTAATGGTGAAACATTGATAAACAGAAATACACACACACACACACACACACACACACACACAAAGAGTCATGCACACTACACATGCTTAAATGTGGGGGGTGTTTTGTGTGAACTGAGGTCCCTTAAACACAATCATAAACGCACACACACTTACACATAGGCGCACGTTGCTTTCCTTTTCAAAGACAACAAGCCCTCTGTGAGTGGCCTTCAATGATAAAACTTTGTTTAACGAAAAACAAAAAAACCTACACACACTGATACACACACACACACACACACACACACACACACACACACACACACACACACACACACACACACACACACTTACACTCACCCAAACACACACACACACACACACACACACACACACACACACACACACACACACACACACACACACATTAGAATTACGCGCTTAAATGTGAGGGTGTTTAGTGTGAACTGAGGTACTTTAAACATCATCAATACAGTCACACACACATACACGTTTTCTTGCTTTACATGCCCTTTCAAGGAAAAGAAAACCTCTGTGTTTAAGCACTCAATACATTGCTTGAAATGAGTTATTTCATTCAAAAGGAATCCTCACTCTCTCCGTGTGTGTGTGTGTACTTGTTTTGATAATATAGCCAGGATCTCCCAGAATGCCCCAGAATGTCCTTATGAGTCATCATTCATGAAGAGCTGCATGGTTTCCATCTTCCGTCAGTCCTGCTGTGACTGACTGATGATGTCACGCACTCTGAGAGCTGAGTTTTAGTGAAAAATCTCAAAACTTTGTGTTGCTTTACCTTTGTTTTCTCAAAAACTGTTGAAGATAGCAGAATGCCCTAAGAAATTTAAGCTGTGGACAGATGTGTCAAGATTTTGAAGCAAGAATGACGTCTCTAGCTGAAAGTATGGCGAGGCAGGAGCCGTGGGAAATAGTGTGTTTTTTTGGTGTTCTCGGGAAGCCTCCCTATTCATTGTCTATAGGACTTTTTCGTCGGTTTTTCAGGGTTTTTTTTCGGCCAAAAAACACCGGAATTCTTAGAAAAGTCAGAGCACACCATTCTGGACCGAGCCGCACATTTTGATATATAATTTGTTGGGGTTTTCTTAAAGCTCTGGGAGGAGAAGCGGTCCAAAGTTTTGTCCTTATGAGTCATCTTTCATGTAGAGCTGCATGGTTTCCATGACGATTTAACTGAGAGCAGCTGTGGAGATCAAGGGACACCTCTTTGTGACAGCTGTTCTCTGCTGTTTTTTGGGATGAGGCATGTGTCCGAACAAATGCTCGCTGTGGCCAAACCGTTATAGCTATCAGAAAAACGAGCGCACCGTGAAAATCCAGACGGGCGGAGGAATCCGTCAATGTGCAGTTTATATTTGTAGGGTCAAGAATTTGCCCTCACGGCCGAGTTGAAAATGAGTGACCCTTTTCTGAAAAACCCGAGGGATTCATAATGAAAGTAAATACAGAGAGGTGGTCAGGTTTGGCTGACAGTTGGCCCTTTCCTGACTAAGAGCTCCATCCTTTGACTTCAAAGGCTGCTTTGACAGAAGCGCAACGGAAATACCTACGTTTTGATGTAATTTTTATGACCGTGGAGTGAAATTTGTGGTCCCACGAGACATTTGTTTGGGAAATTCCTTGTGTGTCATGAGTTGCTGCTCCCACTCTAACTGATGATGTCACGCACTGTGAGAGCTGAGTTTTGGTGAAAAAACTCAAAAGTTTGTGTTGCTTTACCTTTGTTTTCTCAAAAACTATTAAAGACAGCAGAATGCCCCTTGAAACTTAAGCCGTGGAAAGATGTGTCAACGTTTTGAAGCAAGAATGACGTCTCTAGCTGAAAGTATGGCGAGGCAGGAGCCGTGTGAAAAAGTGTGTTTTTTTGGTGTTCTCGGGGAGCCTTCCCATTCATTCTTAATGGGACTGTTTCGTTGGTTTTTCGGGTTTTTTTCGGCCAGAAATTGCCGAAATTCTTAGAAAAGTCATAGCACACCATTCTGGACCGAGCCGCACGTTTTGATATATAATTTGTTGGGGTTTTCTCAAAGCTCTGGGAGGAGAAGCGGTCCAAAATTTTGTCCGGAAGATGAAGAAGATGAAAGAAACGAACGGAAGAACAATAGTGGCTCGTGGCTCATGCGAAGCCCGAGCCCCTAATAATAAAAGTCTTACCACTGTCTGCACTGCCATTTATGTTGATTTTAGCACACCCTGTGATAAAGCTTCCTCTTTACTCTTGATCCGTCTCTGCAGATGCACAAGTGATGTGGGGTTTTTTTGTTTCAGTTTTTTTTTTTTTATGTTTGTTTGTATGTTTTTGTGAGTGTGTGTGAACATTTCGTCCTGCTTTTTCTAACCAGTGAAATACATGTCAGACTCCAAATAACTGCTGTGATAATTGAAAACAAAGTTCAATTTGTCACACTAAACCAACAGCATTTACAAGCATCACAAGTGACTATATAGAAGTGATCATCAAATTTCATGTCATTTTGGTTGGTTTGCTGCTGTTAGTTAAAGAAGAAAAAAAAAAGACTTTAATGTTTTATAACAAGAAAAAAAAAATGCCTTCAAGGATTAAATAAAATTTGAGTGCCGGACCTTTAGAGAATTTTTCCCCTGTGTGGGATTACTATCTATCTATCTATCTATCTGTCTATCTATCTATCTATCTATCTATCTATCTATCTATCTATCTATCTATCTATCTATCTATCTATCTATCTATCTATTGTTTATTTACTTATGCTTTTTAAACTCATATGATGTCAACACACAATGACCTAAAATTGGCCATATGTTTGGTTTCAGGGTGTCCGAGGCCCACCAGGCTTTGATGGCGATAAAGGAGAAAAGGGTGAGGATGGTCCACCTGGTGCAAAGGTAAATCCCCCTCTCAAATTGATGGTTGATAAGCCTGAAGGAAATTGATAAGATTTTCAAAAATGTATTCAATTCTACTAATTGTTTTTAAAAGGGCACAAAAGGTGATGCAGGTACTAAAGGTGCGTTGGGCCGCTTTGGAGCACGAGGACCCGTAGGCCAGAAGGTTAAAACCCAAAAGCAATATCAGATTAACTATTCAGTACTTTAATTGTATTCGTGTTTACCTCATCACTGTGTTTTCCTACAGGGAGATCCAGGAGAGCCAGGACTTAATGGAGTGATGGTAAAACCTCAGTTAAAACCCTGCAGTGAATGTTCGTGACTTTAGGAAAAACGTACAGTAAATTTCAGTAATGTGGTCTAAGGGTCGTAATGGGGACCATGGAGTGGATGGGGCCAAAGGGGACAAAGGAGATTTAGGACAGGAGGGCCAGAAGGGTGATCAGGTACTTTGAAAATAAAACCAATCATAATCCTTTTAATTCCTTAAGCTTCAGCGTCACTCTGTTTTTGAGTGTGTAAATGTGTTTGTTTTTTTGCAGGGGGATTCAGGAGAACCAGGCTTACCAGGAGACAAAGGGGAGAAAGGTGACAAGGTGGAGGCATTCATTAATTGTCTCAGTTGTCCCATTTATATTTGTTTTGCTCACCTTTGATCCCCTCTGGTTGTGATTTGAAGTTCTCTCTTTGTATGCTATTGCTGTTTTGCTTTGGCAGTCGTGTTCACTGTGTTACCTGCTGTTTTAGGGTTTCAGAGGTTTACCTGGACGTATAGGGAGTCCGGGCCTAGATGGGGAGAAGGTATGTTTCTAACTGGACTGATAATGTTATCTTTTAATGTCACGATTCTTTGACTGGGCGCTTGTTACGTTGTGTCTTTGAAAACAGGGAGATACGGGCTTACATGGCACAGCAGGCATACCTGGACTGAACGGACTGACAGGGCGGAAGGTGAGAAGTCATTAGTGCTCTTATTTCTCTTTGCTGCCCCTGACGTACTCACTCTAATCCTCCATCATATGCCAGGGTGATAAAGGTGAAGGGGGAACAAACGGTGCTGATGGGGAACAAGGAGTCAAAGGAGTTAAGGTCAGCAGCTCTATTCATCAGCCAAACGTATCACCTAAGTTTTTCATTTGTATTGTGGAGCCATTGTGTTGCTGTGCTTTAGACTATTATTTTCCTACTTTGTTTTGACCCCATGCAGGGTGCTGCAGGTTTCTCAGGTTTCCCGGGGTTTAAGGGGTCAGCAGGGATTCCTGGAAGGGATGGAGATGAGGGATCACCGGGACCACCAGGGTCACGTGGGGATCTGGGTGAAAAGGTAGAGTAATTAAGCTGTCTCTGAACATTAGGAAAATATAATACTGGCTAAAATTCTTTTTCTATATCAATAATGGATTATGTAGCTGCAAACTTTAGGAACAGGGGCTGAATAAAGCACAAACTTTCTTTCTCTGTAAAGATGAAAAGCTGCTCTTTGTATCAAAAATCTAATACATCATTTTCTCAAATAAAAAAAAAAAATCAGTGGCAGTGTGGTTGTTCTGGGAAAGCTGGGACAGGGTCAACAAAAGACTGGGAAAGTTGAGGAATGCTCCAAAAACACCTGTTTGGAACATTCCACAGGTGAACAGGTTCATTGGAAACAGGTGAGTGTCATGATTGGGTATAAAAGTAGAATGGTAAAGAATTCCACCTCCAAAGCTTCAACAATTAGTGTCCTCAGTTCACAAACACTTATTGAGTGTTGTTAAAAGGAAAGGTGATGGAACACAGTGGAAACATGACCCTGAACCAGCTTTTTAGGAACATGTTGCAGACATCAAATTCAAAATGAGGGAATATTTGCAATAAACAATAAAGTTTATCAGTTTGAAGAATACATTTCTTGTCTTTGTAGTGTATTCAGTTAAATATAGAATAAAAAAGCATTTTGCAACTCCCATTTTGGAACCACTGGTCAATTCCCTTATTTCCTGTTTCTCCATGGTTGTCCTATCCTACAAAGGCGGGAATATATTTTTAAATAGACTCACTTCAAGTTTTCCTCCTGGTATCTTACTTATTTGACTTAGAAATCAATACTTTCAATCAATCAATCTTTTCACTAATGGGTTTAGAAGAATGTTCTTGTTTCAAGAAACCAAACAATTGTTATCTTTATTGGCATAAGGCATTTTCCAGACTTTTTAGGTCTAATAAGACATTTTTTTTTTTACTAAAAATAAGACAAACACTTTTTCAGTTTTTGCTGTACACTGACTCAAACTAAAGTAGTCAAAGTCATCACAAACAAACAAACAAATACAAAATGACTAACATTTAGGGCTAGAAGAACTTCAGAAGTAAATACATACAAAGGCATACACTTATTCCCTCTAAGGAATAAGATCAGTCTTGCAAAAATTAACCCAGATTAAAAAAAGATCCATATTACAAAAGATCAAGACCGTCAGTGACTGAACAGAACAGGCAGAAGATAAGCTCAGCCTGATTACAGTCATCATCATGTCTGTGATTGGCAGCTTGAGCTCTGGATACTGCAGTAATGCAGCTAAGAAACTGCCTTAATTAACACACACACACACAAGAACACAAGGACACGCATGCACTGGGTCTATTTCTGTCAGCAGTTTTCAAGTAGCATTCAACCCAATTAGCTCTTTTTAGTTACAGTGACCAGATTCCCAGGGTTTACTGGAAAACTCTAATTAAGATGTTCCAACAATGAACCCTAATTGCTCTCTTTGTGTTTCAGTTGGCTCCAGGGTGAGCTGTGTGATAGGCGAAGTTGCATCAAGGTTCTCATGTGACAGAATTTCCTGGCTGATAAATGGTTGTTCTCAGTCCACTTATTGAGACTATCTCTCCACATAGCTACATGTTCCATATGTATGGGGACTGATGCCTCAAATCCACGTCTGCGTTGCAGCTCTGCACCGCTGCGTGTTGACTGCATTTGTCAACTCACACCTGCTGCATGTTCAGTCCAGCAAGTCTCAGGACTTACAGCTGGAGTTGCGAGACTGTGGAATTCCTGTGCTTTCCGCTCTTCATTCATGTTGTGCTGTTAAACCTCAAACCTGTTGATTCCTGGTGTGTCTTCACTCATTGTGTCATTTTCTTGCATTGGTAAAGCTAAATATGATCTGGTTTTGACACAGTTTTATTTTGAAAGTCTCAGGCTCTTTTTGGGTAGTTTCCGTGCACTACTTCCTATCCCGCTCAATCTTCTCTACTCTGAATTGATGCGTCACAGCTCCGGCACCCGGCAAAAATAGGATGGCTGCGGATTACTGCGACCTGTCAGACCAGCCTTGCAAGTTGACACATTGACTTGAATGGAAACCAGACGGAGCAGAGCTGCAACGCAGACGCAGTTGGTGTATTTCAGCTGTGATCCCACTTGGACAGTTGACATAGATACCTCTATAAGACACACCACTGAGTGACCCATGAGTAGGCTTTAAAAGCGGCAGGTGCGCCTGCAATCACTGATTCATTGATTTTCACTCTGTTAGTGGGAGATGTGAGAGTAGAGCATTTGTGAGAAAGAATATTAGTGTAACATCCACTCACTGGTTGTGTAAACAGGGAGTTGGTCTCTGGGTCCCTCTTGGAATAGCTGGTCTGTCTTTCATCCTTCCTCTTTTTCTTTGTTCACAAAAGATACTGAGCAAAAAAAAAATGGGTACTGTATGGTATATTGCGCGATCCGCTCTGCTAACGCACCCAGGTATAGTCAACTACCAAAGCCAACTTGGCCAGCAGGTGTGGTGTCCCTCTCTACCTGGTGTCATGCAGGAGGGTTGCGAGGTATATCACCAGGTGTCTGCTCTGTGCTTCATTGGCCACAGGTGACAACTAGTAAGCCCCCTGCTCCTGGATCCTCCTTCTTAGCATCCGTGGAGGGTCAGGTGGTTGATGGGGGCTGCCACTCTGACTCAGGGTCTGACAGGGAGATTCACAAGATGAGCCTGGAAATCTTAGACGATGATGCGTTCCCTGTGTGACAGCAGGAGACAGTCACAGGGAAAAGGAACAGCTGCCCCTCCCTCTACAGCAGACTGTTAGCAGGGTAGCCACTGCATTAAATATTGAACTGCGATCTGATCAGGGACCCACCCCCTCCTGCTTTGATGATGAGGCCAAAGGCCAATCCATGCGTTTCCTGGTGCTTCCCCTCTCTAACTTTGAGGAGGAGGTGGTCTGGAAGCGGTTTCAGCCACTGCCAGGTCTCTGGTCTAGGCTCTGCAGATGCTTAGCAGTGGTCCATGATTGGTAGAGGATAAGCTGTGAGCCGTTACCTCCTGTGGACCAGGCTCTGGCGGCCTTGGTCTTTCCATCTAGGTCAGTCCTTGGGAAAGTGGCTGCCAGAGTAAGAAATGAAAACAACAGATGCCCTGCTAACCAAAATGCATAGTGCCATGGCAGGTCAGACCCAGTTGGATAACACAGGGGCCGTACAGTTCCTGTACCAGTGCCACCTGACTCAGGAGCTGAAGGACAGGTGTAGTGCAGACCTGATGGAGAAGCAGCAGTGGGTCTCCTCGCCTCTCCCCAAGCTGATGAGGGAGCAGGCAGAGTTAGCAGGAAAGCCATGTCTGTATTCTAGGGGGTGGAGTGTCACCTGTGGCTCTCTCTGTCCATGCTGCAGCCAGAGGACAGGGCTTGTCCACTGGGGCTGCCTGTAGAGCCCTCTGCTATGTTTGGGCCTGATGTGTTTAAGATGTCTCAGCAAGTGCAGGAAGCTTGCTGCTTTGCACACAAGGTGTCAGGAACCTTGAGCTGAAGCCATGACTGGCACCGACCTCCACCACCACAGCCCAAGCACCCACAGCCCACATGGAATCAGGGGGATCTGAGGGGCTTGCCGGATGCATCAAAACAGGAGAAGGCCAAGAGGGGGAGACATTGCAGTGGCACCCATGGGCCATCCTAGCATTGCCTTGGTCCTGACACAATTAACCAATGACAAAAAGGGCAGATTACAGCCTGCACAGACAACCCAGTTCCAAGGCATGTGGCTGGATTCCAGGGCTGGGTTGATAACACTGACACAGTAGAGGCAAGAATCCCTTTGGCTTTTCCTCTCTCATTTTTGGCTAGGAGATTGGCTCTACCTTGGCCCCTTGGGCCTAATGGCAGTACATTTGGCTCTACTGCACATGCACCCTGTACAGAGGTGCCTCTGCTTTGGGGACTATGCCCACAGATGCACCCATAAGCCATGGTGCGGGTCACTATGAGGCTGTGTGTGGCACTAAAGTGGTGGGAAACCCCAACCAACATCTCAAAGGGAAATCCACTTGGTCCAGTGCTGCATTACTAGGTGGTCTCTACAGATGCATCCCTGGCACGATGGGGCACCATCCACAAGGGCAAGGGGACCAGTGGAAGCTGAAATGGTGCCTGGATGGGCCAGCAAATCAATATCCTGGAGCTGAGAGCCAATAATTGGCCCTTCAGCACTTCACACCAAACCAGCAAAGCAGTAAGGTGCTTGTGAGAACAAACAGCACAGTGGCTGCAACCTATGTCAACAGACAGGAGGGCTTGGGTTCTTTTCCCCTTTTCTGGCTGGCAGACTGGCTGTGGACTTGAGCAGGCACACAACTCCTGTCACTCAGGGCTATGCATGTTCCCAGACAGGTGAACCTGAAGCAGGATCTCCTCTCCAGGGGTGGCCCAACCCCAGGGGAATGGAGACTGCACCCGGAGGTGGTCAAGGAGATCTGGTGCCGGGGCCGTATCTGACCTGTTTGCATCCAGAAACAACACCCACTGCCCACTGTTCTTTTCCATGGGAAGAAACAAGCACTGTACACCTGACCTTTGCGTCTTGTGGAGGTCAGCCTGTGGCTGTTTTGCACCTCAGCATGGGGCAGTAACACGCAACATCTGGTGGTGTCACTTGCCTAAGCATGTGTACCTCGCACATTTGTATATTGTTCTTTACTGGGTGTTTTGTATTCACACAAAATGTTTTAGAGAACTCCGGTGACAGTGGCGTCTCGTTTGATTAACAGACTCAGGGACTCTGGGGTGAATCTGAGGGGCTGCTTCTGCTCTGTCTCCTCGCAGTGTGTTTGACAGTCCCTGTACATATGGAATATGTAACTGTGTGGAGAGACAGTCTTTATACGATAGAGAACATTCGGTTACATTGAAACCTTGGTTTTCTGAGTGAAGAGAGCAAGGCTGCTTGGACACCATTCCAAACAATGTTAATTGGTGATTGCAGGCACACCTGGGGTTTTTAAAGCCTGTGCAGTGGTGTGTCTTAAAGAGGTATCCACGGAGCACAGATGGCCTAGTGGTTAAGGTCCCACTCCATATACTCAGGCGGCCCGGGTTCAAGTCAGACCTGTGGCTACTTTCCTGCATGTCACTCCCCACTTTCTCTCCCTGTTTCCTCTATCCACTGTCCTGTCCTCTCAAAATAAAGGCATAAAAGCCCCAAAAAAGAGGTATCCATGTAGACTACCCCAGTGGGATTAGTCCCTGTACATATGGAATATCTAACTGTGTGGAGAGATAGTCTCTTTGCTATGAGAACCAAGGTTACATTGTAACCAAATATTTTCTTGTTTATGTATCACGCAGGGGGAGAGGGGCAGACGGGGGAGATCGAAGCCATGTCGGAAAGGAGAACCTGGGACTCCAGGACTGAGAGGAGCTGGTGTAAGCGTCACACTCAAACACTTCACCAATTTCTTTTTGAGAGAAACACGTCACAGAACACTTTAACAAAGCTAATACACTGATAAAGATGAAACACTGGTGAGTTCAATGAGGCTTTTGAAACATTAAAAGAGACATTGCATTTGACCTCAGGAACTGCGTTGCACACTGTACTCCAGTTTGATTTTTTAACTTTTATTTAGTTTTACAGAATTAATAAAAATCTATACAGCCTGGTTTAAATTTGTGTCTGGATTGAAATACCCACTGCACACTGTTCGGGCACCTTGTGCCTTTCTGTGTGCAGTTAGCATGTTCTCTCTGTGAAAGTGTGGGTTCTCTCCAGGTACTCCAGCTTCCTCCCAAAGTCCAAGAATATGCTCATCAGGTTAATTAATGATTCTAAATTGCCCATTGGTGTGAGTGTTAGCAGGAGAGGTTGTCTGTCTCGGTGTGTCAGCCCTGTGATTGGCTGGAGACCAGTCCAGAGTGTACCTCGCCTCTTTCCCTAAAACACCTGGAATAGGCTCCAGACACCCACAACCCCTGACAGGATAAGAGGGACAGAAGATGAATGAATGAATATATAACTTATTTTGTAAGTTATTAAATTTATGAGTTTTTGTCCATGTAAGGGGGGACTGCATGGATCAACTGACTGATAGGTGGGCACCACGTAGCAATCTGCAAAGAGGCCAGAGGCCCAACCTTTTATCTCATCCAAACTGAAACAAAGCAACATTGAGTTCAACATTTCAAATACGGCTCTGAAACTCTGTATTACAACAGATGGGTGGCGTCTCACTCTCGTCATGTTACAAAACCATCCTTTACACATCTACCATACATTTTAAAACCTGTATAAACCATAGAAGTAGGATCAGCTCTTAAAAGCAGCATTTAACTGTTTTACAGTAAGTGCTGGATTTGTGACAATTGTTTAGAGCAATTTCAACCCTTAGTCAACACTTTTTCGCTAAGCTAAAATCTGAAAAGGATTAAAAATTCCTCCAGTC
The DNA here is from genome assembly GCA_030710495.1 of Labroides dimidiatus. Classification (NCBI taxonomy): domain Eukaryota; kingdom Metazoa; phylum Chordata; class Actinopteri; order Labriformes; family Labridae; genus Labroides; species Labroides dimidiatus. The sequence continues at coordinate 20,064,416 of CM061162.1, forward strand.
TCTCTTTTTTTAGTATAACTAACTGTCTTATATAAAAGTTTTGTGTCTTAGTGTGTATTTTCTGTATAACATGACATTAACGTGGCATAGATTTATGTATCTGTCCTGGTAGCTAGCTAAATCAATAAAAATCACTTTATTGTGTTTTCACTGTAGGGTTTTGCTGGAAATGAAGGAGGAAAAGGGGAGAAAGGGGAGCCCGGACTCTCTGTAGGTCTATCAGCCTTACATACAGAAACATAACATATAATATTTAAGTGTATGCCGTAAAAGTATTATATTGATTGTGTTTCTCTTTGTCAAGGCTGACGAAGTGAAGGAGCTGGTCACCCAGGAGGTGGTAGAAAAGTGTGGTAAGATCATATGTGTGGGTCGAGGGTGTCATGTTTTTCACTTGTACTTTTTGAACCCTCAATGGGTGTGTGTACATCTGTGTACATTTATGCATAAATGAGTGACTCTAGATAGGCTTACATATTGTGTGAAAATGTGTGTGTGTGTGTGTGTGTGTGTGTGTGTGTGTGTGTGTGTGTGTGTGTGTGTGCGTGTGTGTGTGCGTGTGTGTGTGGCTGTGTGTGAGTTTGAGATCTCCTGTGGCAGCAGTAAGGCACCCGTGTGTGTTGTGCCATCTGTTATGTTCTCTCAGAGGAACACACACCATGGTGCCCTCAACAGTAGAGTCATTCACAAACATGAAACTGCTACTAAATCAGACACCTTACAAAAAAAAAGGACTCTTAAAGGGATATTCTGCAGATTATCAACCAGGGAATTTTCTTTTACCCTTCTTTTTAATCTGTTAGAGTTGACAAAGCAGTGCTTCCAGAGGAGGGAGACCCTTCCTAAACTTTGTGAACTCTGCCAAGTGTTTGAATTAAATCAATAGAATGCTCTTATTTTTCCACACCTTTTTTCATAAGGGGCAAGAACACTATATTTAAGTTTTTTGATTTCCATGTCTAAGTTTGAATTTATTTAATAGTGTTGGGCTTTCAGAAGTGTTTAGGTTGTTTCCCCAAACTTCAGCACAGTTCTTTGGTTTACTTTGATTCAAAAGTATGATGAACAGTTAAAACATTAAAACCACCTTGTTTCATCACAATATACCCGTTTAAGTGTTCTCTATTTGTGGTTGCAGGGTTGGAATACAAGTTCATGGTAAAGTCTGTGGATCCAGATGGAACCAACTCACTGACAGAGGAGACAAGAGACCCATCAACGACTATCAGTCATGACCTCCACAAACAAGGGGTGTCCGAAGAGTATGAATACGGAGACGATGTGGAAGACTTGACAAGTCCTGCCCCTGCGATCCTTGAGGAAGCAGGAATCCAAACAAACCACACTGGTGAGAAGAACCACTTTAGTGTATATATATATATATATATATATATATATATATATATATATATATATATATATATATATATATATATATATATATATATATATATATATATATATATATATATATAAACACACTCACCGGCCACTTTATTAGGTACACCTTGCTAGTACCAGGTTGGACCCCCTTTTACCTTCAGAACTGCCCTAATCCTTCATGACATAGATTCAACAAGGTGCTGGAAACATTCTTCAGAGAGTTTGGTCCATATTGACATGATAGCATCATGCAGTTGCTGCAGATTTGTCAGCTGCACATCCATGATGCAAATGTCCCGTTAGGCCACATCCCAAAGGTGCTCTATTGGATTGAGATCTGGTTACTGTGGAGGCCTTTGATTACAGTGAACTCATTGTCATTTTCAAGAAACCAGTCTGAGATGATTCCAGCTTTATGACATGGCGCTTTATACTGCTGGAAGTTGCCATCAGAAGATGGTACACTGTGCTCATAAAGGGATGGACATGGTCAGCAACAATACTCAGGTAGGATGTGGTGTTGAAATGATGCTCTAAGGGGCACAAAGTGTGCCAAGAAAATATCCCCCACACCATTACACCACCACCAGCAGCCTGAACGGTTGATACAAGGCAGGATGGATCCATGCTTTCATGTTGTTGACGCCAAATTCTGACCCTACCATCCAAATGTTGCAGCAGAAATCGAGACTCATCAGACCAGGCAACGTTTTTCCAATCTTCTGTTGTCCAATTTTTGTGAGCTTGTGTGAATTGTAGCCTCAGTTTCCTGTTCTTAGCTGACAGGAGTGGCATCTGGTGTGGTCTTCTGCTGCTGCTGCAGCACATCTGCTTCAAGGTTTGACATGTTGTGCGTTCAGAGATGCTCTTCTGCATACCTCGGTTGTAACGAGTGGTTATTTGAGTTACTGTTGCCTTTCTATTAGCTAGAACCAGTCTGGCCTTTCTTCTCTGACCTCTGGCATCAACAAGGCATTTTTGCCCACAGAACTGTCACTCACTGGATATTTTCTCTTTTTTGGACCTTTCTCTGTAAACCCAAGAGATGGTTGTATGTGAAAATCCCAGTAGATCAGCAATTTCTGAAATACTCAGACCAGCCCGTCAGGGACCAACAACCATGCCACATTCAAAGTCACTTAAATCAACTTTCTTCGTCCTGGGAGCCTGAGGGTTCTGTGCAGGATCTTAGCTGTTCCTACGAGTGTGCACTTCTGGATGGATATCTCAGATGTTGTTCCCGGTATCTGCTGGAGCCATCCACCCAGCTTGGGTGTTACAACTGGTACCACTGTTGCCCGCACACCTGACATCTTCTGTAGCTCTTGCTTCATCTCTTGGTATTTCTCCAGCTTCTCGTGTTCCTTCTTCCTGATGTTGCTATCGCTTGGTATTGCTACATCTATCACTACCGCTGTCTTCTGATGCTTATCTACCAGGACTGTGTCAGGCTGATTGGCTAGCACTATCTTGTCAGTCTGGATCTGGAAGACCCACAAGACCTTGGCCCACTTTTTCTCCACCACCTTGAGAGGTTTCTGCCATCTTGACCCTGGGACCTCCAGTCCATACTTGGCACAGGTGTTCCTGTATACTATGCCAGCTACCTGGTTATGCCGCTCCATGTATACCTTGGCTGCCAGCATCTTACACCCTGCTGTGATGTGCTGTACTGTCTCAGGGGCTTCTTTACACAGCCTGCATCTAGGGTCTTGCCTGGTGTGGTAGATCCCAGCCTCTACTGATCTTGTGTTGAGGGCCTGTTCTTGTGCAGCCATGATTAGCACCTCTGTGCTGTCTTTCAGACCAGCTTTTTCCAGCCATTGGATCCTTCCAGATGTCAGCCACTTCTTCAATTTGTCGGTGGTACATGCCGTGCAGCGGCTTGTCTTCCCATGTTAGCCCCTCCAGCCCCTCCTTGTTACTGGATTTCTGTTGTCTGTGGCATTCACCTAGCAGGTCATCAGTGGGAGCCATCTTCCTGATGTACTCCTCGAGGCCAGCTGTCTCTTCTTGGATAGTGGCTCTGACACTCACTAGTCCAAGGCCTCCCTCCTTCTGCTTAGTGTACAGCCTCAGGGTGCTGGACTTCAGGTGAAACCCTCCATGCACTGTAAGGAGTTTCCTGGTCTTGATATCAGTGGCTCTCATCTCTTCAAATGGCCAGGATATTATTCCAGCTTGGCATCTGATAACTGCCAGGGCATAGGGGTTAATGGCTGGGATCTTGTTCTTCCCATTCAGCTGACTCCTCAGGACCTGTCTCACCCCCTGTAGGTACTTGGCTTTGGCTGCCCTCTGCACCATCTCATCATGGTTACCTTTTGCTTGTGGGATCCCCAGGTATTTGTAGCTGTTCTGGACATCTGCAATGTTACCCTCCGGTATTTTGTTTATATCTATGTTTAAAATATGGGAAAGCATCATAGCCCTTCTTTAATGCTAGCAGTGTTTTGTTATTCCTGATATCAGCATTAGGATGAATTAGTTCAAACAAGGGTCAACACGTGAAAATACGTCATTGATGTTTTTATGGAGTTCATTAGGAAACACCCCCCGAGCAAGAACAATTTCTGCATCTCAACTTGTTTTATTTTTTTCAATCTCATTAACTAGAAAAAACTCAAAGGGAGTCATTGCTTGTCTTTGCCAGCGGTTATGTCAGCATGTTTATTCATAAAACAATTATTAGATCTAAAACAGAAAGACTTGACTCCTAAATATTGTGTGCCATGGATGCTGTCAGGAATCACAAGAGAGGTAGACCCAAGCGCAGATTAAACTCAAAAGGTTTATTTCAACTGATCTCAAAAGTCCAAAAGGGCAAATTAAACAAATCCAAAACACTCGAAAATCAAACTCAGAAAACATAGAACATGAGGAAAGACTAGAGATGAAACTCATCACACAACAACATATGACAGACACATCACAATGATCTGACTAGGAAATGAACTCAAGACAGAGGCTGTTTTTTAAACCTAAGTAGGTCCTACTGATTTGACTGAAATTCAGTCTGTAGTAGGACGTAGGAAAAAACATGAAAATCTGCAGTTTGCCAAAAATTCTGTGATGATGATCCAGGAAAATTTCTCAGTATGCATCAGACCAGTCTCCCCAGCATACTGTTTCCCAGAATGCATGGTGGTAATACTGTTTGTCTATGCAGGTGGCACTCAGGTTTAGGTGACTTACTACAATAATTTATGTGAGATGGTCTGTGTGACAGAAGTGAAGTGATGCAAAGGAAACAGGATTAAATCTTGTCCCCTCAAAACTTAAAAGAGGTGTTTATTTCTACAAATACTACAGCCCATACAAACCACTGGCTGACTTTAAAAAAAAAAAACATGGATTACATGGAAGTGTTTTTTCCATGAGCTGTATAAATTAAAAAGTCAATTTGTTCAAGATTTATTTTAATAAACGATATACCCTTTGGTGAGAGAATAAAAATCAAATGTGATGACTCTGCTGTAATGTAAATTTAATGACTTTTCAAAGCTTTTCTTCATAAAAAAATCAAAATCTCTCCCTATTTTTTTTTTATCTAAAATGTGCCTTAAACTATAATAGGACCAAAAAATGTATGATTACTTAAAAAAAAAAAAAATATATATATATATATATATATATATATATATATATATATATATATATATATATATATATATATATATATATATATATATATATATAATTACTACCCTTTTCTCTTGCTTAATTCTATGTATTTACATTTAATTTTATAATACAGTTAAACATTAAAAATATCCAACAGCTGTACTTTCATTTTCCAAAAACCAGGATAGCATACTACAAAACAGACCCAACAGAACAGTCAGACTACATACTACATACAAAAGCAGTATGTAATAGGTGGTTTGGAAAACAGCCAGAGACTTTATAAACACAGGTGCAATCATACACAGGTGAGTGATAAGACACAACCCATGAGGAACAATCACACAGGAGGGAAACAAGGCCAGGAGAAAACACAAGACAAGAAACACCAAGAAACAGGAAAAACTCATCAATGTACCAGAACCACAAGAAAGAAACACATGAATTAGAAACTACAAAATTACAGGGAACACTAAAGACTAAACTATGAAAGACACAAAGACAAACACACATAAAAGAAAAGACACCAGGAACCATAAGAAACACTGAGAAGCAGGGAACACCGAGAAACCAAACCAAAAACCAAATCATCACAGGATGTCCAAAAGCACAAAGGGTCAGAGTTTAATATTTGGACTTGAAGTGAATGAGAAATGGTAAAGACAATAGATGGAAGAAAGGCCCTCTATGAGTCTTTCAGCTGATGATGTACAGACATCCTAACATGGTTCATTGTTTCTTGTGAAAGCCTGATTTCAGTGGGATCTGCTCTTTGTTTATGTGTTTGTCAAGCATACTCTTGTGAAGTGCACAGGCTCTTCAAACAGCAGAATCATTTTATATAAATTGTCATTCCTTGACTTGTTTGCATGACTGACCTGAGTGTGTCTGTCATCCGTATTCCTTCTATCAAATGATACAAAAATAAATATACACGGTTTAAGGTTGTCATAGAATCAAAAGCTAAATGATTGTGCTTTCTGTTGTGCATCCTTAAATCTGTCCCCTGACAGCTCTTTTCATTTCCTTCAAAAGCATACTTTGAGATTTCTCTCTCATTCCTGGTTGGTCCTGGAGGGTTTTGTTTGTTTGTTTTACATAATGATCCAAAAGATTATCAATAAACAACACTGACAATTCTCTGCTGAACCTACGATGAGTCAGAACTCCACCTGCATACCTGTATAGTCAAAGTGAATCCCTCTCGACCCCTGATTAGTGAATCTTTAAGCTTGTAAAAACTCCTAATGGTGCTGTTTTCTCACAGAGCCGTCAGAAGGAGGGGCTGCATTGAGGGGGCAGAGGAGGAGACGACGGGTATTTGGAACAAACACTTTTGGTAAGTGGCCAAGAAAACTGATCCCCGTCTTATCTTGTTTACTTGCTTTCTGCTATTTTTTTTTTTATCAACTATGAGTCATAAGTTTGTTGACAAAGTTAAAAAGCACAAGGTGGGGGAGAATGATAAGAGCAAAAGTTAATCCATGATTGTTTGACAGCCTTGTGTTAGCGTTCACAAACCAAACTAAATAATAAAGAAATAGCAGTGAATATAAAAATCTTAAGTTCAGAATAAAGGTTAGGAGTTTTGCCTCAATTAGAAATAATTGGAAGTACTTGACTTCATTTAAAGCTCCACGATGGAGATGTTAGATTGTAAATGGACCAGTACTTATATAGCGTTTTTCTAGTCTTTCTGACCACCCAAAGCGCTTCACACTGCTGGTGTCATTCAACACATTCACACACTGATGGGAGGAAGTTCTGTTATAGAAACCATCAGTTTACCTAACCCATTCATACCCATTCACACACCACTGAACAACGGTGGGAGCAATTTGGGGTTCAGTGTCTTGCTCAAGGACACTTCGATATGTGACTGCAGGAGCTGGGAATTGAACCCTCGACCTTCCAATTAATCGCTCCTTCATCCAAGTGGAGATATCAGCCAGACACGCTGATATCCGAGCTGAGACAGTTGTGTCATTGGGTGGAAAAGACATGAAAAGCTGAGTGTCGTCAGCATAGCAGTGGTAAGAGAAGCCATGTGAGCAGAACACTGCATTAAGTGAGGTGGTGTATAAGGAGAAGAGGAGGGGACAGAGCACTGACCCTTGGGGTACCCCTGTCAATAAGCCATGTGATTCAGACACTTCATCTCACCATGACACTCTGAAGGATCTACCTGTGAGGTAGGACTTGATCCATGACAGAACAGATCCTGAGATGCCAAGCTCAGAGAGTGTAGAGAGAATTTGATGGTTCACGGTGTCAAAGGCAGCAGACAGGTCCAGTAGTAAAAGGACAGAGGACCAACCAGCAGATCGAGCCAGTCACAGTGATTCTGTGACTGACAGGAGTGCGGTCTCAGTAGAGTGGTCACACCTGAAACCAGATTGATAGGCATCAATCAGGTTGTTCTTCTGTAGATGCTCAGAGACTTGGTTGAAGACTGTGTGCTCAAGTATTTTGGACACGAATGGCAGAAGTGAGACTGGTCTGTAGTTTTCAACCTGGGCTGGGTTGAGATTAGGTTTTTTGTGTAGTGGAGTGACCAGAGCTTGCTTAAAAGCTGTGGGAAAGATGCCAGATTCCAAGGAGGAATTGACAATGTGTGTCACTGCAGGTTTGATTGTGGGTAGGATGGTCTGCAGGATGCTGGTAGGAATTGGATCAAGAGAACAGGTAGTAGAGTTCAGAAGAAGTCTGGAGACCTCATCCTCATTCAGAGGAACAAAAGAGCAGAGTGATGCATCAGTTGAAGGTTGAACTGAAAGAGCTGGTCAGGCTCGGAGATACACTTAAAGTCCCCTTTGTGACTCTATGGCAGCAAAGTTTAGCAATGAGGAGTGAACTGACCAAGTGAGAAATAAGCTCTGTCTTTTTTTGAGAAGAAAAAGATTTCTTGGTTTTAAGTCATGGTGGACACTGGAGCTGAACTGTCAAAAAGAAAAAAGGAGGTCAGAGCAGAAGAAAGCTAAACAGGAGAGCGATAGAGCACAGGCTAAAATATGCTAATCTCTTTGTCATAATGTCCATTCCATCCCACATGCAGCAAATATTCTGCAGTGATCTGATCAAACTTGAGAGTCTGTCAATAAATGTAGAGTGAGGTTACGTTAGCTCTGATTGGTGAGGTTGGAGTTGCTAGATGAGCTCTGGTAGGACTTAATGACACTTAACAGCTAGTCTGCTCATCTTCTGGACACTAAACTGCAAACTGAGTCTACAAAATTGCTTATTTGAAATGAAATGAATACATCACTTCATCACTTTTCATCCTGCAAAAAGTTGTCTTCAACAAAGAAAATGAGTGTTTGAAAGAAGATCTGCACTCCATTCATTTTTAAAAAAACAAATGCATGCCTAGGCATGAGTCAAGTCCTGTTCATAGCTATTTTACTCTTTTATCATACAAAGCTCTGGCTGTACTGCATCTAAAATAAAGATTCTGACTTTACTTAATGCCTTTATGAGAGGCAAGAAAGCAAAGTGTTTAGCTTGGTTTAGTACAAAAAACACGAGATAAATACAGAAAATCAAGGATTTCATAATAACTTTTTCAGCAATTAAAAGTCTATGTAAGGAGCTTCTCCTACAACCCCAATTCCAATAAAGATAGAAAAGAATTTGGGGTAAAATGTAAATAAAAACAGAATACAATGATTTGCAAATCCTGTTTAACCTATATTCAACTTACTACACTACAAAGACAAGATATTTATTGTTCAAACGGATAAACTTTATTGTTTTGTTCCAAATATTCATTCATTTTGAATTTGATGGCTGCAACACGTCCCTAAAAAGCTGAGACAGGGTCAACAACAGACTGGGAAAGTTGAGGAATGCTCCAAAAACACCTGTTTGGAACATTCCACAGGTGAACAGGTTCAAAAAGGAGCATCCCTGAAAAGCTCAGTCGATCACAAGCAAGGATGGGGTGAGGTTCACCACTTTGTGAACAACTGTGTGAGCAAATAGTCCAACAGCTTAAGAACAATGTTTCTCAATGTCAAAGAATTGATGGATTTGATCATCTACAGTCCATAATATCATCAAAAGATTCAGAGAATCTGGAGAAATCTCTGCACGTAAGCAGCAAGGCTGAAAACCAACATTGAATGACCGTGACCTTTGACCCCTCAGGCAGCACTGCATTAAAAACCATCATCATTGTGTAAAGAATATTACCACGTGGGCTCAGGAAGACTTCAGAAAACCATTGTCAGTTAACACAGTTCATCACTACATCTACAAGTGACAGTTCAAACTCTACCATGCAAAGACAAAGACATATATCAACAACACCCAGAAACACCGCCGGCTTCTCTGGACCCGAGCTCATCTGAGATGGACTGACACAAAGTGGAAAAGTCTGCTGTGGTCTGACGAGTCCACATTTCAAATTGTTTTTGGAAATCATGGACGTGGTGTCCTCCAGACCAAAGAGGAAAAGGACAATCTGGATTGTTCTCAGGTCAAAGTCTCAAAGCCAGCATCTGTGATGGTATGGGGGTGTGTTAGTGCCCATGGCATGGCTAACTTGACCATCTGTGAAGGCTCCATTAATGCTGAAAGGTACATACAGGTTTTGGAGCAACATGTGCTGCCATCCAAGCCACGTCTTTTTCAGGGACGTCCCTGCAAAAAAACAATAAAGTTTATTAGTTTGAACAATAAATCTCTTGTCTTTGTAGTGTATTCAGTTATATATAGGTTAAACAAGATTTACAAATCATTTTATTCTGTTTTTATTTATGTTTTACACAACCCCCCAACTTCATTCGTATTGTGGGTTGTGTACGGAGGAATAATAGTCTCTGGTGCATGTACAATAGGATACGATGGGTTGAACTTTGAAGAGTTTGAGGCAGTGGCAGCTAAAGATTGTCATAGGTGGGCCCTGGAATTTCCGGGGGGCCTCTTTTTTAAAAGTTTAAAACTACACGCAGACACACATTATGTGTGGCCAGGTATGGCTGATCAGGCTCTTTTTCTCTCTCTGGTCCCCCTCCTCCTTCTGCTTGGTGAACACCTGAGTTCAATTTGTGTTCAGGGAGGAGGAAGAGATAAAAAGGTGCAGAAAGAGTAGACAGGAGGCAAAGAAGGAAGGCCCCCAGACATGTACAGTCATGGTCAAAAGTTTTAAGAATGACACAACTATTAATTTTCACAAAGTCGGCTGTTTCAGTTTTTATTATGACAATTTGCATATACTCCAGAATGTTATGAGGAGTGATCAGCTCAACTGTCAAAGTCCCTCTTTGCCTTGAAAATGACCTTTATCACCAAAAACACATTTCCTCTGCATTTCAGCCCTTCAACAAAAGGACCAGCAAACATCATTTCAATGACACACAGGTGTCACATACATTAACACAGGTGTGGGTGTTGATGAGGACAAGGCTGGAGATAAATCTGTCATGATTGAGTGACTGGACACTTTAAAAGGAAGGTGGTACATGACACCATTGTTCCTCATCTGGTAGCCATGGTTACCTGCAAGGAAACACGTGCAGCCATCATTGCATTGCACAAAAAGGGCCTAACAGGAAGTTTACAGCAGCGAGTTAGATTGCACCTCAGTCAACCGTCTATCAAATTATCAAGAACTTCAAGGAGAGAGGTTCAGTTGTTGCCCAAGAAAGACTGGGGTAAAGTCATTTTCTCTGATGAGTCCCCTTTCCAATTGTTAAGGGCATCTGGAAGAAGGCTTGTTCGGAGAAGACGAGGTGAGCCCTACCATTAGTCCTGTCTCATGCCAACAGTGAAGCATCCTGAGACCATTCATGTGTGGGGTTGCTTTTCAGTCAAGGGAGTGGGCTCTCTCAATTTTGCCTAAAAACACAGCCACGAATAAAGAATGGTACCAGAACGTCCTCCGAGAGCAACTTCTCCCAACCATCCAAGGGTAGTTTGGTGATAAATGCCTTCTCCAGCATGATGGAGCACCTTACCATAAAGCAAAAGTCATAACAAAATGGCTCGGGGAACAAAACATTAAGATTTTAGGCCCTTGGCCAGGAAACTCCCCAGATCTTAATCTCATTGAGAACTTGTGGTCAATCCTCAAGAGGCGGGTGGACAATCAAAAACACACAAACTCTGACAAACTCCAAGCATATGCATATGCAAGAATGGACTGCCATCAGTCAGGATTTGGTCCAGAAGTTGATTGACAGCATACCAGGGAGGATTGCAGAGGTCTTGAATAAGAAGGGTCAACACTGCAAATATTGACTTATTGCATGAATTCTGTGTAATTCTCAATAAAAGCTTTTGATACTTATGAAATGCTTCTAATTGTATTTCAATAAACCATAGAAACATCTGACAAAAACACCTAAAAACCCTGAAGCAGCAGACTTTGTGAAAATGTAATATTTGTGTCATTCTCAAAACTTTTGCCCATGACTGTAATTTGTTAATGTAACATTGTTAGGAAGATCTCAGGTAGTTGTAGTTTTGTTTTGTTGAACTGCTTCTTACTTGACTGTTTATCTCATTACAAACTTGTTGTGTCATCAAGCACTGTGAGCTGTGAAGCATTACAGTTGCCAGCACAGCCTCTAATAGAAAAAAGGGTGGACATTCCAATAATAGAATTTATTTATTTATTTATTTATTTATTTATTTATTTATTTATTTATTTATTTTGGGCACGTCAGCACAATTATACAACATCACACAGTGTCAATAGTTGATAGAATTGTACATGTCCGAAAGGGAAGACGGGAGAAGCAGAGCTTATCTAGCCCCGTCCCCATTTCCTCAATATTTAGTCTCCTCTTTTCCACATATCATCAAATAATTATGAATTTGTATTCCATTTACAGAAGTATGATATTTACAGAAGTATTCCATTTACAGAGGTATGAAATTTACAGAAGTATGACCGTCATTTCATTCACTATTATTGTTTAGGTACATTCTGTCTTTCCTGCTGTCTTACAGACTAAACAATCCACATGTTTTATTTCTTTCCTGCTGTCTTACAGACTAAACAACCCACATTTCATTCAAGGTCTGTTCTCTCTGCTTTGTTTTTTAAACTTCAACACTCTCGTGGGGCAATGTTTATCAAACAGCTTTGTGAATGTCTGTAAGAAGCTGCTATATCTCTTTCCCCTCATAGGTCTGGTCATTGACCACAAAAATTGGTATATGATCGCTTATGTCATTCACAAACAGCCCACTTATTAAATTATCCTCGAGCACGTTAGAAAAATGTTGTCAATTAGTGTAGCACTGTATTTTGTGATTCTGGTTGGATGAGTGATAAGTGGTTCGAATCCTAAACTGTACAAGGAGTTTAAGAACTCCTCATTGAGCTTCTGTTTATTTGGGTTTAGTAAGTCAATGTTAGTATCACCACAGATAAAAACCCTTTTTCTGCCCAATTTTGAGAAGAGATCTCCAGCATATGTGATGAAGTTGTTCAAATTCGAACCTGGTGCTCTGTAGATACAACAGATGATAATATTACAATTTTCCTTTAAATGTATTTCAACTGTAATGCATTCTAACATGTTTTTAACTGCTGCAGATATGTCCTTCAACACTTTGAATTTGATATTATCAGCGATGAACAGTGCGATCCCTCCTCCACCTTTCTTTTCTCTGTTCATACAGACAAAGTTATATCCTTCAAGTTCAAAGTCCATACCTTTCTCTTCGTTAATCTGTGTTTCTGTTTTTGCAATAATGTCACAAGGCTTCTTAAAGTCCATTAGGTATTCCTTTATTTGATCAAAATTGGTGTAGAGGCTCCTGCTGTTAAAATGGATAATTTTCAGCTTGTTGTCCGTGTTAATTCTGGTATTACAATCCTGTTCCATGTAGTGGTTGCAGTTAATCGATTTGTTGCTATAAAAACAGTTATTGGGTCGATGTTTATGTTTGGGTTATTGCAGCCCGAACAGTTCTGGTCAACATTTTGATTTTTTATTGGATCCCGATGCCCATGTTTTCTGATCCTGTCAGATAAATCCAAGTGTTCATGATCCAAGTTACAGTTCATTAGCTCCATTTCCTCAGATTGTGTTGAGGTTTTGAAGCTTTTATCTTTTTAGGCGTTCAATTTTTCCAGATCCTCCATGCTCTTGACCAGCACCGTCTTTGTTTGTTCTGGGGCTTCTCCGTTGGTTCTTATCAGTATTTTGCAGTTGGCTGTCCAGGTGCTTTTTATCTTCCCGGCCTTTTTGCTCTCGTGCTTTCTTGGCCATCTCTGCGTTTTTCTTGGTCAGGTTTTCATTGAAGAACACCGTTGAGCCTTTGAGTTTTGGGCCCTGTTTCAGCAGCACTATCTTATGTTTTCTGTTTGTGAATCTCAATTTCACAGTTTTCCCACCGTTTGCCCCTGTCCAGGGCATGAGGTGACAGTATTCCACGTTGTTGAAATCCATCTCGATTTTCTTTGATTCCATGAAATCGGCCACCTGTCTCTCCACCGTCTTGATGTCCTCTTCGTCATGATCACTGTCATGCTCTGCAGCCCGTCCATTTGTTAGTGCTTTCGCGTAGGATCGCGGTTTGATCTTTATGCCGGTGATGATCACATCATTCAGCCTGGTTTGTTGATCCAGGTCTTCGACTCGCGCTTCCAGCTGTTTGATCATCTCAGATTGCTTTTTGTTGCAATCCTGCAGCTGCTTGTGTTCTCTCTGAAGGTTTTTTAATTCAGTGAGAACCGATTCTATCTTCCCTTCTAGCTTCTCTGTCTTCTCTTCTAGACCTTTTTTCAGATCTTGCCGGCCTTTCAGGATTTCATGAATCTCCTCTGCCATGTTTGTGTGGGGTCTGGAACCCGAATCCGGATTTTTTGTCATAGACTTTCCCTCCTTACTGCCTCCCATTTTGTGAGTTTCAAATAGTCTTCGTTCTGCTGCAGCTGCTATCCAAGGACAGAGCTCACAGATATGCGTCCGTCTCCCATGAAGGACAGAATGAAAGCCATGAATGAAAGAAATATCAGTGGACCAAAATGTTTGTTATCCACCTTTTTCCTGACTACCCATAGTTCATAGCGGTTGCCAGTTTTGCTCTTCTAGCTGTCATGCTTGCTGTAATAACCGGCTTTAAAAGCAAGAAAGTGACAAAATGAACAAAAATGGGAGGTGAAGTCATAGTGCGGATGTTTTAAAAAAGTTTACACTGAGCACTGTTAAGCATTAATGATTTCACGCTTGTTGGTTTGAGCTAACTTGCCACTGGCGGCAACCAGAAGTCGATAACCACCGGTGGGAGTCAAAAGCCACAGGCTTCTGAAGAAACAGGTGGATATGATGGGAGATTATCCCTGGAATTTTACTTCACACATTACAGACATGGTTGTTTTGCACAGGATTATAAACACAGACAGGCACAGAAAGGCACACCTTGCCCAAACTGGGATTCAAACCAGCGACCTTCTTGCTGTGAGGATGCAGAGCTAACAGTTGCGCCACCATGCAGCCCCCTCCAAACCCTGAATCTGATAATAAGCTCCATTAGAATGAATGGGGGAGACAAACTTTAAAAACTAAATGCACCTCATAGGAATGTTCCTCTCATCCATGTGCTGTGGTGATATGAAGTTATTATTGGGCTTCATTGTGTTCAAGTCCTTCTTTTTGCTCTAAAAAGTTTATTTTCATTTATTATTAGATGTTCAAAAACTAGATTTCAAGTCACATTTCACAATAATTGACAGCTGCTGTTAATGTAAAGTTCTTCCAGGGAAAGTAAGATATATCTGGAAGGAGAGCCAAGAAGAGATTAGACTTTAGAAAAAGAAATTAGCCTCCTTTTTCTTTTTATTTTGTTACCCAGCTCCACACAGAATTTGTACTGTACAGACTCTTATGTGGGTTCAAGTCCAATCTGTGGCAACTTTTCCGCGTCACTCCCCACTCTCACCCTGTTTCCTGCTCTATCCACTGTCCCGTCCTCTCAAAATAACAGAATAAAAAAGCCCCCCCAAAAAATCTGTAAATGTGTTAATCATATGGAGACAAATCTCTCCCCATACACTCTGGCTGAAAGATGGCAGCGCCTCAGACGGGGGTGCTTTGGCTCCAAAACGGTTCAATGGTAAAATTTGGAGCCATGCTCTCCATATACAGTCTACGGTTGATTCTAGAACAGCTGTTTTGGATCACATTTGAATAATGCAGCACAATTCAAATAAAAAAAAAGAACCTTTCTGTCCCTTCAAGTGAGGTGTCACAGACTATCCTTGTGAATGACTCTATGACATCACAGCTCTCGCATCTATAAAAGGCCGGACTGATCAGGGCACAGACAGACCACACATGATCGATCGAAGAGAGCAGCAAACTCAAAGAAAAATGCAGCAAGACTTTATGATGGAAGAAAGACCATATCCTGAGACCATGAGCTGGGGGGACATCATGGATTTGGTGGACCCCCTTGAAACAGAGGCTGAGCTACAACAAAACAGCCAGTCCCAGCAAGTGGCTCAGATGCCTGAACAAATAAGGCAAGAAGAAGGCCACCAGCACATCCAACGCTGGACCTTTGGAAAAAGGGGACATTTGCCTTGTCAAGATGTGAGATTGAAATCACAGAAACCTGACCAGAGAGGGACAGGAGGCAAGAACAACAACTCCCAAGCCTGTCAACCTGCCCCTGACCAAAGGCAAGAAGGCCACCAGCACATCCAACGCTGGACCTTTGGCAAAAGGGGAGATTTGCCCTGTCAGGATGTGAGATTAAAATCACAGAACCCTGACCAGAGAGGGGCACAAGGCAAGAATAACAGCTACCAAACCTATCAACCTCCCTCTGACCAAAGGCAAGAAGGCCACCAGCCCATCCAACGCTGGACCTTTGGAAAAAGGGGAGATTTGCCCTGTCAGGATGTAAGGCTCAAAAATCAGAACCTTGACCAAAGGAGGGCAGGAGGCCAGACTTTCAACCAAGCTGACCAACCTGACCCTGAATATAGGCAAAGAGAAGGCAACCAGCAGATCCAACGCTGGACCTTCGGAAGAAAAGAAGATTTGCCCTGTCAGGACGTGAGACTGAAGCACCAGAACCCTGACCAAAGGCGGGCAGGAGGCCGAGCTGACCATCAAGCTGACCAGTCTGCCCCTGAACAAAGGCAGAAAGGAGGAAACCAGCCGATCCAGCGCTGGACCTTTGGAGGAAAAGGAGATTTGCCCTGTCAGGACGTTAGACTTAAACACCAGAACCCTGACAGAAGAGGAGCAGGAGGCCGAAACAACAATCAAGCCTACCAACCTGCCCCTGACTAAAGGGGGGCAGGAGGCCAATAGGAGTACCACCACCGAGCTCCTGGCCAAAAAGAAGAAAGGGGCATGCAGGAGCACCAGAACCACCACCACCACCAACAGGCTTCTTGACAGAGAGGAAGAGGAGGTTGCAAAGCCATCAACACCCAGGTCAATCCAGAACATCAGAGACTCCCTCCCAGATAGCAGGTGGAGTTCAGTTCAATGAGCCAGATTGAACTGGTCAATACAATTTTTCAAGAGGCTGCAGCAGGAAGTGGAAGAACTTCAGAAGGAAAGAGAAAATCAAGAGAGCGTAAAGAACCAAGAGCCCTCCCTTCAAGAAGTCATACCCCAGATGAGGAGGTCAAAGAGGACACTCAGAAACCTGACCACCTGAACCCGAACACGACCCAGGTCATGCCTGAAACCGCTGAGCCATCCAAGCTTGAGAGGATCTCTCTGTGGAGGAGATTCAAGAAATTCATCACTCCAAAACATCACCAATAAAAAACAATAAATAAATAATAATAATAATAATAATAATAATAATAATAATAATAATAATAATAATAATATATAATATTTAATAATATATATTTATATAATAATATGTATAATATATATAATAATATATATAGTAATATATATAATAATAAATATAATAATATATAATAATAAAAAAATAAATAAATAAATAAACAAACTGTTGTTTGACCATTTCTCTATCTGGTAAGGTTTATGCAGAGACTTGTGATGTGTTTCTGGTTTTCACAGAGATTATTGTGCTGTGACAGAATGAAATGCTGTATTTGATGAGTGCACATCTGCTGTTAACACAGGAAACCCTCACACTGTCTTCACAGTGTTACTTCTTTAACACAAATTATGATACATTAACATCCAAAACCTTTTTTTCATTCTGACTAAAGATTCTGACAAATGTGTGTTTTGGTGTCTTGAGCAGGAGGAGTGGGGACGATATGACTCAAAATACAATCCACCTTTTGGGAACTTTTTTCAAATATCATCAAGGGTTTGAAAAAAATAGTTTAAAGAATTTGTGATGGCTAAGGTTTGAATTTACACCTTGAATAGAAATATTACTCTCCAAAGGTTGAACACACTCCATGATTCTGATCAGGCTTGGGGAGTAATGGAGTTACATAATTAGGTTTTAAAAAAAGGTAACTGTATTCTGCTACAGTTACAGAAGAAAAAAAAAACAGATTACAGTTATATTGAGTAAAAACTGGGATTATTTTGTAGGATTACAATTTCAATGCAGAGTTGAAGGGGGTGGTGCACGCATGTGTCACACACGACATGCGCACACCCCACAGAGACACTTCAGGAGACTCATGGCTGGTAGCACAGAGCCTTTCACAAAGTGAGGTGGGGATTAAAGCTTGGAACAGGGCTGTCTTATGGGCATGGCACTTGTTTGTTTTTCAATAAAATGTTTTATTCAGTTTCCTCAGCTCAGACATCTCTTGTATTTTGAAAAATGAAGGTCCTTTGATGTGTGTAAGAAGTCACACCTTAGTTAAGAGATGCAAGATGCAGACACATCTTTCTGCAGCCTTCGCTACAATATCTCAGCGAGGCAGAAACAGCAGCCACAGGCTCTGCTGCTTAAATGTAAAAGCAGTAAATCTACCTCTCCTTTACCGTCATGTGACTTTGCAGGTGGATGTTGCTTTAGGAAATGTTAATCTTGTCCATATGGACATGATAAAAGAGAAAAAGAGAGATAGAGAGTGCAGGAGGGAATAAGAGAACTGCCATAACACATGGATTTTGAGTCACAGCCCTGTTAAGATTCTCTTTCTGTCAGTGTCGTTTGAAAATGAGATAAAAGTGCTTTTGATTTATTTTAACATTGTGATCACATGATTCAGATATTAGCCTACTGGCTAATAACGGACTTGTGCATCACTTGTCAAATTGATGAAGATGTTTTCTTAATTTGCTCGTGTTTTGTCTTGTTGCTTGTGTTCTCTCAAGTTGCAGTGCTGTGAGCTCTCAGGGCCACCGTAAGTTTGCCTTTAAATTCCTAACTCCTCATCATTCCTGCTTACATTTTTGGGTTAGCACCGCTGGCTCGTCCATCTTACTGAAGGCAGATCTTACATTGCTCATTGTTGTCTCGTCTTTGCTTTCACCAAAGCACTTCCACCTTGCCTTTTTCTCCTTAACTTGGAACATCAGGCCTAGCACCAGTTAACATCGACATGCTACAGGCTGCTAACAGCTGATCTTGTGTGTCTGCAGAGATAACCATTTTGTCCAACAATTAGCCAAAACAGTAACGACAGGCTTCAAATACAAAGACAGCAAAAAAGACAAGAAAAACAAAGAGGACAAAGAAGAGAGATGCAGCAATAACATCCACATACTGTACACACACTTAGCAGCTGGTAAAGAATTTCAGCTCCAGTTGACCCTTTCTTTTGTCTCCCCACAGGTTTTCTTTTAATTTGGTATTATTGAACCATTATATTTCCTTGTTGATTTTTGTAATTTTAGTTTATTGTTTCTGTTCGGACTGAAGATCTCCGAAGGTCTGGTTTCGTTTTTTCTTTACTCTAATTTTTTCGTGGTAATTTTGTTTGGAGAGAGATGCTGGTGCAATGGCTCATTGTGTGGCTGAGTCGGCATCTTTCACCGTTTGTTTCTTTTGGCCAGAGTCCCCAGCTCATTTTGGTTTGACCATTTACTCTGATTTCTTTTGTTTGAATAAAGCCTGTGGGTTAACTTACATTCATTTTTGTTGCATCCTTTTTGTATGTTATGGTTTCTCTCTCTTTTTTTTTTTTTTTTTTTTGTTATGAGCTTCAGTTTATCGGTAGTCTTTTTAGTGTGCCTTGTGCTTGGGTCAGAACAGCGTAGACGCCAGTCAATTAGATTAATACACAAGAAGAAATTAAATTAATCAAGTTTATATAAACTTTTTGTTATCCTGGTTAAAATGATCTTTATGTCCTGATGTCAATCAATACGTGATGTGTTCTTAAAACAGAGTGAAAAATATCTGCTGTCTACAGCAGGAGTAAACCTGGAAAACACCAACCAATCCTAGTGTTTGGCAGCTAATTTATTAAACCAATCAAATCCCGTCCTGCCGTTCTGCCCGCCTCCTGTGCGTACATTTCACGGGCATGCACTGGCCCTGATTCAACGCACATAACCAAGAGGGATCCAAGTACACTAGAGAACGGCAGAAAAACTACCTATACCCTGATTACTGGAAACGTAGTGCAACCATAGACTGTATAAAATATGGACGTAGTCTCCGCGACGTCACCCATTTGTTCCTGATACAGTCAAATGAAGCCAATCATTGGACAGGACCATCTTGGATATGACGCAGGCTTTGAGCTTCCTTTCTAACAGCTATCGGGCGCCTGCCAGTCACATGAGCTGAGCTGAGCCTCTGATTGGACACATTTGTAATCCTAATATCATTTAAACCGCTGAGTTAGAAAAAAAATCAGCCCCCGTACAGTGTGTGCTGCTAGCAAAATCAGCATTTCAGACCCAAGCCATTTTTTGAACCAGGCCGTAAATGTGTTTCAGTGTTGTAAAAGTCTTTTTTTTTTTTTTTTTTTTAGCTTGGTCTGTACGTGACTTCTGGTCCGTCTGCAGCCAGACTCTAGAGGATTCTCCATGAACAGCAACTTTTAGCACTTCCACATAGGCTTCATTTTTTCCTACCAGATGTTCTACCAGTTTTAAATCAGTCACCATCATTTAATCACGAATCAGCAGCGATCATACATGTGAGCAGGGGCGTTGTTTTGGAGGAGCTCTGAGTGTGGAAGGGCGGGGGCTAAATGGAGTTCTGAGGAGATGCTACATTCAAATTCATGCTAGTTTTGTTTCTACCAACCCTGCCTTTAAGATATCAAATTCATTAATTCATTCATTTGATTAAGTCAGTGCATCTGATTAGGTGGGCCAGCTGTCAGTATGGTGTCATAGATCCACCCCTGAAGACAGAAAACACTTAATCGTCCTCATGGTGCAGCAGGTTTTTGTTCCTGACGTACTCTCCTGGAGTCCTTACATAAACTTTTAATCAAAGTCAGCCTGTCAATCTTCTTTAAGTGTTTTGAGGCAGGAGGTTATCCTGCAGGAAAACTGAAGATTGATGTCAAACATGCAGCAGCGTCTTCTTTCTTCATTTGGATCCCAGCACTGTTTGCATTAACCCTTTCTTTTCCTTTCAGCAGCCGAACACTGCCTGGAGCCGATGTCCGAGGGCACCTGCTCGGACTTCGTTCTGCTCTGGTACTTCCACACTCGCTCAGGGGAATGCAGGCCGTTTGTGTACGGGGGCTGTGGAGGAAACAGAAACCGGTTTAACACCAGACAGGAGTGCCAGAGCTGGTGTGGGGAGGAGAAAGGAGGGCAGGGAGAACCAATTGGAGCACAGCAATAATATTCACTGATACACCTGATAAATAGAGTAAAACTTCAAAAAGAGTCTGCAGTTTTTAAGACTGGTAAAAACACCTATTTGTACACGTTTGTCTTTATCATGGAGATAAAAAAAAAAACACTTCTACATTTTTGTACATACGTGTGTAAAGTCTGTTGTATTCAGTTTATTTATAGATTTTGTTTACTTGTGTTAGAAATAAAAATGTGAATGTTAAAAATAAATTAATGTATTCATGCTTTTTGAAACACAGTTGCCCACAGTCAAAAATCACCCATACACATACACATACAAAAGAAGCATTAAATCTGTCTTGCCTTTGTCAGATCCGTCTGTTGTGTTTGTCTTCACTCTTTTTATGTGACGCTCCGTGACTTTTCTGGCTTATTTTTATAAATCAACATTTTACTGTGCAAAAAATAAGACACTCGTGGCTGATTGCCTGCTGCCACCTCCACCACTACATATGTCTGCCTGGCAGGGGTCGTTATGGGTCAGGCAGGGAGCCAGATGAGGGGCCAACAGGGGCCCAGTGAAGGAAATCAAGCAGGGACAGTTTTAGAGGACTCTCTATCAGACTAACACAGCGGTATGGGGGATTCCTGCGTGGGTGTTGATGTGAAGGAAGCACGCGTTGAAGGTTTTAATCCAGGCCGTGTGACATGAGACAAAACACGACACATTGCGTGTTCTCAGGTTATTGGATCATATTTTGAAGTAGAAGCCTGCTGTCGCCTCTTAAAAAAAAAAAAATTGGCTGATTTTTTTTTTTTTTTTTGTAACAGAATTTATTGTTTTAATGACACAACATGTGACTCTAACTTCAACACCAGCTCTGAAAAACTAGAAGTATGCAGTACTGAATGAAGGGAATCCTTATACTTACAAGAGAGACCTTTTTTTGTCTCCAAAGGCTTTCATCATACAAGTCACGAATCAGCACTGTAATGAACTCCCACATGCTAAGATGCTTCATAGATCTGCACAACGTGCTAATAGTCACAGTGACAGCCTGTCCTCAGTGAACCACACCCCCTGTCAACTACAAATAGACCATCCCTAAAACAGAGCCAACCCTTTGAGCAGCCTAAAACTCTTAAATCATGTTCACTTTTAAATCAGTTGGGTGACAAGTAATTTACCAATACTTGAAATAATCCACTGCATTCCTTACTCTACTTTAAGCTCATTAGGTGTCAGATCTTTAAAGGCACACTGTTGAGTTTTCATGATAACACACAGCAGATGAGTTTGCATTCAGTGTTACCAAACTGCATTGCTGACACTACATATCTTAACTGTGCACTGTCTGTTACTCATGTTTGTCTGCAGGGAGTTGTCTTTGTTGGCATATTGCTGTGAATCCAGAAGAAACACACCTCGAATGCTTGTTGACACAAAGGGATTTATTTATTTATTTATTTATTTATTTATTGTGTAGTCCAGTCCTTACTAACATTTGAAATTCGATTCCACTGATTTCATACCTTAATTGCATCACAATAAGTGCGTTAATTAAACAGCCCCTAATTTGGATAAATTACATTAAATCACTGCTCTGACCCTAAACACCACCGCTTTAAAGCAGTAAGAAAAGCAAAGACTAAGACACACACACAGAAACTGTAGCTTTCATTTTACATTTCTTAAACTAATCTAACTTTGAAAGACTATTTTGTGTTAGTGGATGTGATGATTTTGGTTTTTGGTTTGGTTTCTCTGTGTTCCCTGCTTCTCAGTGTTTCTTATGGTTCCTGGTGTTGTTTCTCTTGTGTGTGTTTGTCTTTGTGGGTTTCATAGTTCAGTCTTTAGTGTTCCCTGTTTAATTTTGTAGTTTCTAATTCATGTTTCTTTCTTGTGGTTGTGTTATATTCTTGAGTTGTTCCTGTTTCTTGGTGTTTCTTGTCTTGTGTTTTCTCCTGGCCTTGTTTCCCTCCTGTGTGATTGCTCCTCATGTGTTGTCTCATCACTCATCTTTGTCTATATAGTCTTTGGCTGTTTTCCAAACTGCCTACTACACGAGCAGGGCCCACTGATTTGACTGAAATTCAGTATGCCAAAAATTCCTGGATGTCCCACTGATCTGGGAAAATTTCCCAGTATGCATAGGACCAATCTACCTGGCATGCTGTTTCCCACAATGCACGGCGCTAATGCTGTCAGGTTAGGGTGAATTACTACTTCAATAGTAACGAGAGGCTGTCTGTGTGATAGAAGTGAAGTGACGCAAAAGAAACAAAGATAAAACTTGTCTATTTTATTTTTTTAAAGGTGTTTACTTTCACAAACCCATTAAGGCCCAGACAAACAAGTGTTGTTGTTTTTTTTAAAGAAAAATGTAGGTTACATGGAAGCATTTTTTTTCCTAGGAGCTGTATAAATAACAGTCAATCCATTCCTAATTTATTTTCAATAAACAATAAACCTTTGGTGTGACAATAAAAGTCAAATGTGATTATTCTGCTGTGTCTAAATGTGCTTTAAACCATAATAAAATGACCAAATAAGCAAAATATATACAATCACTTGAAATAACTCTTCACCATAATAAGTGTTCCATCTCTTGCTCATTTGTATTTAATTATGTTTGTATTTTATGATAAATTTAAACATAAAAATCCATCAGCTGTAGTCATATTTTCCTAAACTGAAAACCAGAGTAGCTACAAAACAGACCCAACAGAGCAGTCATACTACAGACTACATTCAAAAGCAGCATGCAGTATGCAGTGCCTACTAAATGCTAAATTCACATATAGTATGTATTAGCAGTTTGGAAAACAGCCTCTGTCTTGAGTTCAGTTCTTTGTTGATGTGTGGTTTGTCTAATGTCATATGTTGTTGTGTGTTGAGTTTCTTCTCCAGTGTTTCCTCATGTTAGTGTTCTTTGACTCCTGAGTTTTGGCTGAGATTTTGGATTCTGTTTGGTTTTGGACCTCTGAGTTTAGTCAATAAAACATTTTTGAGTTGAATCTGCACTTGGGTCCACCTCTCTCATGATTCCTGCCACCATCCTTGACAGTGGAACCCTGCTGGTAATGGTACACAAAAGTAGTGCAGAAAATCAGTTTTCAAGCCTGTGGTAAATTTGTTGATAAATCTGTGAAAACTTTTGACATCGTCACACCTCAGCTGAACAGAAGGCCTTAAGGTAGAACGACACATAAGCACTGAACAGTTCCTGTTTCCAGAGACTGTCAACAACATAATCAAGCATGAAATTTGAGTGTAATTTTTTCCCATTAAAGTTGAAGGGAAGAAACTTATTCCATCTCAGGGATCAACCACAGAGAGGAATCAGGAGTGGGAGGACATTTCATCCCACAGCATGTCACAGACTGTGATTGCTCCAGCTGTGAGGACTGGAGCTCCTCTGGTAATCCTACAGTGTGGCTGTTCATTAACGCTTAACCCTGCTCCCTTTGATCCTCTTGCTCCTGACACACCTTTTCTTCTCTTTAACATGGTGGTGTGTATCTCTGCAGGTGGCTTGAGTTGGTGTCATATGTGCTCTCTGAAATTTAATTAAAACGCATTGTTCTCCTAAAGTCTGATATCATATCTTCATCTAACTTAAAGCAGCCATATGTGCACCATGAAAATCAACCTTTCCACGCTTAACAGTTCACTGGGTTGGACTGTAAGAAGAAAATCAGATGGTTCAGGAAATCCTTCAAATTTCAAGCTGTAAATGGTTAAAAACAACTGGTACCACTCTGAAGTAAATTGAATGTTATAGCAGCCTTATAAGGTTTAAAGCTACTACGAGGAACTGTTGGTTTTTGTTATGTGGCGCCCCCTGTTAATAAAGCAGTCTTTGCTGATTTTGTATTTTAGTTTAGGTTTAGTAGAGAAATAGAAAACTATCCCATCAGACATGACATGTGTGCTGCTGATCCTGTGTGATTAAATAGTTAATTTAAAACAGCATGTTCAAAAAAGGTGTAGAGTTCTGTTAGTGGGATCATTCACTTTGTGAAAAAACAAGTGGCCCTGGTTTAAGGACAAAGGCAGCAAATGTTATAGATGCTGGTTATAAAATTTTTCTCTCTGGAAATCTGCCATTGTTCGGGAGAACAACATACTTTGACTAAAAGCTGATTGGAGCTGGTAAAATGTATAAAGAAGAACAGAAGATGGTCTCAAATGCAAGTATAGGGAAGCTCAAAGAAGGTCTAAAGGTACCTGTGAGTACTGTAACAGTTAGGAGATACCTACATAAAACCAAGCTATGGTCAGAAAGTCCCATTGTTGTGAAAGAAAAGAGCTGAAGAGGTTATGATTTGCCAAGGAACACACTGACTGGCCTAAAGAGAAATGATGCAATACTTTTTGGACTGATGAGAGCAGGATTGTTATTTTTGGGGGGTTCAAGGGCCACAGATGACCCCAAAACACTAAATCCAAGCCACAGTACACTGTGAAGACAGTAAAGCATGGCGGCGCAAGATATGGGGATGTTTCTCATACTGTAGTACTGGGCCTATCTATGGTGTACCAGGGATCATGAATGAGTTTAAATGCAAAAAAATACAAGAAGAGGTCATGTTGCTTTATGCTGAGGAGGCAATGCCCTTTGAGATTTCAACAGATCAACAATCCCAAAACACCCCAGAAAATGAGCAGCATCTTAGTTCCAGACCAAAGAGATTAACATCATTAAGGGGTCATTCCAATCCCCATACCTCAATCAATCAGTCTTTATTTATATAGCGCCAATTCATAACAAACGTTATCTCAAGACGCTTTCCAAGCGTTAACAGGTCTTTACCTCAATCCAATAGAAAATTTGTGGGGAAACATAAAAAGTGCTTTTCTGATGCAAAACTCAGAAATGTTGAGGAATCCACTGGTCCTGGGCTGGGATACCTTTTCATAGGTTCCAGAAGTTGGTTGACTCCATACAACAGATGTGAAGCAGTTCTCAGACACTGGTTATACACCTAAAGAGTTCACTAATTCACATTTTAAGTTTATAAAGTAAATGTTAAAGTTTGTTAAGAAAATGCAGACACTTTTTTGTTTTGAAATACAGTGAACAATGCAGTGTTCCAGTGCATTTGTTCATATGGAAATAAAGGCTGTTTCAAGGATTTTGAGCTTTATTCACTACTTTAATCACAGTGCTATTTCAACACAAGAACACATCATATTTAATCCGTCTGTTTCATAACCTGCTAAAATTTCCCTGGGAGCTGTAGGAAAGAACTCCCCCATGGCCCCCATCATTCTTCAACATGAAGTCTGCAAACATCAGCCATCATCCTAATGAAATGATGCCTTTTAGCGAGGGCTACAGAACTAACCACTTCATCATTTTGTTTGTAAGTTGTAAAAGTATAATTTCAAAGTGCATTGTTATTCTTGGTAAATAATGTGATGTATTTGGATCGCTATGTTAACGCAAAAGTTTCGATTTATGTGACAAAAACTTATTATGAGCCATTGTTTTGGTTAAATGTCTGATATGCCAGATTGCGCACCAAGGTAAGTTAAAAAGCAAACATCCATTTATTCTTTTTTAATCGTTGTAAGCACACTGGAGCTGTTCGTGGTCCTGACTACTGAAACTCTCCAAGGTGCTGAAAACATGCCAGCTCACACACATGCCATCAGACATGTCTTCAATCAAAAATATCTCAAGTTTTCTTGAAAACTGATCAAAGCGATGTAAACTGCAGTAAACTGACACCTACAAATACTTCAGATGAAGGTAAGACGTGCTCAAAAGTCTTAGACTGAAGAAAAAGCAGCGAGGTTTCTTTTTCTCTCGTGATCGTGATTCCTCGTCTTCACATTCATTAAATTGTTCTCTGTTTTTTATTTTTTTTCCCTGCATCACTGCATCATAACCAACGTGAAACTTTGGAGAAACTAAAATGTCAACGGGATGACGTCTTTGATGGCGTAAGGCTGCGGTTCGATGGCTCCTACTAAATGAATGCACAGGGAATGGGCGCGCGAGACACTCTGCTGGTGGGACAGCGCGCGCTGCTGACCTCCACACACCTTAGCGCTTTATCAGGAATTTTTCGTCTAATTTTGTGTGAGGATTTTTGCGTCGTTTTCTTTTTTCTTTGTCGGAGAACGTGTCGGTCGAAACACCATTCGTTTGCTTTGTTGTCGGACGCGAGTGGTAAGTTGTGCGTAAATGTTGATTTCTGAGCCTTAAAGTCCCTTCTTTAAGATCCAATGTGTACACTGAAGACCGAGTTTTTGTACTTACCCTTCCATAAAATATTTCTGGACTATTCAGTCCCTATTTGTATAAAACTTTTAAAATATTTTGTCTAATTTCAGCATAAATTACAATTACAGCACAAGTTATTTTTCATAGCAGATGAAGGACTTAAATCATATCAATTTGAGATCCTTTTCCGATATCTTTTTGTATCATTTAAAGATTTAAGGATTCAACAAATTAAAATATCTTTTTTCCCCTTCGCATTTTTCTCCTGTGTGCGTCCAAGGGGGCACAGCATGCTGTCCTGCCTGAAAACCCTCCTGCTGCTCTCGGTCCTGTGCACACCGACCTCCAGCCTGTGCCTCCGCCTCTATCAGACCCGATCAGACCTCCTATGCGACGACCAGCTGCCGCTCGGGGTCCGGGGTGACGAAGAAGAGCCTCCTGGTTTCTCCCCCGTAGACGGCTGGGGGTCCTTGCTGCAGTCCGCGGAGTATCTCACCTCCTCCTCCTCTTTGGAATCCAGCCGGGAAAAAAGGACTTCAAGCCCCTCAAACTACCGCTACATGAGCCGGACCAAGCTCAGAGGGCAGATGCTCCGGAACAGCAGCAAAGGGGATCGGAGGAGCAGGCTGACCTTGTCCCTGGACGTGCCCACCAACATCATGAACGTGCTCTTTGACGTGGCCAAGGCCAAAAACCTGCGCGCAAAAGCAGCAGAGAACGCGCGTCTCTTGGCTCAGATTGGTCGGAGAAAGTGATCAAAAATAATGTTGGACAACTCAGATTTAACAGACAGCCGTGACCAGTGTTGGCCTCCTTACTTCTTATTCACTTTCAGAGATGTAGTGCTGGTTTGTTTCTAAAGGGTAAGAGTGATTTAAGGTTGTATAATTCAGCTGCTCTCATGTGAAAGGTCCTGGTTATCAAATATCTGTTCGCACCAATCCACACACTGGAAAAAACTTCATTAAAGGGTTCATATTGGATGACAAGTCATCAGACGTTTGGAGTGATAGTTGGTTTATCAGTCTTCAGTTTCTTGACTTTTAGAGACTTTAAGTTCCAACCCAAAAACACATTTCAACAGCAGGCACTGCAAAGTTATCAACTCTTAAATTCATCTTTTGAGATTGTGTAACTCAGTGGTACATCCATTTTTTAACGTGCACTCCAAAGTGTTGTATCTTAAATCAGAATCAGAAATACTGCAGGGGGAAATTTAGTAAGTATTAACTGAAGAAGATCAAAGGAAAGGGGGAGTAAAATATTCTGCAGGGCCATTAAAGATATCAGACGTAAAAGTTGAGAGATGGTTCAGGTCATATTTGCAGACTGATTTCAAGAAGATTTCAAGATTGATGGACTTTGAGTTTACCTTTGAAGTGGACTTGAGTTGCAATTAATAAAGAGTGGTTTTATTACATAGCAGTCCCTGTGTTGAATTCTTAGTAACGAAAATGAATATGCTCCTGCTTTTCCCAAAAGTCACCAAGCTTTAAATCTGTACCCAAACACTGAAGTGAAGCAGGTATATTTATTATCAGTTCATGTGTTTATCATCATACGCATTAGACCGATGAAATCTTTTGTGCTTCCGTTGCATAATCATGTAGTTGTTTACGCCTGGTGTTTCAAGAGATTTCCTATCCAGAAATTCACATTCAGGACCCTCTGACCCTATGAAACACTGACAGTGGAAACATCAAACACCATGTAGGCTACAAACCTGCAGTAAGCTCATGACAAACAAACTCTAAAACATGATACGGGGGATTGTAATTGCTCATCAGATGTCTGTTATTTTTTTATACTCCAAATAAAGGATTATTTTTCCTCTAATAAAGCAGAAGTCACAATAACATCAGCCTTTTTATTATTGCACAGCATCTGGAATGTTGTTCATGAAAAAGTCCTAACTGACAGTACAAAAGTGAAGACTTGCACTGCCAGTTAGGCTATTACTGGGAAGGAAAACAGTGTTTTGACCAATCACAACTGTTTATGTCATCATGTTGCTATATACATGTAGACAGAGTAAAAGTTTGAGATATAAATGTCAGGCAGTTTCAGCTCACTTTCAGCTTTGATCACTCATCAAAGCTGAATAACTAAATCCAGTCTCACTTTTTATTTGTGATATTAGTGCTTTTAAAATGTCATAAAATCTCATCTAATGCAATATAAACATTTTTTTCTATTAATGACCCAAACTACTTTTCATCAGCTGTTTGGTTCGGGGCATTATATAACACTTCACCAACCTGACACCAGGCACTGATCAATGTCGACACCTTGTGACAGATTTTAGCAATGACATCTT
Source organism: Labroides dimidiatus (assembly GCA_030710495.1). Taxonomy (NCBI): domain Eukaryota; kingdom Metazoa; phylum Chordata; class Actinopteri; order Labriformes; family Labridae; genus Labroides; species Labroides dimidiatus. The sequence goes on from CM061162.1 coordinate 20,093,608, forward strand.
AAACTGATTCAGGAAATCAGGCGTTACCGTCCTGATGGGAAGAGCTTCAAATATTTAATTCAATCACACATGCAGATGAATTTCTGTTAATTGTAGGTATGTTGTACTTACAGATATGAACATGCTTACTCTCCATACCTAATTCTCTGTCCTTAACATCACTCTCACAAACGACATTCCTTTGGTAATTAGGCCAGGCTTTAAATTTCGAATATCCACAATGACCGTCTTATTATCAAGAATGGACATAGAGATATCTTCCTCAGAAGACCGTCCAGTTTACAGAATACAAGCATTTATTTCGAGTCAATTTTTGACATATTGAAAGAAAGAAAGAAAGAAAGAAAGAAAGAAAGAAAGAAAGAAAGAAAGAAAGAAATATTCTAGATATTCGTAAAGTTTTTTTTTTTTTAAAGATAATATCATAATGCACATTAAGTTGCTGCCATCTTGTAGATAAAAAAAAAAGAGTTTTATTCCTGGACGAATTCTAGGCAAACAATGTTCATTCTGGACTGAAACAAAGAACACTTTTCATGGGATTTTTTTTCAAGTAAAAACTCTTATTTTATGTATCTACATTCTGGAAAGTAAGACAGACGTTGTGGATTTCTGATTTTAAATATACAGCCGTCATAACTTGTAGCAAAACTTTTGGATAACTGAGATGTTCATTTTCACGACAAAGATTACTTCCAGATACGCACCTGTAATATAATTAACTTGAGCTTAATTAGTGAGTCCAGTCGGATATTCATCAAACATATCTGTGACCAAATAAGCCACGTTCTTGTAAGACTGAGCCTTTCATTTGTAGATTCAAGCAATCGAAACGTGAAACTGAAACAAACAAGAAAAAATGGCATGGAGGAGTAAAACTAAAAATGAAAAAAAAAAAAAAAAAGTTTTAAAAGGTTTATTTTAAGACATAGTAACTGTTAAAAAGAATTGAAAACAACTGTCACAAAAAAATAAAGACGTATATTCATCGTGGTTTTATCATATCAGAGCTTGTGGATCTGAAGTTAGTGTTTGTGGTTGGTCTCAGATTGTAGCTCGTCAGCAGTGCCCCCTACAGGTCATCATGCAGAAGATCGTTGACGTCCGTTCCGTTGACGTGGACGTTTCAGCAGGAAGTCACTTTCATTCTGGTTACGTGGAAGTAGCTTCAGTCCTGACCGAGGCTGAGAGCATCTCTTGCCCTCGTCCGTCAGCTTCATTCCGACAATATGATTAAAAAGTTCGATAAGAAGGACGAGGAGTCCGGTAAGATCGGAAACTACAACACTTGATCAAAATATAATTACATTAGATTGTCTCTTGTCTGATTGTAAGCTAACACGACGATAGCCTGCTACCGCTAGCCGAGTAGCACAAGTTATTGATACGTATCAGTCAATTAAATGTTTCATTATCATTTCGCAGCTACTTAGGTTAGACATTTGCATTGGCAAACATTAGCTTTGCCACATAAGGTCATAATGATATTTATGCTGTGTTTAGTTTGGCGTTAGCATTGCTAATGAGGTCGTGTCAGCTGTGTATTAGCATGCTAGCTTTGCGTTGAAATATACTATTTGCTCCCTTTGACCATTATGTCGATGAGTGTGGCATAATATGTGCTGCATTGTTGTAGTGTTCACTTGAAATTAAGTTTTCACTCTGAAAATGTTTGACCGTTCTTGTTTTGCCTTGTAGGAAGTGGGTCCAACCCTTTCCAGAACCTGGAGAAGAGCGCCGTGCTGCAGGAGGTAAAAGCTGCCTCTGTAGTAAAACACATCAGTTATCGTACAGTATCCCAACCACTGTAATCACAGTAATATCTTCGTTCTCCTCCACAGGCACGTATCTTCAACGAGACGCCTATCAATCCAAGAAGATGTCTCCACATTCTCACCAAGATTATCTACCTTCTCAATCAGGTGAAAGGAGTTCATTCTTTATTTATTGGTGTCAAGTTTGTGTCCACTCAACTTTAGCATTCAACTAGGGCTGCAACTAATGATTATTTTTGTTGTCGACTAATCTATCATTTATCTTTTCGATTAGTCGATTAGTCACGATTATCTTCTTTATTTTTAAGCACCTATTTTGGACTTCTGTGTCCAGCAACCGAACTTGCTTAAATCTTCACACCTTTCAAAGTTACCCTGTTATACTCTAACAATGTATGTTTTTTAAAAATATATTAAATACTGACCCATGAAACATTTTTCTGTCATATAGTTGGTATATTTTTCAACATAGCGGCTCAGGGGTGTCGGCGTTTAAGATGTTCGTGCATCACCGTAGTGCTGCCATGGAATGAAAGCTGAGCTTCACAGAGATTGCATTTAATGTGTTTCATTGGTTTATTTTCAGTGAAATGTTTCCAAACTCTTGAAACTTTAGGTCGGAGTTTACGGAGTTTGCTGGCAGCGAGCGATTCTGCCCGGTGTCGGCGTCAAGGGGGGGCATTCGCGGGCTGTGCCCCCCCAGCAGATCGACTGTGCCCCCCCACTTCACAACGGCGAGAACGGGAAAAAAATAATATTAACATTCTAGAATTCATTTCCCCCCTCTAAATTAGAGGTACCTTTAAAGTTCTGTTACCGTTTGGGTTTCCTTGTTAACGTAAACGTTTCGTATTTAATCGCTGTTTAATGTGTTTAATATTGGTGCGCTTAAGCGCGCGTAGTTGTGTGCACACCGGAGGGAGAGGAGAGAGAGAGATGCGTGACTCTCAGCTGTGGTTTAGTGGCTTCTTGTGGGCGTAAATTTGAACTTCGTACAATCTGTTGAGTGATTCTTGATGTGTGTTTAAATGGCTATCATAGACATAGCTATACAGAATAAATCCAGTCATGATCAAGACGTTGTGCCCCCCTGCTGTTGTCTTGATGCCCCCCCCCCCTTGAATTTTGTCTGACGCCGACTCTGATTCTGCCTCCAGCACTACCTTTAGTCACTACAGTGTAGTGTACTGCAGTTACAGCTGCATGACGCATAAAGCGGTCCGTGTGTGATTTTTATTTACAACAACAATAGCACGACGTGTCGACACTGATTTTTTCACGTCGACGAATTTGTGTAATCGACGTTGTCGATTATGTCGACTAATCGTTGCAGCCCTACATTCAACTAAATTCTAACTCTCTTAAATTTCCCCATGAACATAGGGGGAGCATTTTGGGACCACAGAGGCGACAGAGGCCTTTTTTGCAATGACCCGGCTCTTTCAGTCCAATGATGTAAGAGACTAATCTGTCTTTATTTATTAGAAAAATGCTTTAATACGTACAGTAAGATTAATTTAATTTTAGCTCAAGCAGCATATAAACATGTAGATCTAAGGTAATGTTATTTTATTCCCTCAGCAAACTCTGAGGAGGATGTGCTACCTGACCATCAAAGAGATGGCCAACATCTCTGAGGACGTCATCATTGTGACCAGCAGGTACACACTGATAATGAATGTCTGAGTGTGGAGCTTGCTCTAGGATCTCCAGGATACATCAATCTGACTCTTTGACTATTTTACTTTTAGTTGACAGGGTTAATTTGTTGTAAGTGTTGCAGTTTTTCTTTTGATGTCTTAAATTTGTGTTATTGTTCAGCCTGACCAAAGATATGACAGGGAAGGAGGATGTCTACAGAGGACCTGCTATCAGAGCCCTTTGCAGGATCACAGATGTGAGTGTTACCTCATTTGATATTCTTTATCCTACCTTCTTCTCAGCTCTCTCTCGTATTTGCTTATAGTTGAGATCCAATGTATTTTGAATTTGCTCTGTCGCATCCATAGACCACTATGCTGCAGGCCATTGAGAGGTACATGAAGCAGGCTATTGTTGACAAGGTTCCCAGTGTGTCCAGTTCAGCCCTGGTGTCCTCTCTGGTAAGGTTTTTGCCTTTGGATTTAATGCATCAGTGTGATTAAGATAAAGATGTTTCATTATATAACATATTTCTGCTGATGGGTAATGAAGTCTTCTGTGTTTCTGTGTTCAGCACATGGTAAAGATGAGCTATGATGTGGTGAAGCGATGGGTCAATGAAGCTCAGGAGGCTGCTTCCAGTGACAACATCATGGTCCAGGTTGGTAATACAGACATAAGTAACTCTGAGTTATTCTATCCTGAATGTGTGGTGTATTTGAAGAGTTGTTTGGTTTTCCAGTACCATGCCCTCGGCCTGCTGTATCACCTCAGGAAGAATGACCGTCTAGCTGTCACCAAGATGCTCAACAAGTTCACCAAGTCTGGTCTGAAGTCTCCCTTTGCTTACTGCATGCTAATCAGGATCGCCAGCAAACTGCTGGAGGAGACTGAGGCAGGGTGAGTACGGTGGTCTGATGCTCTGGGCAAGACACAAAACAGAGATATTGATGCTTGGGTAGTCCAGCTGTTTATCTGAGACAATGACATGTCTTTTTATGTTTCAGTCATGACAGCCCCCTGTTTGACTTTATCGAGAGCTGCCTGAGGAACAAGAATGAGATGGTGGTGTACGAGGCTGCCTCTGCCATCGTCCACATGCCCAACTGTACAGCCAGAGAGCTGGCACCTGCTGTGTCTGGTCAGTACTGTGATCCTCATTTATGTCATTAGATATCTGTGCTGTCAGATTATGATGATAAGCGGTTTGAATGATTTTGTCTCTCCACAGTGCTGCAGCTCTTCTGCAGCTCCCCGAAAGCAGCCCTGAGGTACGCTGCTGTCAGGACACTTAACAAGGTAAAGCTTCTCTCTGCCTCCTTTCTTCACATTAAGATTGTAAAATCTTGAGGGGAACTGGTTTTAACAACAAACTCCTTTATTTTCTGCTCCTGCAGGTGGCCATGAAGCATCCTTCAGCTGTGACTGCGTGCAACCTGGACCTGGAGAACCTGATCACAGACTCTAACCGCAGCATCGCCACTCTGGCCATCACCACTTTGCTAAAGACTGGCAGTGAGAGCAGCGTGGACCGCCTCATGAAGCAGATCTCATCATTTGTCTCTGAGATATCGGATGAGTTTAAGGTCATACACTCTGGATCATAATCTACAGAGCAGTTTTTTTAACATACAGTTCAAGCTTTGACCACTAAATGTTTATTTTCCAGATCAAATTCTCCTGTTTTTTCTTCTGTTGCAATCGTGATGTTTTTGGTCTGTTGTGCTAAATCTGTGCTGATGCTTGTGTCTCTAGGTGGTGGTGGTGCAGGCCATCAGCGCTCTGTGCCAGAAGTATCCCAGGAAGCACAGCGTCATGATGAACTTCCTGTCCAACATGCTCAGAGATGATGTAAGCTGACCAGTAACACGTGCTTCAAACTTTACTCTTTACTCAGGACCATAACTCACCAGATCATCTGTCCTCTACTTTCAGGGTGGTTTTGAGTACAAGCGAGCCATTGTGGACTGCATCATCAGCATCATTGAAGAAAACCCAGAGAGCAAGGAGACAGGCCTGGCTCACTTGTGCGAGTTCATCGAGGACTGTGAGCACACTGTGCTGGCCACAAAGATCCTGCACCTGCTTGGTAAAGAGGGCCCACGCACCCCTCAGCCCTCAAAGTACATCCGCTTCATCTTCAACCGTGTAGTGCTGGAGAGCGAGGCTGTCAGAGCAGGTAAGACGGAGGAAAATACTGTCTACATCAGACGTTCAACATCCACATAAATGATTTATTTTCCTGCCTGTTTAAATAATAAAAACATTTTTATGACTTTTTAATGTTATTATTTTCTCATTTTGCCCTCAGCTGCTGTCAGCGCTTTGGCTAAATTTGGAGCTCAGAATGATGATCTGCTGCCAAGTGTCCTGGTTCTTATGCAGAGGTGATTATTTACTCTCATTATCTACAACCCCAATTCCACTGAAGTTGGGACGTTGTGTAATCCGGTTTAACCTTTATTTAACTGGACACACTACAAAGACAAGATATTTATCCTTCAAACTGATAAACTTTATTGTTTTTTTGTAAATATTCTCTCATTTTGAATTTGATTCCTCAACATGTTCCTAAAAAGCTGGGTCAGGGTCGTGTTTCCACTGTGTTCCATCACCTTTCCTTTTAACAACACTCAATAAGTGTTTGTGAACTGAGGACACTAATTGTTGAAGCTTTGGAGGTGGAATTCTTTACCATTCTTGATTGATGAACAACTTCAGTTGATCAACAGTCTGGGGTCTCTGTTGTATTTTGAGCTTCATAATGCTCCATACATTTTCAATGGGAGAAAGGTCTGGACTACAGACAGGCCAGTCTAGCACCTGCACTCTTTTACTATGAAGCCACGCTGTTGTAACAGGTGCAGAATGTGTCTTGTCATTGTCTTGCTGAAATATGCAGGGACGTCCCTGAAAAAGACGTGGCTTGGATGGCAGCATATGTTGCTCCAAAACCTGTATGTACCTTTCAGCATTAATGGAGCCTTCACAGATGGTCAAGTTAGCCATGCCATGGGCACTAACACACCCCCATACCATCACAGATGCTGGCTTTGAGACTTTGACCTGAGAACAATCCAGATTGTCCTTTTCCTCTTTGGCCTGGAGGACACCACGTCCATGATTTCCAAAAACAATTTGAAATGTGGACTCGTCAGACCACAGCAGACTTTTCCACTTTGTGTCAGTCCATCTCAGATGAGCTCGGGTCCAGAGAAGCCGGCGGTGTTTCTGGGTGTTGTTGATATATGTCTTTGTCTTTGCATGGTAGAGTTTGAACTTGCACTTGTAGATGTAGTGATGAACTGTGTTAACTGACAGTGGTTTTCTGAAGTCTTCCTGAGCCCACGTGGTAATATCCTTTACACAATGATGTTGGTTTTTAATGCAGTGCTGCCTGAGGGGTCAAAGGTCACGGGCATTCAATGTTGGTTTTCAGCCTTGCTGCTTACGTGCAGAGATTTCTCCAGATTCTCTGAATCTTTTGATGATATTATGGACTGTAGATGATAAAATCCATCAATTCTTTGACACTGAGAAACATTGTTCTTAAGCTTTTGGACTGCTTGCTCACGCAGTTGTTCACAAAGTGATGAACCTCGCCCCATCCTTGCTTGTGGACGACTGATCCTTTCAGGGATGCTCCTTTTATACCTAATCATGACACTCACCTGTTTCTAATGAACATGTTCACCTGTGGAATGTTCCATACAGGTGTTTTTGGAGCATTCCTCAACTTTTCTCAGTCTTTTGTTGAGCCTGTCCCAGCTTTTTAGGAACGTGTTGCAGGCATCAAATTCAAAATGAGAGAATATTTGCAAACAAACAATACATTTGATAAATAATGTATCAGTTTGAACAATAAATATTTTGTCTTTGTAGTGTATTTAATTGAATATAGGTTAAACAGGATTTGCAAATCATTGTATTCTGTTTTTATTTACATTTTACACAAGATCCCAACTTCATTGGTATTGGGACGTTGTATTTTTTTTACTTCATCTTTTTTCAAAATGCAAATGAAACTCATGTTATACTCTGGTGATACCCTAAGTTGAACATGCACCCTCTACTTTAAAACTGTGATCACATGAATATGCAGCAACGCCATGACTTATGCACTGTGTTCTCACAGGTGCATGATGGACAGTGACGATGAAGTGCGTGACAGAGCCACGTTCTACATGAACGTGCTGCAACAGAAGCAGAAGGCACTGAATGCTGCCTACATCTTCAATGGTAAACACACACTCAGGGTGCACTGTGAGGCATTTTGACAAGCTGTGACGTGAGCCAGGCAGCTGGCACAGTCAACACGCAACGTTTGTTGTAAAAATAAGGTGTTAACTTCTCCTCCTCTGTGTGTCACTCTCAGGTCTGTCTGTTTCCATCCCCGGCCTGGAGAAGTCCCTCCATCAATACACTCTGGAGCCCTCAGAGAAACCTTTTGACATGAAGAGCGTACCTCTGGCCACGACTCCTATCACAGAACAGAAAACCGGTAAAACCCCCAAACTTTTTCACACAGGGTGTGTGTTGGTTGTGGTACTGTGAACTCTAATGATTGGGTGTGAGAAAGTTAAATCTCTGATGTCTTTTTTTCTCGTTAGAAATCGCTCCTGTTGCCACAAGCAAACTGCCAGAAAAGTTGGCTCCCTCACGCCAGGACATTTATCAGGGTAAGACTGTGGACACTGTCCATCTGTTGGACTTCAGGACTGATGGAATAAAATCTGACTCTGTCTTTCTCTTGACAGAACAACTGGCAGCCATCCCAGAGTTCCAGAATCTGGGTCCGCTCTTCAAGTCGTCCGAGCCGGTGCAGCTGACGGAGGCTGAGACAGAATACGTGGTGCGCTGCGTCAAACACACCTTTGCCAGACACATGGTGTTCCAGTTTGACTGCACAAACACGCTGAACGACCAGCTCCTGCAGAAGGTACTGAGGACGTTTACAGAGAATACTTTGATTCATTTTATTGACTTTGAGCCTTTCTCACACAAACCTTTTCTGTCCTCTTCAGGTTGTTGTACAAATGGAGCCATCAGAGGCCTACGAGGTGGCACACTACATTCCTGCCCCCAGTCTCCCCTACAGTCAGCCTGGTTCCTGCTACACTCTTGTCCAGCTGCCTGATGATGACCCTACAGCAGGTAGGAAGGAGTGACTTCTTTGTAAACACACAAAGTCCAAACGCTGAGACTTTAAGCAGCAGAATGTCTGGGCTGGTTTAGACATTTGTGTCTGTTCTGCCTACAGTGTCGTGTACATTCAGTTGTACCATGAAGTACCTGGTCAGAGACTGTGACCCCAACACAGGAGAGCCAGATGATGATGGATATGATGATGAATATGTGGTAGGTACCATCCATGAACACAACGATGAGCTAAATGAACCTTGTGTAATCTCTTAGTCCCTCATGTTTTCGCTTGTTTCGTCTGCCTGTGCTCTTCTTCAGCTGGAGGATCTGGAGGTGACGGTTGCAGACCACATCCAGAAGGTTCTGAAACCAAACTTTGGTGCAGCATGGGAAGAAGTGGGTGATGAGTTTGAGAAGGAAGAGACTTTTGCCCTCGCATCAGTCCGGACTTTGGATGGTAGGCTGATACATGAACATCTCAACATCTTCTATAACCACCTCAGATATTTTCACTCTGGAATGAAGCAATGAGTCAGGGTTTTTATCTTCATTTTAGCAGATAACTTCAGTCACTAACATTAAGCTGTGTGACTAATCAGTGGATTTATTTCTTCCGCAGAGGCGGTGGGTAACATCATTAGCTTCCTGGGGATGCAGCCATGTGAGCGCTCAGACAAAGTTCCAGAAAACAAGAACTCACACGTCCTCTTCCTCGCAGGTGGGTGTTTAATGTCAGGGTTGCTGTACTTTATCTTCAGTCATATTGGTTCTTTTAAAATGTTCAGACTTGAAATTTAGCAGATTTTAAGGAAACACGAGGTGAATTGATTATAAATTGACCAACGACACAACCACAACCAACAGTGACTTCAAAAGAGGGTAATGTGTTTCAGCCCTATGCTGTCCCTCTGGTACTCCTGTGGTAGCTAACATGATTTATAACTTAAAAATAAACCCCTGTTTTCCTTTAGAAAACCTGTAGCAGCCTTTGTCAAAACACTCCATTTTAGCTGCTGTCTCTTTAAGGCTCCGTTGCTCCACAGACCCCCCCCTCCCTCTGATTGGCCAGCCATCTGGAAACTTGTCAGGGGCAAAGCTACAGAGAGACCTTAGTGTTTTATTTGAGGCCCGTCCCTCCAACATGTCATGAACTAATTTTGAGATCCTTTCTGGGTAACCTCATCAGTTTAACAAATCTGGTGAAGATCTGGTGCTGTTTTCAGGACGGACTGTTTTGAGCAGTTTGCAGACAGATTCAGGGATTTCTACTGCATGTAGAAGTTTGAAAATCTGCACGTTTGATACAGACGTCAAACATTTTTTATTCATGTTCAAAAATGGGAGGTATAATTCTTCCTCTTTAAGAATAAGTCCCCCACAGGTGCTTCAGCTGTTTTTCTCAACTGATTCGAAGAGAAGTCTATGAAAATAAAGCCAACATTCAAACGGCCTGAATCATTACACGTCATGTTTGAGTCCTCTCCACTCTGAGTGCTTTCAGCTCGGCTCAGCTGAGGCATGAATTGCTGCGTCACTCAGTCGTCTCTTCTTCTCCTCTCAGGTGTGTTTCGAGGAGGTCATGACATCCTCGTTCGTGCTCGCCTCGCGCTGGCTGATGGCGTCACCATGCAGGTGACTGTTCGCAGTGGGGAGGAGACGGTGGTTGACATCATACTGGCGTCAGTGGGCTAAACCCCTCATCCTGCAGTTTGTGCCAACGTAAGACCTTTGACCTCTGCACGACAGAGCGTCCTGACGTCACCAAGAGTTTCTCTGCTCTTAAACTTTTATGTATAATGACGCTGAAAAACACTTTATCTCTTCTAATCCATGACTTCAGACGTGTTTCTTTATATCTGTCAAATCTTCAATAAATTCTGACTGTCAAAGTACTTTGTCCTTTTTATAAAAAACTAATTTTATTGAAAGAAAAGTTGACATGAAGTTTTTCATTGACATCAAGAGGACTGTAGAAAATCATATCAAAAATCATTCAGAGTGCAGCTGATTGCAGAAAAAGACAACATGGAGAGGGTCAACATACATTTAGGTTCACACAACTGTAAGTATCATGCTTCCTCTGAGGGCTCATAAATTAACACTGCCTGCATCAGATCAGCTCGTAGCATAAAGTTCAATTAATGCCCTCAGTTTCTGAAGCCTTCAAATGTCAATTACTGACATTTGAGTTGTTAATGCTGGTAAATGAGAAGCTGGAAACTGACGCAGCTCCTCCTGCCTACATCATCAGGAAAAGGTCATCCATCAGCTCTCAAGTGTTTCAAACAGCTTCATCTTTGAAAACAGCTGTTGCTGCTCGGTGTCTCTTCAGAAAGAGTGGATAAAGTTGAAATAAGCATTCAGGAAGCCGGTGGGGTCTTCCAGCTGAGGGTAGTGGCTGATGTGTTCATCCAGAACGGTAACCGTTGACCTCTGGACCAGCTGCCTGCAGGAACGAGATCCATCCATGAGATGAGTAACATTTGATCTTAGAGTAAAAGAACTGCTCAGTACTGACACATAGAGACAAAGATCAGGAATGAATCGAGTGGGTTAGTGGAGTACTTCTCCAAGGGTTCCTGGTCCATATCCAGCCTGGAACCATCCAACCATCCATGACTTTTCTGTCCTAATGTTCACAGCAGCAAATCAAAGAGATCAAGATAACAGGAACAGAGTTTAGGAATGAGAGGGAGGAACTCACTGGTACAGACGAATGAACTGAGGGTGAGGGTTGACTGGGTCCAAGGGTCCATAGATCATGTGCACTGAAAGACAAGCAGGGAGGGAAAAGGGTCAGAGAGGGAAAGATGGAGGAAGGAGTACTGAGGAATAAAACAGGGGGAGTGATAAAAAAAAAAAGTTTTTGAAGCAGGAAGATTACTATAAAGAAGATCTGACATTTTTAAGGGCTTATAATTCATAAACAAGTCATTTCACATGGACAGAGTTTTTCTTCCTCTCAATTACTGGTGTGAAAATATGAGCTACAGGAGTTCAAGCTACTGTGAGGAATTTTCAGCTAGTTATAAACAAACACTGATGAGCAAGCAAACACCAGCTTCTTGTGAATTATTTGTATTCACTTTAGGTTGGCCACTGGTGAAAGAGAGGACGGGGATTTCTATACGCTCTGTTTTTGTTTTTTTTTTTAGAAATATTTCAATGTCCAAAATGCTAAGTATCTTTTTTATTTATTTGTTATTTTAGCAGTAATGGTCATGTTTCAATACCAGGTATACTTCAAGAGGTTGTTTTACTCTTCAATCCTCAAACACTGACTCAGCGTACAGCTGTACAGTTTGGATAAAGAGTAACACAAATATGTAAAAACTATTTCTGAATATGATGATGATGATGATTATATTTAATGGTAAAGTCTAATTTTAGGAAGCAGGGACAGGCAAACAAATTTTTCCAGCGTTCACGGTACTTTAAATTAATCTTTTAAATTATTTTGATTAAATATGCAATCAGATCAATGTGCAGGACACTTGGATTAGTATGAAAATGTATTCTACAGTTAATTTTATCATGCATTTGTATATTTTATCTCCTGAGGATACAAATGGCACAGATTCAGCCGCATGTTCCTTACGGATGTGGCAGCATTAAAAAGTGCACTGAAGGAACATTAGAGCAGTGTACGATTTACAGCCAAACTTCTCCTCCAAACACAGACTTCCTTCCTTTTTGTGCTAAGCTTATATATAATATTTAAAAGAGATGCAGCCTGTCTGATGCCTTCTTATCTGGCTGTATTTCCCTGAGGTATGTGTCAAACACACCCCCTCCCCCACCCGTCTCTAGAACCAGGCTCACAGATGGACTGCTGGGCTTCCTTCACAGGCTAAGCAGCTTAGCATCAGCAGCCTCAGTGTGCTCGGTTGATACACTCTGAGGAGGTGTTGGGCCCTCACAAAACATACATTCCCCTCTGATATATTTCAATCATCATCATGTTTGATGCAGCTGTGAACTCACATGGTACAAAAGTGGAAGTGAGCACGCCGACCCATCGCTCTCTGTGTTTTAACCTCTGGTTGATGTACTGCAGAATACTGAGACAGAAGAGCTCCAGTTTAGTACAGAGATAAACAGCAGCAGAGCCAATCAAAGATGAGGACACGGAATCATACCTGTCCAAAACTAAGTTTCCGTCATTGTAGCGTAAACCCGTCCACATGTCCCAGAATTCAGCGTCTGTGGGCTGCGTGTACGGACCGAACACGTCTCCAATCCTGCAGAAACAAAACACCACAAGTGAAAAGTACATCAAAGCATTTTCAGTCTTGTGGACAGCTGTGGTTCAGTGGTCAAGTCAGTTGTCTCTCATCAGGTGGGGGGTTTGATCCCAGTATCCTTGAGCAAGACACTGAACCACACACTGCTCCCAGTTCCATGTTCAGCAGTGTGTGAATGTTATTAGCAGAATAAAAGCACCGTGAGGGGTCAGAAAGATGAGAAAGTCTTTACAATTTTTTTACTCATCAGGAACAATCTAGAGGAAAACTCCTCTTACCCTTTCTGGAAGATTATAAAGTTGGTAAGTCGGGTCAAAACTGGAGCCAGAAAACTGGAGTCCTTCAGTAGCTTCAAGGTACAAAGAAAATTTAAGATGAAGTTTTATCATTCTAATAATGCATAGTTTCTGTTCAGCTTTAAACATACAATGACCTGGATTACTGAGACAGAGTCTACTCACTGTCTGCAGCAGCCGAGGGTGATGTGTTTCTGGGAATAACCCTGTAGACAATGACAGCATCAGCATGACATCAGAACATAACTTCCCCAAGTGAAAAAGATCGAGGGCCGGCACCTCTTACTGACAGGTTATCAACCATGACAGTAACGTGAACGTTCTGATAACTTCTTCTTTAGTGGTTTCTGTAAAAATCAGTCTCTAGTGGCTCAAACCTCCTCGTTCCATCATCACAGACTGATGAAATCAAAGCTCACCTGTCCCTCAGGTGTCTCACCTGTTCCTCAGGTGTCTCAACTGTCTCTCAGGTGTCTCTCCAATCCCTCAGGTGTCTCACCTGTCCCTCAGGCATCACTCCTGTCCCTCAGGTGTCTCACCTGTCCCTGAAGTGTCTCACCTGTCCCTGAAGTGTCTCACCTGTCCCTCAGGTGTCTCACCTGTCCGTCAGATGTCTCACCTGTCCCTCAGGTGTCTCAACTGTCCCTCAGGTGTCTCACCTGTCCGTCAGATGTCTCACCTGTCCCTCAGGTGTCTCACCTGTCCCTCAAGTGTCTCACCTGTCCCTCAGGTGTCTCAACTGTCCCTCAGGTGTCTCACCTGTCCGTCAGATGTCTCATCTGTCCCTCAGGTGTCTCACCTGTCCGTCAGATGTCTCACCTGTCCCTCAGGTGTCTCAACTGTCCCTCAGGTGTCTAACCTGTCCCTCAAGTGTCTCACCTGTCCTTCAGGTGTCTCACTTGTCCCTCAGGTGTCTCACCTGTCCCTGAAGTGTCTCACCTGTCCCTCAGGTGTCTCAACTGTCCCTCAGGTGTTTCACCTGTCTCTCAGGTGTCTCACTTGTCTCTCAGGTGTCTCACCTGTCTCTCAGGCATCTCACCTGTCCCTCAGATGTCTCACCTGTCCCTCAGGTGTTTCACCTGTCTCTCAGGTGTCTCACTTGTCTCTCAGGTGTCTCACCTGTCTCTCAGGCATCTCACCAGTCCCTCAGGTGTTTCACCTGTCCCTCAGGTGTCTCACCTGTCCCTCAGGTGTTTCACCTGTCTCTCAGGTGTCTCACTTGTCTCTCAGGTGTCTCACCTGTCTCTCAGGCATCTCACCTGTCCCTCAGATGTCTCACCTGTCCCTCAGGTGTTTCACCTGTCTCTCAGGTGTCTCACTTGTCTCTCAGGTGTCTCACCTGTCTGTCAGGTATCTCACCAGTCCCTCAGGTGTTTCACCTGTCCCTCAGGTGTCTCACCTGTCCCTCAGGTTTCACTTCATCCGAGATGATCAGTGGTCAGTTTTCTGCAGTGTTACCTGCTACATTAACATCAGTAATCTCTGCTTCTGTTCTCCATTAGGGGGCGATATGGGACAAATATGTCAGCATGTTTTTATGGCAGGATCAGGATCTGGATTTGATCAGGATTGTTTTCAGACAGTTTCAGCCCCAAATATACCTTATTGATTTGCACAATTTTTGGCCTTTTCTGCTTCATTTCATAACTTTAATCCAGTCTTGTGTTTTTGAACTCACATTTTCACCTCTTGATAAATCCATTCATTTAAAGACGTCAGCTGGAAGAGCTGTTTCTGCAGAACGTTCAGAGCTTTAGCTTTATAGGAGAAGCAATGTCCAAATGTAGTTCAGTGAGATGTTACTAGATAGACTTTGATTTGTAAAATGTGAATGTTCACATAGTTTAAAACATGATTCATTTCAGTGCCATGATTAATACATTGGAAGCTGGAAGCTGGGGTCATAGAAATGGACCTCAGGCCTGACTTTAGACATGGCTGACCAACAGAGTGATCACATGTGGGGTATGCTAACAACAAATGTAAACACAGTGATTTACAGATCATCAGATGTCGTTTAGCTTGTTTACTCCATCAGATGACAAAACACCCCCAAAAAAAATCAGTAACCATGAAATCAAAGAGGTAAAAATCAAGTGTGAGTTTGGCTGAGTGCTTGAGTCTTTTTTTCCTCATGGATCACAGACTGTAAAATCCTGCATGAAGTGCAGACAGTAACATACCTCCATTGGAAAGACACAGACTGTTGAAGGTCAGGTGACCTGTACGGTTTTGGTGGCTCCTGAGGACAGAGACAAAAGACTTCAGGTAATTCATCATTCTCCTGTTTTTGACTCCACACACAGGAGAACAGACCAGTTACCTGTAGAGCAGCTCCAGCGCCACAGTGTCTCCATAATCATGGGAAATGACATTCACTCTCTGGTTGATCAGACCCAGGTGAGCCACCAGAGCCTCCACCACACTGGCCTGCTCAAAGATAGAATACCTGTGGGGTCGCTGGGGTGGACGGGGACAGGAGGAGTCATGAGCAACAACAAGACAAAAATCATGAGCTGAAATGTTTAAACTGACAGTTTTACTCACAGGCTTTTCACTGAAGCCGAAACCAAGGAAGTCCAGTGCAACAACCCGATGGAAGTGCTGAGCGAGAGGCTCCCATATCTAAACGGGGAAAAAAACAACAAGTTAGAGCTCCTTTCAGTAGAACACTTTATTTTTCCAAGTGTGTTTTTACATGCTGCTGAGTGTGTGTGGTTGGTACCTTGTTCCAGTCATAGCTGGATGTGGGGAAGCCGTGGAGCAGAATGACGACATCAGAGGTTCCCAAAGCACCATAAGAATCTGGTTTGGGAGTAAAGAATAATGTACAAAGTAAAATCACCTGTAAGAAGGGATCAATCTGCAAATATGGTGAATGATTGACAAGGTAACAATATCTGACAGCCACAGGGGTTTCCAGACCACTTTTGGGGGTGCTGATAACACCCTTAAATTGAATCCCAGCACCCCTAAAAATTGTGGATTTATATATATATATATATATATATATATATATATATATATATATATATGTGTGTGTGTGTATATATATATATATATATATATATATATATATATATATATATATATATATATATATATATATATATGTTTTTTACTTTTAATTTTATTTTTTTATTTTACAATATTTCTTTTTAGAAAAGTGTCTAAATCACTCAGTATTTGGTTAAAATGAAATATTTTAACAACAAAAATACAGCATCATTCTCTGTGCCTCAAAAATGGTTTGATCAACCCCATCCCTTCCACCTTTCCCCGACTTAGGCTCTGAGAGCAATGCTCTGCCTTCCAGAGTGGGTGGTATACAGTAGTGGTATAAGTACCTGGCTTAAACCAGGATATGTGGCACATTTCTTAACTTCTACTACGCAATCTAACATATTACTACGTGTTATTACCATGACCAGTCCTCATTTTAGCTGCATTTAATTGTAGGTCGCTGTTTATGTGGTTAGCTAGGTTTTGCTGTTGTTAGCTGATATTTTTTTCTAGCTGTTTGATTCTAACAGGGTTGCCTCTCTTTCATTTCAAGCACTTTTCTTTGTTAAGTTTATTTTATTCATGTATTTGTTTGATATAATACAGACAAGAGGGGAAAACATTGAAAAAGTCAGTTTGTGTTAATGTGTTTTACATGTTGTTCATTGCATTTCAAATAAAGTTTTAAAAGTCTACAGTCCATATGTAGTATTTTCAGTACTCATTACAGGAGGTTGGTTGACTCCACAAACATGCTGTTTATGTGTATGTTGAGGAGCTTGTTGTATCAAAATGATTTGATACAAGAAATTTTGGGAAAGTCTGTGAGTAAATTATCACATCTGATAAAGGTTTTGCCACAGCAAAAGAGGAATGAATAGAATCATAAAGAAACATATAATACCCCTAAAGTGTGCTGCTTTACTTTCACAAATGTGGGAATGAAACTGAGTTAAAATATACAAAACAGTGAAATTTATCCTGCCAAGCTGGGCAGCTCTCTGAGTGCTCGGCACCCCTCAACCTCTGATCCTAGAGCCGCCCCTGCTGACAGCTCTATCTGAACACTATACTTGGAAGTTACAGAGCAGTCTCTAAATGCACCATCAGACAAACAGTTAACATGCATGCATGTAGCTTCAGACTGTTACAATGCAGGGAGACAACCTCAAACCCATCTGCTACCTCTGTAGAAGATCTCACTGCCTCTGAACTGGAAGAAGTCCCCGGCGCTGTGCCACTTCTGCAGGGCAGGTGACAGCTGAGGGGGCGGGATATTGAGGTACACAGCCACCAGAGGAACGCAGATCAAACCCACGTGAATCCACCACTCTTTCATTTTCAGCTTAGCGGTGTGGATGTCTCATTCCTGACTGAAACGACAAAAGCATCGACATCTAAGTCCAGCCCGGGCAGGTGAGATAATGTGTGGATGTGTGTTTAGCTTTGGGGGCCGGTGGAGGCTAACTTATTTACTTCCTCCTTATGTTACAGAAGGCTATACGTTCCTATATGATAAACTGTAACACATCTGAAGTGGCTTTTTGGGCAAAAAGAGGAGAAAACAAAGAAGAGACAAACAGTGTATGAAACGTGAACACAACGTTAAAGTCAGTTAGCTAAAACGTTACAGTAAGTGAGCTAATATGGTTGATCACAGAAAAACTGCAGAAACGTCTATAATAAGATAGTAAAACACAACACCTAATGCTTTGCTGTATCTAAAATACTTCTGGTTTGATTGAATATACAGCCTTCCTGGTTAGCAGACTGCATTACTTACAGATATGCTGCGACCTGTCACTTACAGACCTTCGCCCGGTGTTTAGGTTCCATTACATTCCTGTGGAGCGGAAAAGAGCGACAGCATGCAAAGACGAGGAAAAGAAGCGACATCTCACTCTCACCCTACTTCTTCGTGGTTGAAATGCTGAACTTATTTGCTTATTTAAACGAGATGTAAGCTAGGGTCTTTTAGAAATTGTACAGGAGCACTGGTTTGTATAGTGGTGATTATACTCATAGTTAATTTCACCGATGATGAAAGCTAAGCTAGAGTGACTCATCTTATAGATAAACAATCTTTGTATGAAGGAACTGTAAAAGTGGAATCTACTGCTCTCTACTGGACTGGGTGTGTCATGACACAATATACTCTTTATTTATCAAATAGTTCAGTTTGAATTTACAGATCGAATCATAAAGTTGGCTTGTAGAAACTTAAATGCCAACAGAAGTTTATTTTAAAGCTGTGCGAATTGATACCATGTAGATATTTTTTATAAAGTCAACGATCACATGAACAAGTACTTCAAATTAGACTTGATAAAAAAAAAATATATGCTGGAACCACCTTTAAACCTACAGAAGTCGTCAGTTTGATTTAGATCTCGATCAGAATGAGTAACAGCACAACCAAAGAGTGTTGTGATGAACTGAATATCTGTGCTCATAAAACAATATAAAGGTGTACCTGTTTGCTTTACTTCCAGGGCTTGTGTATTATGAAATGCTGCAGACACTGCAAACTTGGGAGACAAATTCCTCCTTCTCTGCGTGACAGATATATTAAGTTTGATTATGTGCCAGTTACTGAAACATGCTCTGGAAAAGTAGCACAATTAAATTCTTGGCATGCAACACTTCTAAATTTGCTCTAAAATTTGTATGTAACACTGTATATGTGACGTATGTTACTTTAAAGCATGTGATGCACTTCTATATTTTAAAAGGGTATAAAGCAACAATGCTGGCCATCCAAACTAAAAAAAAATTCAAACAGCTACATATTCATATGTTTTAAAAAAAATCCCCAAATCTACTTGAACTGCTCAAAACAGTCTGTTCTAAGAAATAATAATTAGAAAATAAAAAAAACAAGATCTTCACAATATTCATGAGACCTGTTGATGAAGGTAAGGCCCACATGAGGGTCTCTTAATTAAGTCATCATAATTGGATGGAGGGTGGCTGTGGCTCAGTGGCTGAGATGTTTCTGATTTGGAAGGCAAATGTCTGACCCCAGCCCCTGCTGCTGGTCAGAGGTGTGTGAATGATTAAGCTAATACTGACTGACTGTCCCTTATCCTAAGGCAGCAGCTCTGCCATCAGTGTGTAGTGTGTGCATGGCATGTGGATAGATGAACGTGACTAGAAGTAAAGGCACTTTGTGTGGTCAGAAAGACTAGAGAAGCTCTATACAAATACACGTCTATTTATGATTTACCACATGATTTCCACTGGAGGGGTGGGCCTCAAACACAGAGGTCGTGCAGAAGCTCTACCCCCCCAGGGCCAACCTGTCGGGGCTGTTTTTGATCTTGACATCACATTTTATTTTGTATTGAACTTATATTTTCTCCTTGTCCCTTCTGTTTATGGTTTGTGAATGCTTACATAATAAGCTGTCATACAGGCTCTAAAAAAAACAAATTTAATCTAATCCTATCAACAGAGCAGATTTGATAACATGCATCAGGCACCAACAGGTAAAAACAAGACTGTTTTAGCTTTTTGTTAGCATTTTATAATAACTTTGAATTACATTAAACACAATTTACCCAAAATAGTTAGTGGGAATTATGTGTGATCCTTTTTATAAGACCAACATGATTGGGTCAATCAGACCCCTTTCAGTGACACATTGAAGTGTCCGTGCATCCTCCACAGTAAATGACAAACATGGCCCTGCAGTTAGGCTAAATACATTTTTTATTTTTAAAAACCATACACATTACTCGACAAGTTTCAAATGTAAATCCAATCACGATATCCATTTAAAATGCTCAAGATAAACAGACATGAAGTACTTTTATTTCCAAATGTTAAAAGATAAAAAAATAATAATCCATAAAACAGATGGAAAAACATTCATTCCCATTACAGGAAGAAGCTACAGAACAAACTCCCCATGTGGTTTCCGCTCGTCTTTCCTCACTTTGTATGCAATCCTAGCTGCTTTTGTGTCATCTGTAAAACAAGAAAAACAGAACTTTTTCCCCTTAGAGAACGTCGTGAATCAACATTTCAACTACACCCCCCTCCCCCTCCCCCCCTCTGTGCACAGCCAGAAGGCTGCAGGAAGAATCTGCAGCCTGCTGCCCAAGTCCTCCTGTGTGTTCGACAAGCACCGGGCCAAATGCTGAATTAAGAGTGGAAATATACAAACTCAAAAGAGGCCTTGTTCTCTTTCACACCATGTGCACCCTGAGATGAAGATTCCAGAACAACACACATTTTGAGTGGCCAAAAACCCCATAGAATGTGATTGGTGTCAAATCATCCAAAATCGCTTTAGTACGATGAAGGTCTCATCAGTATCGTCATAAAAATACAAAGGTACATTTTCTTTATCATGTTTGTATCAAAATTCTTCTTCCCCAGAGGAGCGCTATGAAATAAAGTACCCTGTGCAGATAGATACCAGTGTATGCCTAGCTTTTATTCTTGAAAAATGCACATGTCCAATCCTTTAGCGTTTCCAGTACATCAGGTGTCAAAAATATCTTACAAACAAATCAAATGCAGCAACATTTATTCATGATGAAAGGAGTCTGACAACAGGGCAAAGAAAAAAAAAAGTTTGTTTCCCTCCCCTTGAACTAGAAATCAGAGGAGTAAAATTAAGATTTTCTAAGGCGTGATCTCAAAGACTGAATGAAATATGAAAATAATTCACATATTTTTTATAACCAAGTCAATGTTTTCTATCTAAATACACAAAGTTTGTAGTTAAAAGGTTCTTCCACTATAGATTCCTTTCAAATTAAATACTTTTCTATGCCTGAGTAAACAAATGTCAATATTGTACATTGGCAGGGGGCTGACGATTGCTGAAGAAACTAAATGCGGAAAATGCACCAAAAATTTATTTTACAAATGATAAGCAGGGTCCGTATCTAACAAGCATCCAAAGAGAAACTCTGAGGATGATTAGTGAGGCTTTTAAGCTGCAGGAGAAACACTTACCTGCAGGTGGCGCTAGCTAAACTGTTATCGTGAGCCAAGGCACATTCATGTTTTGTCTTAATGGACTTCTTATTATTGCAAAATTATAGCACAGCTCGCAACAAAAGTTCAGGCTGTGCAGTAAAAAAGTGGTGAAATCTTAAGTGATTAAAGCTCCAGTGAAGATTTTTTTTTTTAGCCTGTGTTGATTTTGGCGCCCCCTGTGGAAAAAAGCAGAACCTCTTCTCCTTGCTTAACTACACATCTTGAAGTCATATCCTCTTACAATGAAAATAAATATGGCTCCCTGTTTTTTTCTTTAACGTCACTCATCTTTATTAGTAGCGTGCTGCTCATGTACTCCACCGCCACCTGTTGGTTTAGACCAATACCAACATTTATTAACCCCAGCGCTGACAGTCCCGTTTGCTTTTCTAAAAAAAAAAAAAAAAAAAGGTCTCTTTCGGAAACAGATAAAAATTCCTCACAGGAGCTTTGTGTTTTTGAGTTTGGCAAAACAGATTTTGAGCCTTAATGTGCAAAAATGAGCTCATAGCCATGTCATTTAGTCCTGCTCCAACTCAACCACTAACCAGCTTTTTAATCTGGATTCTTTGGATTTACACATGTACGTTAAAAAAAAAAGGACCAAATCTCAAAATTCTTCAAGAACAGCTTCTTTTGGTTGGTGTTAAAAGCATCATCATCATCATGACATCACGTCACCTCTGAGGTAAGACTTCGTCTCCTGTTCAAGCTGTTAGCATCACTCTGTTTCACCCTTAGCTGCTTGCTAAATACGGGCCCCAAAGTTTTCTAAACTCCCTTTTAACGAGTGAACCTTTCAACATGTGGAAATCCTTGAACACAACAATGAATGAAAAGAGCATCCAGAAATCCAGAAGGTTTTTGTGCACATGAAAACTATCGAAAATATGGAGGAAGTAAATATATTTATAGCGATGTTAGTGGACAGAGGCCCGAATCGTCTCTCCCATCCCTGACTCCTGGGAAAACGCTGCGCCCCGCACCCTGGACCTCTTTTCTATACAAGCCTTAGTGTTTATCGGTTTGGCTAGAAGGTTCTACATTTATCTACAAATATATAACAAATAAAACTTGCAGGCAAAAATAGTTAAGTTTCAATAGAAACACCCTTTTTTTTCCTGAAAATACAGCAGTATCTGAAATAATCCTTTCATTTGTTTTTTATTCTGTCCCAGTTTTCTGCATCTTACATCAGGAAGCTCTTTTGCCTACAAACAGAAAAAAAGTATCTACAAACTTTGTAAACAGACCTGCTTTTTCCAAAAACATAAATAAATCAAAATATTAACAGCCAAATGGAGCAGAAATAAGTTTTTGAATGAGCAAAGGGCCAAAGAGATAAATATACAACACCATTCAGATAAAAGAGAAGCTAAAAGGTTCGTTCAGAATTCTTACAGATGATCTTCAAGCCGGGAGGAGCTCCTCCTCTTCTCAATTCAAATAATAATAATAATAATAACAATAGAATAATAAAAACAGGTCACTTTCAATCTGAGTTTATCATCACCCCTTGTTTACCGAGACAAAAAAAAAAAAAAAAAAAAAAAAAAAAGAGGGAGGGGTGGAGACAGAGTCCTCGTGTTGCAGCAGGGGTTTAAAAGAACCAAAAATAAAAGAAGACCAAAGCATCCACACCAAGCCGTACATTCCTCTGAATGTTTCCTGTTCTCATAGTCCGGCCCGAGCTGAGCTCACACAGGACGCCGCTCTCCTCCCGGCCCCTCCCTCTCTCCTCTCTGAGTGTTCGCTCGTCCGTCTGAGTCGAGCTCCTTGGTGGCTGGCAGAAAGGTTTGTGGTGACGTTGTTGCACGGAGGTCAGGGGTCAGATCAGAGGGAGGTCTCCAGGCTGTGTAGGGGACTCCCTGGGACCAAGGGGGTTCCTGATTTGGGGCCCTCTGGGAGGAGGTGGTTGCTGCTCTCCACAGCGTTATTGTTTTGGTTTGGGGAGGGGGAGACCGGCGTGGTGGGGGCGGCGGTGGATGTGGGCGTGGGTGTTGGTGAAGGCGGCGTGGGCGTGGTGTTGCGGGGGCTGGCTGAGTTGCGCTTGGTAGGGGCATCATCCTCAGCGTCAGTGTCGTCTATGAGGGGAATATGGGGTTCGGAGTCCTCTATCCGGAACTCAGGGTGGGTCATGAAGTTGTGGATGGATGTTCGCGACTCGGGCTTCTCCAGCCCCTCATAGAGGGAGATGGAGCTGCGGAATGCATTCACCACCCGGATCTACAGGGACGGAGAGAGAGGAGGGACATTCAGCCACATTTAGCGAGGGTGAAAGTGCAAGACAATACAACCCATCAAAAACAGGGCGCAAGTTGTATTGGGTCAATACTCGGTGAGTCTTAGGGGCAGAGTTTATCAGTGAGGGGGGAACTCAGAGAAACGTGCAGGTATGTGCAGTTATGTCAGGTTTTTAAGCTTTCCCTTTCCATCTCCCAGGATGTTACAGTGAGCTTCAACGAGTCAACCAGAAACGCCAGTATGAAATGTGTTTTAGTTTGTCTTTGTATCCTCAAGTCATTGAGGGCGTCATCCACTGGTTTCTGTACAGCTGTTCAGAGTGGAGCATATATATCCATAAAAAAAGAGTGACTGCTGCTCGTCTGTTTGTTGTGATTTGCTGCTGTATAAACTAAGACTGATTCCCAGCTGCAGTCTCTTACTAACTTGGTTTATAGATTTTTGGCTTAAATAGGCTCATAATTCATACAAAGATTAATCCTACTCATTGAAAATAAAACCTGTACATTAACATAAGTTATACTATAACTTATAAATGTCAGTGATTTTTTCCCCCCATAAAATCCAGAGTTTCTGATTCTACTTGTATTAGTCGACAGGGCAGACCTGCCACTACCAATATGGCGGATATGCTGACTTATTGCCATTAACACATTTGTCAGGAAGGTGGATTAAAATCGATCCAGGTTGCCTTGGTATCAACTTGTGCTAACTTTTTACAATGAGGGTATAAATCTCAAACTTAATGAATGATGATGTAATGCATGAGTCTTAAGATTCTTTTAATCTAGATGTCTACATGACTGATTCCTTCTTCTCAGCAATAACTACAGAATGAAGTCACTTTATTCATCTTTAACACATCATCTGTTAAGGAACCTTTATTCCTTCATTGTTACTCCATTACACTGGTTAGTATGGAGCACATCAGTGGGACCAGTTTATTTTTTTGACACTGAATTTGCTAAGCTTTTCTAGTTCAGCATAAAAACTTCAGATTTAAAAAAATAATAATAATATTCATATTGCAATATTTAAGTTTTAGTGTTCACAGTAAAATGATTTAAATGTGCCAGTATAATCCCCAACATGCTTTAACAATAACGACAAACTAAATTGTGTAGCACCTTTTATACAGGAAGCAGCTTAATTATAATTTCAATATAAAGCTATCAATAAAAAATACACTGCTATTATTTGGATTAAAACATTAAATATCTGTTTTTTTCTGCAGTATTAATTATTTCTTTTGGGGAAAAAACCAAAGTTTTTATATTTTATCATAAAGGCTAAGCTAACGCATGTCATAAAGATAACTTGTATGTCCCTGTAATAAACAAAACAGTTTAAAATTCAGGTAACTTAACTGATAATATGATAAAGGTGAGTTAAAGGTGACTTTTTGTTTTTCTCAGTCCATGGAAAAGGCTGAAACTGATAAATATATGTATTTGAGTGTTACCCAGCAGGGTGAAAAACAGGACGCCACATCCTGATCTCACCCTGCTTTGTTGTTCCTTTGCTCATAAATTGGACTGACACTTAAAAACACCTACTTTAAAACAAAACAAAAAAGTAAAACTAGTATGAATGTGTTTGAAATATGTGTAAAACAGTTGGAAGGTATGGAACCGCTTCTGTTCTCTGAGACTTTGTTTTGTGACCAGTTGACTCCCCCTGCTGGCCGTTATAAAAAATGCAATTTAAGGTGCATCATGATTGGCTTTAATTTTACAGCAAAGTGACTCATCCAGAGCTTTGAATGGATAGTGGTACAAATGATTGGAAATTAAATCATTGGATTTGAAATTAAACTAATACTTCATTAAAAGCAAACGACACCTTATCCTGAGGAGCATGATGACGTGTGTGTTGGTCAAAGTCAAACGTGTTAATTCAATTTGCGTAGAAACTTAAAGGAAATCTTTGGGAAGGGTACAAACCAGCATGAAACCCACTGCAATTTGGATTTTTTTTTCTGTATTGTGAGTTGAGGGGTAGTAGTGTTTTCACAAAGCACTTGGTAGGTCTCTCTGTCTGATCAGTCAAAATGCAGAAACCAAAGACGAGGGGAACGCTGTTCTTCAGACAAGAACACATCCAATGAGAGAATATCGTACAGAAGCTGGGCACAAGAGTTTCACTGTTGTTTGACATGCTCAGGACAAATTGAAGACAGAGAGGAAGAGAAGACAGACAGAGGGAGAAGATGAGAGACAGAAAGATGGACTGACAGACTAGAAGAGAAAAAAGAGACAGGAAGAAAGACAGTTAGAGAGGGGTGGTCAGTTATAGCTCATGTTTGCGGAGTAGGAAACGACAAAAAGCTGCAGCAGCCAAGCACGTCTACAAGCTGGTTAAACATGTCAGAAAACAGCACAAAGAGAGAAAACTCACAAACGAGACCAGAGACTTTGAACCCATGCAGAGCGCGGCGCTACCTTGTGTTCAATGGTAGTAAACCTTTGAGTATAGCCCATGACACATTTCACAGAATCTAAAGAAGAATATGTGGGGGGTCAGTCGTATTCAGTCTCTTTTTTAGGGGTACGAATGGACACATTCTGCCAACACACATGAATTCACATAGCAAGAAGGAGTTTTTAAGGCACCTGGAAGAAAAGGTTTTAAAAGTTTAGAAAGGTCCAAAAAGTGTCTCATATCGAGAACCACACACTGAATTTACTGCGTCATAAAAACAACACTCAGCCTGTTGATGTTTCAGGGAAACTCCCTCATGTTTGCATCGAAAAGCACAATCATTTAACCTCTTCAGTCCACATCTATTTGACATTCAAAAAGCCGGTTTGCCCCAGAGGATCTGAAAGAAAGAAAATTGATTGTCAAGTGCAACAAAGTCTTTTTAAACGGTTGGGATCCACTCATCGTCATCGTCAAAGCTGCAAAACATTTCAGAACTGTTCACACGTTTTGCAAACCTTTTTCTTTGCACACTCAATTTTACAGAAAAATCTCCCAGAGTGCATCACAGCTGCAGAGGAAAGTCATTATTTTACAAAACACAACTAACTCTCACACATTTCCATGTATTTACTGTTTTAGACCGTGATCATGGGCATATACTCAAAACATTTACCCGATTAGGGACTAAGAAAGCTGCGATACACAGACCCATGGGTGCTCGAGGAGGGCACAGAGCAGACTAAGGCAGCTGCAGACAAACCTGAATCCAGAATGTAACTTTTTTTTTTCAAACGTGAAAACAGTAAAACCTTTTTTTTGTTCCAGATTTTGAGACCAATGCAGAAGCAGAACAGAAAACATGATGACACAGAGATAAACACCTTGTTACAGAGTACATACATATATAGATATATATATACAGCTGTGTTATCGAAGCATTATGGAAGATGTGGTGCTTTTTGTGGTGGGTTTTTTTTTTTTTTTGTTTGAAGAGAACAAGGGGAGGGGGGCATTAGGAGAAGCATGAGATAGTCAAAAGTGTCAACGTTAGGTGAGAAGAAGAGTGGAAGAGGAAGATGTTAGAGGAACAGAAGAAGTCAAATAAAAATAAAAAAAGAAGTCTCATGCACTAGAGGAGAACACGCACTCACACCCCACAGTGGCAGAAGCGGAGTTGGCGGCAGTGGCAGTAGTGGTAGTAGTAGTAGAAAAGGCTACATGTGTAGGGCTAGAAACATTGGTTACATCGTGCTGTTGTTGGCTGGAGTTGGAGGCCTGCCGCCTTAGAGCCCCCTGAAAGGAAGTTCCACTCTGGAATGCACTCACTACATCCATCTGCAAAGAATCAGACAGCGTGACAGGAGAAAAAAAAGCCCAGAGGAAAATAAAAACACAACACAGCCAGAGGAGAGAGAAAAGAGAGAAATAATAAAGAAAAGGCACCAGTAACCATAGGAAAAATGTCACTTGGATTGAGATTGAGAAGTTGGATTTAGACATTGTAGTTAAAAGAGAGAGGGGGAAAGGTGGAGCAGTGGTTGGGGGTTTAAAGGCACTGATCGAAGGGACTCCCAAATCTGACCTCACTTTCACTCTTTTCTCTGCAGAATCCCTCCCAGCTATAGCCATGCCAATCCTCTTCTGAACACTCAGCTCGATTTAGCCATTCAATTCTGATCGCTTCTCATCAGTACCTTCAAACTAATCTGAAAAGATCCAAACCCAGTCAGAGGAAAATAGGCATAGAAACCCGCTTTAGCTCAAAAGCAGAACAAAAAAAAAAACATTTAAAAAAAAAGGGGGGGGGGGGTGTTTTTAGGGCACAAGCCATTCTTAAAGAGGGCCGAGAGAAGAACAAAAGAGATTTTGAGCTGGGGGAGCAATAGAGAGTTAAAGGGTTTATGGCTTTTGATTCCCTTGGTGTTGTGCTGTGTTTGGTGGCACATGAGATGGTCTGCAGACAGTTACCTGAGTCTGGATGCGATTGAGGCCTCGGAACCAGAGGATCTGTCCACGGCGAAGCTCCCGCTCAGCGTGATCTATCTCGTCCATGTCCTCCAACTCCTCCAACTCCTCGTCTGGGATCTCCTCCTTCTGCGTGCCATGGCCTGCCGTTTTCAGGAATTTTAAGCGGCTGGTGGGAATGGAGGATATTACCTGGAAGACATCAGGGTTTTACATGAGCAGTGCTGACTCCAGATAGTTACACGTCTCATCATGGTAGAATAAGACCTGGTTCTAGCTACATCGAGCTGAAATAAGCTTCTCTGACAGGTGAGACGGCCTGTTTGACGTCATCTGCTCTGCCTCACAAATCTTATCCCTCAGAGGGAAGTGAAACAGGCACACAGATAGCAATGCTTTCTGAGCTGTTCCTAAAAAGGACAACACTAGCAGTTACAACAAAGGTCTCCATCACATTATATCCTGGCTTGTTTTTCACGTGGTTGAATAGTCTCTGGATGCCAAATGTAAGAGAAAACCTACACATGTGGTCAATACAGCCAGAAAGATCATAGGGCAACCACTGCGGCCGCTTGGTGATAGGAATATACTGCCCCAACAGGTGACCACTGGACTTTAAACTTGAAGGGCTCCAATCACGTCAGTGCTTCAAGTTGGTACGAGCTACCAAAGTGTTTTTACTACAGTGATTTGTGAAGACAGCCCTCTTTGAAGGAGGTGGAGGGCCTCGCGCTCTGCCTACCACTTCCTTTGTTTCTGTACTCTGCTAGTGTTAACAAGCTTCAAAAAGACATTAAAAATATCCAGTCGTTAGAAATATGGTTAGAGTGTGGCGCCAAGTTAAACTGCATCTAGAGATGATCAGGTGAAGATTCAAACCATGGGCTGAAGAAGGACTACAAAAATATAACCCTGTCAAAAAAACCTCTGAGATCATTCAAGGATCTACCTGATGAATAAAACACAGGCCGTGATCAATTTTTTAAATATTTACAATGAAGACATTTTATCAGGATGCATAAGATCATTCACTTCTGATCCCAACCCTATCACAAGCAGAGAAGGCAACGACTGGGGATTTTTCTGGGAGGGGTATAATTTCCAAGATATATAACCTTCAAGCAGCCGAGTCTTTAGAGTCATCTGTAAAGAGGCTTGAGGTGTGGAGAGAAGATGGACATGATGATATAACCATCAGGGACTGGGAGAAAGCATGTACCAAAGCACAATCACAGACTTTCAACATACAGACTATCAACACACGTTCATATCTAAAAGCTTTCAACATTAGAAAGAGACGGCAGATTTTCTCAGCCAAAAGAGTAACCGCTCTATCATGGGGAAAGGTTGGTACATCGAGTTTGAGCAAATGGTTTTCCAAACTGTCCACAGCTCTGCCCTTTGAAAAGATGACATACATTATGAGGGGGAAGGAGTTACTCTTTAATAACATCTGGGGTCCCTTCATAAACTATTTAGAGAATACAGACATGTCTCATCTGTCAGAAGAACCTGGAGAAGAAAAGACGGCCCTCTGAGAATACCAGGTTAGACATTTGTATAATAGACTCTGAATTAACACTTTGATCACTTCCAACACAAACTCCTGACATGGTACAAGAAGTCTTTTTATTATTAATTAATAACTTACTCTTTGAATATGTTCTCGTTTAGATTGTATGCATATTATATATGTATGTATTCTTATACTTACAAATATTATAAATACTATCACTATCTTTATTTCTAAGAATACTAATCGTTGAAGTCATAATTTAAGTTTTATATATAAATATATATATATAAATATATATATATATATATATGTATATATTTATATATGTATATATGTGTGTGTGTGTGTGTGTATATATATATATATACACACACATATATATATATACACACATATATACACACACATATATATATATATATATATATATATATATATATATATATATATATTATACTACTGTCTTTATTTATTCATTTATTTATTTAATATCTCTTATTAGTGTACCTGAGAGATGTCTGTTAATGCACATTTGTGCACATGGATTTATTACTGTGTATAAAAGTGTCTGTCTAAGGTTGTTAAAATCAATAAGAATAATGTTTGGGGGGGGGGGGGGGGGGGTTCTCCCATGCACAAACGCTAACTAAATTCTTTACTTAACAAACCATAGCCTCCCAACTTTCACCCCTGAAAATACATTAAATGTATGCTAACTTGGAAAACCTTCCAGCAGCTGGTTATATCCATGAGCTGTGCTGTAATCATACCAAGAAGTCCACATTCTCTCCTAATCTCTACCTGCTTAAAAGGTTTTTTGTTGTTTATGATTCATGTTTTTTTGTGAATTTGAGGATAATTTTCTACATTGTGGACAATTTTTTCATTTCTCTAAAGCTCAGTCCTTTTGCAAACACATGTCTAATATAACAATACGACTTATCAAAAAAAGATGATGAAACAATCGGCCAAACACTATGAAAGTAATCGCTTTTTGAGATGAACCAACAAATTGGTTAACCAACTGATGGATTTTTGAATCACCAGCCTCTGCCAGGCTGATTTAAAAACAAACAAACAAAGGCTGCAGACACAGCACCCGGCCTCATCAGTGTGGCTGCTGTTGAGCAATGTTGGCACTTTTGTCAATTTCCCAATTTTTCAAAATTTCCTCATTAACCATCATCTGTTCCAAATGATGACGTTTCTCCCTCCCAGGATAACAGCATATCAAGTCTCAGACAGCTACAGGCTGGTGTTTACTATCACAGTGATGATGGACAGAATGAGGCAGTTTAATAAAAACCAGTCTTGTATAAATTTAAAAGAAATACAGATTCTTTAGAATGTAACGAAGTAATGGATGTTATCATTAAACAGTTTTGTTTTTTCATCAGAGGCAAAAAATATCAAACTCTGTTTATCAGCTATGTGCCAGTCAGGTGGCACCCTCTAGTCTAAAAACATGAAGTCCATGCAGAAGTCCTAAAAACTGCAGTTTTTAGAGATTGTGTTTGAGGCTGGCTACAGAAACACCAGAAACTGCATGCACACAAATCAAAAAGAGGATTTTTACAGCAAAAAAAAACATGTTTACAGCCTGGGTTATAAAACAGCTACTATCAGCACAAACTGTACCAGCTGAATTTGTTTAGAACTTGATATCTTTGTAGTTATTAAACCTACAAGTATTGCAATATTAGAGCATCCTGGAGCTGTCTGCAAGGAGGCTAAAGACTAGCCTCTTTGCCTCATCTAAACTCAAACAAAGCGAGGTTGAGTCCAGCATTACCAATACATCCCCTGATGATGGGCCTCAAAACTCTGCCAGAAACAACTACGTCCATACAGTAAAAGTCTACAGCACCAACCTGCTCTCTAATATATATAAAAAGTGGAACCAGTTAACCAACTTTTATGTATTACAGCAACTGATACACTCTCTGATTTCATCTGCCCAAACTGAACACCGTTTTCTGACATCATGCAAGTGTTATATATATATATATATATATATATATATATATATATATATATATATATATATATGCATCTTAGTTTGTATTTGTAGTAAAGAAAAAAAAAGTCCTAAATAAAAAAAAACTTTGACTTCCTTAAACCTGATTTGCATTTTGAGGTGCAGAAGCAGAACATCCTGTACCGTTTCTTCTTTTTTAATCTCACAATTAACCAACTTCAGCACAAGGGGGCAGTGTTGTTCCATCTTGCTGATTCTGGCCAGTTGGAGGTAAAGTTTGGATAGTGTAGCATCCTACCTGTCCCCATAGTAGAGAGCCAAATCCCAAGAAAGTGCACCACAGCCACTGATCAATGCTCAGAGCCACACAACTGAACGGCTTCCCTCCAAACTGCACAATGACGATCTACAGGAGCAGGAACAGATCAGAGATCAGAGATGGTGCTTCAACTCAGCAGGCTGGTGAGGTTTTTCAGATTTCAGAGGAGCTTACCTGGATGATAAAGGTACCAAAGACAATACTACAGAAGATGATGTTGTTGAAGATGCCCTCAAAGACATTCCTCTCTCCGTGGATCTTACGGGCGTTGATTTCGTTGAAAAGCTGCATCAACACAAAGGTGTTGAAGACGATTGTGTAGTGCTCAGACGGTGGGGCATGGAGGGGTGCGTTCCTGCCGCTGTCTATGTCAAACATTTTCTCTCCTACAGGAACAATCAAGACATAATTTATTAAAATACAAAATACATGTGGATTTAGTACACAAACATAAAAATCACAAAAGTATTTTATTTTTACCAGCAAACAGCAGAGTGAAGATGATGACCAGCTGAAACACTCCCTGGCCCAGGATGTTCTTCATCATGGTGCGAGAGATGAGTGGCTTGTTGCGGCCATATGGCTTCCTCAGCAGCAAGGCTTCCGTGGGGGGCTCTGTGGCCAAGGCCAGGGAAGCAAAGGTGTCCATGATGAGGTTGACCCATAACATCTGTACTGCTTTTAGTGGGGAGTCCTGGAGGCAGACAGGGCAAAGAGATGCGGAGAGGGGATAGAGAGGGGCGGGAAATAAGTCTGCTAAGAGAGGGCAAGATGGTAGACCTACTAAATTTCCGTCACTAACACATACGCTGTCCAAAAATGATTAAAATTAATGCTTTCTGTGGATTATTGAGATTGACACAAACCAAATTGCCTGTGGAAAACAATTTATTTTGTCGCTACATTATTCCTAACCACATGCTGGCATGAATCACCTGATTTATTCACCCAAGTCTGTATGGAAGCATTACTGGACAGAATTTAGTTTTGAATATCAGGATTAGAAAATAAATATGTAAAAATAATCAAAATCAACTAAAGCAGAAACTCGAGGTGGAGTGGCATGAGGTAGCTGATCACAGTTAATACCTTTTCAAAGGACAGAATTTAAATCACACTTAAGGAATGTCACAGGTGCGTATAGTTTTTAATCAAATGAAAAAGCCCCCTCAGAAACAATAAAAAAACATGAATTCATTAAATGAGCCAGCTTCTGCATTTCAAAAAATCCAGCCTGTCAGATTTGACAGCTGGATCTCCTCTTAGAGACACTGAACTAAAAACTTCCTGCATGTGAGTTAAGGCTTATGTAATCTCAGTCTGTTGCTGCCAGCTGTACCAACTCCATGGCTGCTGAGTCAAAGTGTGAACTAGAGGAGAGAACTTCTCACAGCTTAAAACGCCTGCACACCAGAGAAAAAATGGATTCTCTGTCAAATAGAAGCAGAAAATCTGCTACCCTGCCGCTAACCTGTGTGATGCAGGCTCCTGTAAACGCCACGATAACAGCCACCACGTTGACGGTCAGCTGAAACTGGAGGAACTTGGAGATGCTGTCGTAAACGTTGCGACCCCACATGACGGCTTTGACAATGCTGGAGAAATTGTCGTCAGTTAGGATGATGTCTGAGGCCTCCTTGGCAACATCTGTGCCGGCGATACCCTGGAGAGAGACAGGAGGGAGAACAAATGAGTTTCACTCTGGTGTTGTTGCTAGAAATGATTTGATTAGCAGTAAATGATGGTAAGGTAGTGGAAATCTCACCATGGCAAAGCCAACATCAGCTTTCTTCAAGGCAGGACCATCATTTGTACCGTCTCCCGTCACTGCTACTACTTGCCTCTGCTCTATCACTGTGCTGTCAATGATACCTGCACAGAAAAGTCAACGTTCAAAATGACATTCTGGACGAGTACAAAACAAACAAACAAAAGAGCACCAGATTTACCTTTCACTAGGGTGTGCTTGTCTGTGGGGGAGGAGCGAGCCAGCACTCGTAGTTTAGGCCAAATCTTGTCGATGCGCTCTTGTTCAATCTAAAAACATGAGACGAGACATGACAGAATCCAAACCCAACATTTTAAACACTCTAACTGGGATAAAAACTTTCTGCTGGAGCCCACCTCTCCTTTCTCGTTACGTATCCTACGGTTGAACTCTTTTCCTTCCAGGCAGAGGAAGTCATCTCCCGGCTGCAGGATGCCACACTTAGTGGCGATGGCGCGAGCTGTGTTGATGTTGTCACCGGTGACCATTCGCACTGTGATGCCAGCACGCTGGCACTTTCTTATGGCGTCTGGTACCTGAACGAAAGCAGAAAAATGATGAAAGAGGAAATGCGAAATATTTTCATTTCATCAATGAGAATGAACAGAAAAAAGGTCAACAACCATGATTCAAATGAGAAATCATTTAAAGGAGGTACAGCTGATTCTCACTGCTCTCACTTCACAACAAACAGGTGGAGCATATGACAACATCCTGACACGCTGCGGCAGAAAACTAAAGTAAACAAGTTCACTATCCTGGTCTGAGTGTAGAACCACTCCTTTTAAAACTCCTGGATCATTAACCACGTGCTGGTTTCATATTGATGTTTGCACTAGAGTGGAGCTCCTCCCTCTGTTAAGAAACGACTGCTTATGCAGCTCATGTCATACATCCTCAGAAAAGCTTTGAAGTAAAGTCCAGAGCAAAGAGCTTGTCCAATGGCCTTCCATTTTTAGGTGTTTTTGAAACCAAAAATCCAACATCTCACAAATGCAGCAGTCTAGATGCAAGAAGGTTCTAGGTCGCCTCCCTGATTCTCTGTATTTCTTACTGAAATCATGATGAAAATGCTCAGACCTACTAGAACTGATGAACACAGAAGGCCATAGACCTGAGTTGAATAGATCTGCCCTGAGGATCGTTCTCACTGATATCTGATCTAACTGTGAGCCTGCAATGGACTGACACCCCAACACCAGGATAGGACTGAAGCACCTTTACTTTAAATATTATAGTTATAATATTTGTAACTATAAGAATATATACATATATAATAAGCATGATCAAAGTGCTAAATAGAAAGCATGGATGAGGGTTTCAGCTGCAGGAAAGAGAGAGAGAGGGGTTGTCTGTGACAACTTGTTATGTGACTGTGCTTCTTCTTGAGGGCAATAAATTTAATACTTTACCAACATTAAAAATTAAAAAAACACACAGAAAATAAAGTGTCTTCAAGAAAAAGCTCTCCTTTTGTTTCAATCAAAAAAAATCTATCCAAAACATGCTCTTTCTGAGTGGATTATGTAGCCACTAACCTCCGGTCTCACTGGGTCCTCAATGCCCACCACACAGATGCAGGTCAGGCCAGTGAGGATGTCGTTCTCATTGTCCCAGTCTGGTTCCCCCTCAGATGCAGGGAAGTCTCTGTATGCAAGGCAGATGGTCCTCAGACCCTCTGAGGCCATGGGCTCAATCACTTTTTTCACCATGTCGTCCCTGTCCCGTGGGCGAAACACCTTGGACTCCCCGTTTGCCGTCAGGATTTTGTAGCACCTGGGTAAATAAATAAATGAAAGCATATATATGTAGGAGGAGGTGTGTGGGAGGGGAGTGAAAAAGAAGTGGAATGTGGATTAATTTATAATGTAGAAACTAGTTTAAATTTGAAAAGGGTTTGAGAGCTGAGAAGAAGACAAAGCATTTGGATGGTGAGCGTCTGTAGTCAGAGGCCACACTAAGCCCTCTGTGGGTTAAAAAGATGCCTGCTCGGTTAAGAAGCTTACTGAGTTGTTACCGGCTCATTTTCTCAGCGCCTGTTTTTAAGTCGCAAAGTAAGGGGCTTGGGTGGGATGCACTTGAACTTCTCAGCTGCTTAAGCCTTTACACATGTCATTCACTGCAGAGTGTAGCCAGCTGAAGCAAGTTAAAAAAAAATCTGCTAAACTTTCACTGAGTGCATCGATAACTGCTGGCAAAATCGATCACACTTCAAACAGAAATGAATCACTTTCTTACTTTTTGAGAAGAATTTCTGAGGCCCCTTTGCTGAACATCCGGTAGCTGCCGTCAGCCATCTTCAACACAGAGCTCATAGATTTTCGCACAGAGTTAAAGGTGTAGACTTTGTAAAGTTTCTCTTCAGGGATTTCAGTGCGAATAGCCTGGTAGTCCCGCTTCAGGTCGTTGGAAAAGCCAAGCAAGGCACATTCGGTCTTGTTTCCCACTTGTCGTGGCAGGCCGCCTTCTTTCTCTGGAGGCTGAAGAAAAAAGAAAATAGGTTAAGGAAGGAAAAATTCAAGTTAGGCATATATTTTCAGTGTAAACATCATTACAGTAGAGATGTCAGACCACGCAGTATAACTAGCTTGCTTTTCTACAGGCAAAGGCCACCAAAAAGCCACATCACTGAGTACGTCTCTGTACGTCTCAAACAGTCAGGAAATACACACAGTTAACAGACAGATGAACCTGTCAATCTGGATAAAGATGTTTGATTTTAAAATACATGTGAGAAATGTGATCTTTTATTTTGGGTCCACTGTTTTAAACGTCAACATACATTCAGATGGTGCTGAACTACCTGATTTTTTTTTAACTTTCACCCTAACGCCACACATTTTATCTGTCGATCTGATTGCTGAATGCGGATCATGTCGTCAAGTGTCCTCTTCAAAAGCAGCAGGAAAACACTGTTCCATTGATTTGAAAAGACTGACAGAAAAACATAAATGTATGTAACGTTTGCATGAAACCATACTCATGACCTACAGTTAGATTTTCAGACTGCTCCTCATCCCTACACTTCTAGAATCACTTCATTTTATTTATTTTTTATTCAGGCTATTTTTGGTTGAGTGGTTTAGCTATCAGCCTCCAGCCCCTGATGTAAACTGTCTTTTTTTATAGTCCAACAAGGAGCTTTGTGCTACACTGGAATGCTTTTTTGTTGTTTTTTTGTTTTGTTTTTTTTGCTGGTTTAGGGCCTGTCCAGACACGAAGGACTGGTGCCTCATTAGGCTCCAAACTAGCACTGTAAGTGGCTTGGCAGAAAAAAAAGGGTTAAGACTGAGTCCTAGTCCAAGCAAGTTTCTTGACTTAGATCGATCTTTTTTGTCCCCTTCAACATTTCCCAGAATGCTTTTTCTTCCTGTTTATCTCTTTTCTGCATGTGGGTAGGACAGAAGGTGAGAGCTAGCATGGAGGAAGTGCAAACTGTTGAGCCTTCTCAAAGTGCTGTGAGCCTAAGTTGACAAAAAGGAAGTGTCCATTGATAACCCTGGTGATGAATTGGCTCGTGGAACTATCCATCTCCATGCTTGGGTGTTGGGGGACATTAGGAGCCATATGGCAGGTTATGTAACTTCTCAGTAGAGCAGAAATGTTGGGACGAGGGTGTAACGGAAAGGGTTTCTTCTCCTTTTCTTTAGAGCACAGTACTGTGTGTTCATTTGCAATAGTTTCAGGCTTACCATGATCTTGGTCGTGTAGGCGCAGTTGACAGCGATGCCCAGAATTAAGATGTCTAAGATAGAGGAGGGGATGTTTTCTGGTTCAGGGACTTTCTTGTAGTGTTTCTCAGCTAGGTACGCCTGCACCACAGTCATGCGGTTCATGGTGAGCGTGCCAGTTTTGTCAGAGCAGATGGCTGTAGCGTTGCCCATGGTCTCACAGGCATCCAAATGCCGCACCAGGTTGTTGTCTTTCATCATTTTCTGCAAGGAGATAAAAACATTGTATAAAACGTTACCTCACTTTTAAAGAATACTTCTTTTCTAACAACTACAATGAGTTTAAGGGCTTCAGGATTGGATTTTACTGCTTCCTGTTTGGATAAAGCCTTCTACTGACTAACAACCTTGGCACAAGAGATAATAGTTTAGCTTAAAGGTATCCGTTAGCAAAGTCTCCTTGACTTGAACGCCTTGCCTGCTAGTTTTAATAGATTAAAGTGTAAGCTGGCCACAGGCCACTTAGCTGGGAGAGTTTACCTTTACAGAATACGCCAGGGAGATCGTTACGGCAAGTGGCAGACCTTCAGGAACAGCTACCACCAAGACAGTGACACCAATGATGAAGAATTTAACAAAGAACTGGATGTAAATGGGAGTGCAGTCCTTGACCCAGGGCAGATTCTGGATCCAGAAGGTGTCAACTACAAACAGCACCACCAGGATAATGACAGTGATGGCTGACATGACCAGTCCTGAAGGGAAATAAAAGAAGAAATAAGTGACAAGTGTGGAAATTCAGGGACATGAATGTTTAATATTCAGAAATGACTGAGGCACCTGCTTTGCCAATTTGAACAGCTAGTTTGGTCAGTTTGCCCTGGAGGACAGACTTCTCTTTCTTTGGCAGGTTGGCTTTCTTCTTCTCCTCCGCGTCAGCTCCCTCATCACTGTTCAGAGGCTGCATTTCCATTGCAGCTCCATCCTGTGCTTTAGCTGCAACACACACACAAAAAAAGGTGCTAAATGAAAATACCACATTTTAATTTTCATTGTTGTCAGTGACTCCAGAGTTCATGGATGTCCAGATGAAACAAGCATAACCAAAAGAGCACACAGATACCTTTTTTGCTTAAACTTGCAAGAATTGAAGTAAAAACCCTACTAGTGCATGTGGCTGATTTTTTTATTTGTTTTAGGAAGAACAAATACATTGAGAAAATGGAAATTTCATTTCCAAGTTATTTGGTTATCTGATTTTGCTGGAATCAAGTCTGGGCACGGTGCTCCAGAACATGACAAAGTAAAGAGTGACTGCAGTTAAATGATTTCCTGAAAAGTGACTCTAAGAGTACTGGAGATACCACATCACTCAAGGTTTAAACACTTTCTGGTCTCTTTATGTCATGGAACTTGGGAAAAGTCACTGTAATTATATTTGCAGTGATCTGACGGCTCAGTAATTAGCAGCAAGATTTGGAAGAGTAATTAGCATACTCCCACCTCGAGATTCAAAGAACAGGTTAACTAGCTAGCAGCATCTGAGGAATCGCCTCCTACGACAGCAAACCGCCAGCAGTTGTTGCCAGTTAAATTCCCATAAATCTCTTTCATCTCTTCCTCAGCGTCCCTCAGGACCCCCCCTACCCTTCCCCCATGGTGTGAGCAGGACTGACGGGAATCCCAAACCTACATCTAGCCAGGTAACCTTGGAGACACAGTGCCTCTAATGACACAGGAGGGAGGAGAGGAGAGGCAGCCAACAGGGCCAGCGGGGGCTGCTCTCTGCCGCGTGGCTCACTGATAAAATCATCAGCTCCGGTGAGCACTGAAGCTCCTGCTGCTGCAGGACAGCTGACACATCTTTTGCCACCTCTCACTCACAGCTTTCTGAGTCCTTTTTTTCAGCTCCTACAGTTCCACGTCCAATCTGGCAATGCTAGAAGCTCTGTTTACTATGGCATGACCTGTAGCGTGGCATCGTGTGTGAATGTATGTAGCAGGAAGAGGAGGGGCATTAGCACTGGGCTACTGCAGCTGCTGTGGACTGTGGCTTGTTCTGCACTTACATGGCCTGTGTAATCTCAGTCTAAAGGATTACTGTGATTCCTGGCAGGCAGAGGGAATCTGTGCACCAGGGACTAGTGCCAGGGTTGTGGCCACAGACCCAAGCACTACTGATCATAGTGCCCCGGCAGGGCTATGAGCCTGGCTAGCTGGTTGTGATGCCAAAAAAAAAGCCTCATTATCATTGTTTTTGGTCTAAGATTTCACCAGAGCAAATGTGACAGTTTGACTGGGAATAGTTCAGATCGGGGCATCGATAAAAATCAAATTGTGGGGGCTGGAGGGAACGTTGCAGAGAGAGATGGGTGGGAAAGCAGATGTTCTGGCCCCAGAATTGTTGCACGGCTTTAATCTCCTCACCACTAATCGCTATAACTGGATTCAGTAGCACCTGCTGCTCAAAGCGCAATGTGCAGGGGAGGAATGAGAAAAGAGAAGAGAGAGGGACAGGAGGGAGGGTCAGACAGTACAATGGATGGGACAAGAACAGCTAGAGCTACGCATGTACGGACATGAAGAAACGTGCAGCTCCTCACCAGCGGCTCTGCAGCCAATTAATCACAAACTGAAGCCACATCAAGCAGTGTGACATAAGGAGGGAGAAAAGGATACAGCGAAAGGCTTCAACACCAATGTAGGTGCTAAGCTGTAAGACTGTTATAAATGGTTATAAGTGTGTTTGAGCGGGTGTGTGTGTGGGCCAGCAACTAACCTTTCTTACGATTTTCCACAGATCCATCCTGCTTCTTATCTGTGGATATTATATAACATTGGGTCAGCAGTTTGAAACACACATAACTCTAATATTAACCACTATTTAAAAATAATACTGAGGTGTTTCATGTGTACAATTATATGGATTTTCTTAGAATAAAAAAATTCAGGCAGTCATTTACCACTGCTGTGATTTTACGATGGACAAATGCTCTTACTGGAAGAGTCAGTCCAAGAAGTGTTTTAAATGTGTTAAATGTTTGGGCCCAACCGATATATCGGCCGATTATAGCCCTTTTTAATTCTTTTCTACGTGTTTTTATACTTGAAAATTTCTCTGTTGTAAAGTTAAATTAATACTGAAGGACTAAGTATTGTAAAACAGTAAAATGTTCTGCCTATAATTCATATCTTTGTTTTTGTCAGCATTAAGGGACTAAAAAACTAGTTATTTTATTCATTATATATTTTTAAAATTTATTGTCCGATTAATCGGTTACCAGATTTTTTTTTCCTGCAAAATATTGGAATCGGAATCAGCCTAATAAAAATCCATATCAGTCAAGCCTTAATAGACGTTATATTAGTTTTGTACAGGGCTGCAATGATGAGTCGTCGCATCACTCAGTTCACGTTATTTGACGACCAAAAAAAGCTTTGCTTATATTTTCAAGAACGAATCAAACATTTTCCAGCTTCTTGAATTTAAAGTTGATGCTTTGCTTTGCAAACTACACTAGAAATCCTTTTTCAGAGTGTTGGTCAGACAAAAAAAAAATAAAAACATGACAACATAAACTTGGGAGACACAATTCTGGGATAATACAAAGGGAAACTTTTCATGCATTCTTTTCGTATATTTTCTAATATTTTGCAGACATTAAGAATGAATACAGAAAAAAGGATTTGTGGTTCTGTCCACAGGCTGCTGCAGAGCCAGGCTCAGCTCTTTCTGCAAATAAAAAAAAAAAAAAAATCATCTTCATGAAAAGTTATGAGTTCTATCCGGAAGATGCAAACCCTTGAGTGAAAGGAAAAATTAAATCTGTGCACAAACGCGTCCATCTGCTGTGAGGACTTAACAATCCCAACAGAAGGGCAGTAAGCAGAGAGGATACTAACTTTTTCTCTGTTTCTTCTTCTCCTCCTTTTCCTTTTTCTTCTCCTCCTCTTCATCATCCTCCTCCTCTGCACTTCCGAGTAAAGTGAAGATAATTCCAGTTTG
Organism: Labroides dimidiatus; assembly: GCA_030710495.1. Classification (NCBI taxonomy): domain Eukaryota; kingdom Metazoa; phylum Chordata; class Actinopteri; order Labriformes; family Labridae; genus Labroides; species Labroides dimidiatus. Next base: position 20,134,592 of record CM061162.1, read on the forward strand.
GGAGTTGACACCCACAGCAGTGACCACCATTTTCCCTGAGCCTTCCATTACATGGGTGCCTTCAGACCAGGAAGAAAATACAACATGAGTCATGAAACGAGGGAAGACAACATGAACAGACGCTGCTGAGGGGTTTCTAATTTATCTCACTTACTTTCCCAGCAGCCTAACACCAACTTAACACACATATACAGGTTAATTTTTGTTTGAATTATTGCTCAGCCTGATTTGCTTTGGTTTATGATGCTTAGTTTCCAGTGGATGGAACGGATAAAAAAAGAATTGTGCCTTTGCAATGAATGAGGGAAAAACACAGCCACAGATGTACAAAACCTTTCACAAGTAGCCTTTAATCAAAAGCCAATTGTGGCTGTGGGTGAATTAATGGAAATCTGAGAGGCTAAAACAGTTTAATTTCTCTGAGTCCCCGTCTCTCTGAGGACACAGGAAAAAAGACCTTGTTGAAATGAGCAATAAATAAATAAAATAAAGAGAAGATCCACAAAATATAGAGGAGTGGAAAGCATATAAAACCCCTCGTGCCTGTTAAACAGAGGATGTTTTCCTCTCAGTCAGGAGAGTGGTGGCAGGAGGGACAACGACAAGTGTTGAGGGAAATCAGAAGCAACACACACACACACACACACACACACACACACACACACACACACACACACACACACACACACAAAGTTTATCAGCATTATATTTGAGGAGTGTTAGAAGATTGAATGATAATCGATGACACTTTGCTGTAATGCAAGGACAGGTTCAAGATATCTTCAAATATATTGGAACGAATCACAGGTCATTTTAAATTTGTTCAAACTTAATTTTTTGAAATAGTGACAGCCTTAAAATAACAAAACTTATCTTTATTATCTTCACTAAAATAACACTGCCAGCTGCTCTCTTCTGTTTGTATTTGTAACAGTCTTAGCTGTACAGAGTTAAACTATGTTCATATGAAGACCTCTACACATTAGTTTGAGCTTCAGTAATAAAAACAAGTGGCTGACATGTTTTTTCCTTTCCTTTAGTCAATGAATATTTCTTCATGGTTTTCTTTTGTTTTTATTTTCCTCTACTGCATAATTTAGTCTTTCAAAGAAAATTACTTTGTTTTGTTTGTCTGAATGAAAAAAATATAAGGCAGTTACATTTATATATGTATATATATATATATATATATATATATATATATATATATATATATATATATATATATATATATATATATATATATATATATATATATATTTTTTTTTTTTTTTTTTTTTCTAAATAAAAACCAAGTTTCTCTGTCTTTGTCACTTGGTGTAACATTAAAAGAAAACTGGTGTCTGCCCCACAGGAGAAAATTCTGGTAGCGGTCCTGTCAACTTGCCTCAGTGATGACAGTACGGCTCAGTCTGTCAAAGGTTGACTCTGAAGTCTGAGGAGCTGCGGACAGCAGGTCAAATGCTAATTCAAAGAAATGGAGGCACTCTATAACCCTAACCCTAACCCTAATCCATGGTGAATTATCAGAATTAATTTTTAAAGGAAGAGAAGGGTCAGCTTCCTCATTGACCTTCATTTTGAAGTGTTTTAAAATTTAACTGGGTTTTGACATTATGAAATTACAAAAGGGTTATCGGTCATTTCATTATAACTTAACTGGTCTCACATATAGCTACAGTGTGGGAAATAAGTATTTGATCCCCTGCTGAATTTGTAAGTTTGCTCACTTACATAAAAGTTAACACACTCTAATTTTTATGGTTGTTTACTGTTTATAAGTATAGACAGAATATCAGTTGAAAATGCATAAAAAAACACACAGTATAAAAGTTATAAATTGTTGTGCATTTTATCGAGTGAAAAAAGTATTTGAACCCCAAGCAAAACACAAGTTAGTACTTGGTAGAAAAACCTTTGTTGGCAAGCACAACAATAAGTCGTTTCTTGTAGTTGGTCACCAGGTTTGGACACATCGCAGGAAAGATCTTAGCCCATTCTTCTTTACAGACGGTCCCTAAATCCTTCAAGTTTCTTGGTTGCTTCTTGGAAACCCAAAGCTTCAGCTCCCTCAACAGGTTTTCAATTGGGTTAAGGTCTGTAGACTGACTAGGCCACTCAATGACCTTAATTTGCTTCTTTTTGAGCCACTCCTTTGTTGTTCTGGCAGTATGCTTTGGGTCATTGTCATGTTGGAAGACCCATCCATGACACATCTTCAGTCTTCTCTCTGAAGAAAAAGGATTTTCATCCAAGATTTTACAGTACATGGCTGCATTCATTGGCCCTCCAATGGGATGAAGTTGCCCTGAACCCTTTGCTAAAAAGCAGCCCCAAAACATAATGTTTCCATCCCCATGCTTAACCATGGGTATGGTGTTCTTTGGGTGATACTCACGTTTTTTCATCCTCCAAAAAATACGGATCGAGTTAATGCCAAATGGCTCAACTTTGGTTTCATCTGACCACAGCACATTCTCCCAATCCTTCTCTGAGTCATTTAGATGTTCACTGGCAAACTTAAGGCAGGCCTGTACATGTGCCTTCTTGAGCAGGGGGACCTTGCGGGCACTGCAAGATTTCAGTTCATTACGACACAGTGTGTTACCAACTGTTTTCTTGGTGACAGAGGTCCCAATTGTCTCCAAATCATTAACAAGCTCCTGCTTTGTTGTTTTAGGCTGCTCCCTCACCTTTCTCAGCATCATCCTCACTCCACAAGGTGAGATCTCACGAGGAGCTCCAGACCGAGGACAGTTGATTGTCATTTTTTTGTCTTCCACTTGGGAATACTGGCACCAATAGTTGTCACCTTCTTGCCAAGCTTTTTGCTGATGGTTTTGTAACCCATTCCAGCCTTGTGCAGATCTACAATCTTGTCCCTGAGATCTTTTGACAGCTCTTTGGTTTTGCTCATGGTGCTATAGAAGTTGGAATGTAAGAAACTGATTCTTGGAGCAGGTGTGTGTTACATACATGATGAGTTAAGATCGGGATTATTGGTGATTGGTTAAATAAGAACAGCTGTGTGCCACATGGCCACCAGCCAATCTGTAGGAGCCAGAATTCTGTGTGAGATATTGGGGATCAAATACTTTTTTCACTCGATAATATGCACAACAATTTATAACTTTTATACTGTGTGTTTTTTATGCATTTTCAACTGATATTCTGTCTATACGTATAAACAGTAAACAACCATAAAAATTACAGTGTGTTAATTTCTATGGAAGTGGGCAAACTCACAAATTCAGCAGAGGATCAAATACTTATTTCCCACACTGTATACTTTGAAAATGATGTTTATTTTATTAAGATTAACTTTCCAGTGTGTCTAGAGAGATCATAAGCCATTCATTACAGGGCATGTGAAGGTGTCTTAAGAAATCAATGTAGAAGTTTAAAAAAGACAACTGCCATTGACTTTGGAAACCATCAGCAAAAAGAGCACTCTTCAAATTACCTGATAACAGCATAGGATCTTTTTCTTGTGTTTTCTTGACGTGGTCAGACTCTCCTGTGAGCGAGCTCTCGTCTATCTTGAGATCGTTGCCTTGGATGAGAACTCCGTCGGCAGGCAATAGGTCACCTGAAACACATGGACAAAGGCTTTAAAATTGAAGGTGCAGAGGTGTACTGATTGTGCAACAGCTTTTCACTCGGTTGAAGATTTTTATTTTATAGTTAAGAAAAATTCATATTTCAACCATGAAACAACATTTACTGTTAAGAAACAAACAAAGACATGGCTGTAAATCACTTCTCACCATATTTTATTTGTGCAATGTCGCCCACCACAATCTCAGCCACAGGAATTTGGATGACTTGTCCTCCACGGACAACAGTAAATTTCTGCTCCTGCTCTATGCGGCTCTGGAGGCCCCTGAACTGCTTCTCTTTACTCCAGTCATTGAACGCCGTCACCAGCACCACGCAGATAACTGACAAAAGAATGGCGGCGCCCTCGATCCAGCCTGCTTCTGACTCATTTTCATCCTCCACACCACCAGCTGCCCTCCCACAGTCTGCAGAGGCACAGGGGCAGAATTAATACAGAGGTTTGCAGTTAAATCAAGTGGCTGATCACATCATCCTGCCACTGAGGCACAAACAAACAAATAAACACAGGACGGATGAAAATATAAATTAGCTCAAACAAGTACATAAAATAACACAACCTTGGTCAAAAACAGGAGACTAATACAAGCTCAGAGATGAGTGAAAAGGACTGTGACTTACGTTCTCTTTCGGCATCTGGAGGTTTATAAAAAGAAAGGCCTAGTGAAACGATTGCTGCCACTTCTAGGATGATCAGTGTGACATCCTGTAGCGCCTCCCACACTAACTGTAAGAAAGTTTTGGGTTTTTTGGGTGGTATAAAATTCTGCCCAAACACTGTTTTCCGCTTCTCGATGTCTGCAGGTTGTCCACTTAGACCTGGAGAGGGAATAACAAAGACATAAAGGTTTTAAGTCACACAGTTTCCATTAAAATTCCCTCTATAATCAAAATTCATCAGAAAGACTTTATTGTAAGCAGCATTTATGTGGAGGTTTAGTCCATTAGGAGGAGCTTTTCTCAAATAAACAAAGCAAAAGTCAGCACTCCACCCAAATGGAATCAGCATTTCTAAGAGGAGGCGACAATGCTGGGCAACAACAACACACACTCTGTTGGAATTTCAGACGTTTGCACTTCTTTCAGGCAGGCAAAGAAATGTGAGAACAGGGATCAAAATCTAATCTCATTAACGGCCTTTTAAAGCACAAAGGTCAACTGATGTGGAAAATCAGCTTTAAAATCAGAGGTGAGCAACCATCCTGTGACAGACTCATCTCTTGGATACACTACATGTCAATGAAGAGCCTGAGATCCATTCATTCAGCCATGTGTGCAGCATTCTGCAGCCCCCACATTCAAGGCTCAGTCTGATATTCAAAAGGGCCGTCGCACATTTGATGATGCATGACAGTTTTTCAGCTCTATTCATGCTGACGGACTGTGTAGGGGTGGTGTGGTCTAGACTGAGATGTGTGTGTGTGTGTGTGTGTGTGAGGGGCCCAAAGAGGAGTGACAGTGTGAAAGTGCAGCTGACAGGCAAATGGGGAGTTGAGGGTGCAAAGGACCAAGGCTAATAAAGAGAGGAGCTACTGAAGGCTGAAGGGGAAGCGGCAGCTATAAGAGAAGAGTCTTAATAGGGAATTAGATGAGCAGGGTCAAGGTGTGGACAGACAGAGAGGGACACACACACAAACACACACAAAAAAGGCTAGAGGTACAATGCGAACCATGCAAACTGATGGAGGAAAAGACCGTTTCCTTCCTCACAGTAGAAAAAAGAAAATAAACTGACCAACATTCTGGCTTTTCTGACTTTTTAAGGAGAAAAAAAGATTGTCAAATTATTTAATTCAAGCTTTTTATTTTTTTTTATTTATAGTTTTCCTTGTTAGGTAAAATGAACCTATTCTCTTATGACTGAAAGGAGTATAGATACAGATAAGTTACAATTTTGGCCGGTGAAGAAAAGAAAATTTTACAGATTTTCCCTCAAGACAAAATCAAGAGGATGAGGTTGATAATATTTGACAAAAAGGTACTTTTTGAAGGTCAGATCAGGGGCTAATGCTCCTTTTAGGTTAGAGGATTGCACTTCAAGCAATTTGCTTGGACTATGAAATATTAACACTTGAGTCTGACAGATTAATCAAGACGATTATAGAGCTTCACCCATTAATCGACATCTGTCAACATGTCGCTGATGTATTAACTTTTTTGCTGTGTGGAGATTCTGTCGCTCTGCTTGTGTATCTGTGCTGCACTCTGCCTGAGTACTTGGCTCCTCCCCTTCACACACAAACACACAGTGAAGTGCAGCACCACCTCTCCACCACTCACATTCATTCAGCTGTAGCAGAGGTGAGGGCGAAGACGAGAAAAAACTGTGAGAGAAAATGCATTTTACTTTATGGATAGCTGTGACTTTGTAAAACAATACAACACTACATTTTAGTGCCTCATGACAATAACACGGAAACTCACTGTTAGGGCACATCAAGGAGAGCATTCTAGGTTTTTCACGCGAGTTTCAGAGAGCACATTACAGCGATTTAATGTCTTTTAAGTTTGGACTTGTGTAAAACTTAAATAAAAACAGCATACAATGATTTGCAAATCCTGTTTAACCCATATTCAAGTGAATACACTACAAAAACATTTTGAATTTGATGTCTGCAACACGTTCCTAAAAAGCTGGGACAGGGTCAACAACAGACTGGGAAAGTTGAGGAATGCTCCAAAAACACCTGTTTGGAACATTCCACAGGTGAACAGGTTCATTGGAAACAGGTGAGTGTCATGATTGGGTATAAAAGGAGCATCCCCGAAGTACTCAGTCATTAACAAGCAAGTATTGGGCGAGGTTCATCACTTTGTGAACAACTGTGTGAGCAAACAGTCCAACAGTTTAAGAACAATGTTTCTCAACATACTATTGCAGAGAATTGATGGATTTGATCATCTACAGTCCATAATGTCATCAAAAGATTCAGAGAATCTGGAGAAATCTCTGCACGTAAGCAGCAAGGCTGAAAACCAACACTGAATGCCCGTGACCTTTGACCCCTCAGGCAGCACTGCATTAAAAACCAACATCATTGTGTAAAGGATATTACCACGTGGGCTCAGGAAGACTTCAGAAAACCATTGTCAGTTAACACAGTTCATCACTACATCTACAAGTGCAAGTTCAAACTCTACCATGCAAAGACAAAGACATATATCAACAACACCCAGAAACACAGCCGGCTTCTCTGGACCCGAGCTCATCTGAGATGGACTGACACAAAGTGGAAAAGTCTGCTGTGGTCTGACGAGTCCACATTTCAAATTGTTTTTGGAAATCATGGACGTGGTGTCCTCCAGGCCAGAGAGGAAAAGGACAATCTGGATTGTTCTCAGGTCAAAGTCTCAAAGCCAGCATCTGTGATGGTATGGGGGTGTGTTAGTGCCCATGGCATGGCTAACTTGACCATCTGTGAAGGCTCCATTAATGCTGAAAGGTGCATACAGGTTTTGGAGCAACATATGCTGCCATCCAAGCCACGTCTTTTTCAGGGACGTCCCTGCTTATTTCAGCAAGACAATGACAAGACACATTCTGCACCTGTTACAACAGCGTGGCTTCATAGTAAAAGAGTGCAGGTACTAGACTGGCCTGCCTGCAGTCCAGACCTGTCTCCCATTGAAAATGTATGGAGCATTATGAAGCACAAAATACAACAACAACAGAGACCCCGGACTGTTGATCAACTGAAGTTGTTCATCAATCAAGAATGGTAAAGAATTCCACCTCCAAAGCTTAAACAATTAGTGTCCTCAGTTCACAAACACTTATTGAGTGTTGTTAAAAGGAAAGGTGATGGAACACAGTGGAAACATGAACCTGAACCAGCTTTTTAGGAATGTGTTGAGGCATCAAATTCAAAATGAGTCAATATTTGCAAATAAACTCAAAGTTTATCAGTTTGAACAAAAAATCTCTTGTACTTGTAGTGTATTCAGTTGAATACATGTTAAACAGGATTTGCAAATCATTGTACTCTTTTTATTTACGTTTTACACAACATCCAAACTTCATTGGAATGGGGGGGGGGGTTGTCATATAGGACTAATATACAGCATTTTAAAGTTTTTGAAATTGAATTAATTTTTTTTCATCATCTAATTTCCTGTTATTTCACCAGCAGATAGCTATAATATGGTAGAACAGCAATACCTAAAATAGCTACCCACATTGTTATCATTATATGGACCTTTGTATCTCCTCATGTCTCCATGGTTAATTAAAATGTCTGTGTTGTCCAACACCGAGCTTCAATGTTTCATAAAAGTTGCTGATTTACCTGTACAATAGCAAACAAAGCGTTCAACCAATCATCCTTTCAGCTTTAAGGAGTTAATCCATTCCACTCTCATTGTGAACAATTCAATTACATCCTGATTACACCTTGATTTGAAGGAAAGCTTTACTGCAGTCAAGAAAAAGCCTCCCAGATCCCCCCTAATGACACACATTACTTATTTTAAACAAGTTTTAGTCCTCTCCATTAACTGAGGGAAATTATCTAGTTACATTGCTAATTGGCATTACAAGTCAACACTAACACATACTTTTCCAAAAGGGAGGTGAGAGGAATGACGATGACTCATCAGCACCGCACATTAAAAGGCTACGAGGTTTATCCTGGATAGCTGCCTGTTGCTGCTCCCTGGCTGTCTCTCACCGTCTGCTTTGATTCACTCTGCCTCTAATGAAAACATGCTGACAGCTAATACCCTGTTCAATTTTACACCACGTTTTCCCTTTGCATTAGAGCAGTAAATACAAGTGACAGAGGACGATCAACAAGTCGTCCCTGGGCTGGATACCCAAACAGAAAATAGGCCGTCCTTGGCCCCTCACATCCTTTTAGCAGCCAGAGACTGTCTCAAGTGAAGCAGCTAATCATTAACCATTTAATTTGGATTCTTGTTCCCAGCTGACCCCTCACAGCACTGTCATTTTAACCACCAGTGGAGGTCAAGGTGAGACTTCACTCTTGGCCCGTCATAACTGTAGTAAATTGAGATGACGAGTTATCTTTCAGTGCCTGTGTTTTATAAGAAATGAGCCTACATGCTGCTCAGGAATTGGACACCTCTTACTGATTTAGCCAAATCAGCAACATCTAGTTAGTAAGAGAAGATTTGAAGATTTATGTCCATAACACAGTGCAAAATAAAACTAACCCTGCACACTCTCTTTGTACTAGAGATTTTCTTTATGGATTTGTTCCCTTCTGATACAGACAATATTAGTTTGTAAATTGGCGATACACCAATCCAGCCACAGTGGGACAGTCTGGATTATGTGAATGGAATACAACTTGTGGTCTATGATTGTTGTATCTGAAGTGTCTGAACAGCAGGACATACCGTGGATAACAGAGATGGAATACACCTGCATCCAACCTTTTTATCAGAGCTTTTTGGACACTCACTCTCTCACTGTCTCTCTCTCTCTCACTGTGTCTTTCTCATTGTGTGTCTCTCTCTCTCCCTCTCACTGTGTGTATCTCTCTCTTTCTCTCTCTCTCACTGTGTGTGTGTGTGTGTCTCTCTCTTTCTCACTGTGTCTCTCTCACTCTAACTCTCTCAATCTCTGTCTCTCTCACTCTCTCTCTCACTCTCTCACTGTGTGTGTGTCTCTCTCTCTCACTCTCTGTCTCACTCTCTCTCTCACGCTCTCACTGTGTGTGTCTCTCTCTATCTGACTCTCTGTCTCACTCTGTCTCTCTCACGCTCTCACTGTGTCTCTCTCTCTCTTTCTCTCACTGTCACTGTCTCTCTCTCTCTCTCTCTCTCTCTCACTGTCTCTCTCTCTCTCTCTCACGGTCACTCTCTCTCTCTGGACATTTATTTGTGTTTTTTTCAGTTTTAACTCAGCTGCATGTTGTTTTAGATGTTTTGGTCATATTGAACGCCTCATTAAAAGATTGTTGTGCATAAATGTATTCACGTGCTACTGTTGGGACTGTTTTCATGTTCTAGTTTGATATATTTCCACACTAATGCTAAGCTAACAGACTGACCTGTATTTGTTTGTTTTCGCCTTTTTGAACTGTATGTCCCTGGAGAGTTACCGTAAGGTGCTGTGAAGCAGATGTTATTGCTGTAGTGTGTTTGGCTGTTTACATGTGTTCTGCAGCAAAGCTTATTCTCTCATCAACTTTGCAAGGTTAGACGCACTCAGAGCACTCAGTCATACTGATTCATTAGTGTTCAGAAATAACTTTTGCTCAGTGATGGCTAACATGAATGATCGGTTGAAAAGATCAGTTAAAATGCACATCACCTGAGAAAATGCCTAAACTGGCCCCAATCCAATCAGGGGTTTATTGGGGCCAGCGTTTAATAATAAAACATTGAATAGTTCAGGTAAGTATATCTGATCTTAAAAATGTAAGATGAGACAGTCATCAGTGGTTGAAGGACATCTGAAAAATGTTTTCTTTTTGCCATCAAAAAACAAAAATCTCTCACAATAACACAAAAACATAAAAAAAAAAAACATGAGAAAACATTTTAGGTAGTTGCCAGGCAAACAGGTGCAGTACTGTAATATTACAAACAGAGACGTCTGCTGTGGCAAAGAGTTGTGGGAGGATTTTTTTTTTTTTTTTAAATCAACAAAAAATTGGTTAACAGCAACTTTTGCTCTGTAAAACTGTAATGTCTACATAGATCATATCTATAACAAACTAGCCTCCAACAACATTGTACAGTCATTAAATGAAGCTCTTTCTCCTAATGCCTGCATGGTAGTGCATAAATCTCCAAATAACCATTGCATAGATTGCAGGAAAGAGTTTTTTCACACTTGAAATATTTATTATATAGGTTTCTGTCTAACACCTTTAGCAGGCAAACAGACATTTCTCATTACCTTACTCCTACATAACCGTCCTGCCAAACACATGTGCTCAGGCGCTTTTCCTTTTAGCATTCTAGTCAAGCAAGAGGGGACAAAGTTATGATACTGGCTGTCTGGTTAAACTAACACAAAACCACTCAATCAAAGCCAGTTGAACCCAGAACCGATATGCCTGAAGTCTCACAGGATAAAAGGATTATGGGAATCCCAGCATCTCTGTGAAAGTGTCCAATGTTAGCTCAGATCACAATGAGAAACCTCATCATTTTTGTGTCTTAATGTTTGAACTTTTTCTGCTTGCATGCCAATCAGACACAATTTTATGTAATGCTTCCTAATGCCCCGATGATCTCTTTTCTAAGAAAGCTTTTTGAGTATTTGGGGTTGGTTTCACTCATAAGCAGATTGTGCAGTAATCAGCAGGGCTTTGTTCCACAAATGGAATAATAGCGTAGCACACTTATTTCTATAGCATGATTGTTTCACTTCAAATGTAAAGTGTGTCAAGTGGATTTTCATTTTAGGATGCGTTGAGACTTAGAAATGTAGGCTAGACCGTAGAGTGTGAAAATAGCCCACCTGATAATCAGAGTCCAGAAAAAAAAAAAACTCCTAAGGGCCTCTACACCAAAACCAAATATCTGCTACGGTTGGTCAAAAATCTAACAAAACTGTATTTAGAGTAGGGCTGCAACTAACGATTATTTTCATTATTGATTAATCAATTGATTATACTCTTCATTAATCGAGTAGTTATTTGGTCCATAAAATGTCAGAAAATGGTGAAAACTGTCAGTGTTTCTCTTGGTCAAAGATGACATCATCAAATGTCTTGTTTGCAATCCAAAGATATTCTGGACCGTCATAGAGAAGCAAAGAAACCTGAAAATATTCACATTTATGAAGCTCAAACTAGAGAATTTGGACTTCTTTTCTTAAATAATTACTTAAACCAATTAATCCATTATCAAAATAGTCAATGATTCATTTATTTGTTATTAATAATTGATTATTAAATTGATGGTTGCAGCTCTAATTTAGTGTCAGATCATCAGACTGATGATACCTATCTAGATCTTTGAGAGGGGGAAAGACAGAAATTGTCACAACATGTCCAGCCTTCTGCATTTAGACACAGAAACACACAATCCTGTCCCTCTGAATTAAAAAAGAGTGAACTATCATTTAACAGCCTGAACCTCCCCATTGAATGAGGGGGTGTGGTGTCTGGCATGATGAATACAGACAGCCTGTCAGCTTCTGTGAAATGCAGCTCAATTGTGCAAGCCCCTCAGCCCACAGCCGATCAGATCAATAGGCTGCAACCCAAATATTTGACTAACCTAAAATAGCAATCAGCAGGAGACAGCTGTGAAAAAAAGGGGAACGCTGTCAATGATATTGATAGGAAGAAGCCATTTGATAGGCCTTATTATGCAGAGGAAATGGAGCATACCATGGGGAGTAAAAAATGCTGCTGTTTACAGAAAATAAATAATACTTAGTGTTAGTTCAGCAAAAAAAGAAAGAAAAAATCAATATTAAATGCCTCTGATCTTTTTAACCCACAAAAAATGATTCATGCTTTAACATTGGTACCCAAAAGAAACCTCAGTGCAGACATCTGGATACACTTTGGAGGACAATACTGTGACTGTGCTGTGATATTCAATGCTGAGAAAATGTGCTAAAAGGATGGGAAGTTTGTCACAACAGTCCTCCTGTGACTTAGCATTGCTTTTATGGACAGCTGGGGACTCACAAGAGACTGAGCACTAAAAAACAAGAACGGTCACAACTGGTGGAACAGAGGCTCTGAAGTCCTGACTCATCCAGCACAGTCATAAAAAAGAGTCACCCACACAGCAGCAGTGCTTCCTTGACTTGGGGCATATAATAGAAAGATGACAACTATGGCTTAATGATTTTGTTTGTAAAGGTTGTCTTAGGTCACCACGCAAGCTCCAAAACCATGGATCCTTGACGTCATATTGCTTTAACTTGAAAGTCTTTTAATTTACCACTTCCTGCCCTGTTAATCCCCACTGACTACTTTAATCATGGTTGACATTACATATCACTTACAAATTAGATGGACATCCCTATTCATCTCTAAACAGGTTCATAAAGGGGTCTATCTAGGGCTGGGTATCAGTCAAAAACGTTCCTGTACTGATTCACTTAGATACCTGTTCCTAAACAAACTTTTTTTTTTTTTTTTACACCAATTTTATAATCTGAATTCTAACACAAAGAAAATTACAAATATTGAGTTTTAAGTTTCAGCTTTAGTATTTTTCTACACAGAGCTGTTTTCTTCCAGAAACAAAAATAAAAATTGAAAACAATTAATTTCCAGTGCAAAAGAAAAGTTCCATACAAGTAGAGTAAATGTGTTTGTAACTATAAATTGATATTCTTCTGTAAATTCTTGTTTTTTCTATTAAAATAAAAACCGTCCTTCTTTATCTGCGGTTTTGACCAGCAAATGCGCCTCAGAAAACACAAACACTAGCCTGATTCATTTGCACGCAGTCGTCTGCTTTGGCTGCTGCTGAGAGGGGGTGCTGCGAGCGAGGAGTCTGCCTGTGTGTTTTAGATAGGGGAGGGGCGCAGCACCTGCTGCTCGTGAGAAGCAGAGATCAATACATACTTTCATCAGTACCTAAAATCCAGAAAAGTCGCTAGAGGGGTCTGAAAAGCTGCTAAGTTGGTAACACTGCCTCTCTTTCTTCCTCCTCTCCGTGCATGACGTCAGCGCCTTGTACCATTGAAAGTAGTCTACATGAAACATGCTTTGAGCTGTAATAAAGTTAAAGGATTACTTGGGGCAGAGAATTTCCTCAATCATCTTTTGTAACCGATTAATTCAAATTATTTACTGCAGAAGATTGAAATAATTAAACATCCAGATTTTTTTTCCTTGCCTTTCTCCAATTGTTAGTTGTTGTAATGTTTGAAACATGTCCAGTTTTCATGATGCCCTGTCAGGTTTCACACAAGGACTTTTAAAGGCTTTTTTAAATGAGATTAAATATTGATCAGAGAGTTTCATGTTATTATTCTGTGAAAATACTCAGCCTTGAGTGTTTACGTCAAACTTGCCCACGTTTGAACTACATAATCAACACTTTATGACTTTAACTTTAAGAGGGGAATTCTGTTCGGTTAGGGACAAAACTTGATTCATGTACTTTTTGTATCACTGGGAGTGTTTTGTTTTTTTTGAGAGGGAAAAAAAATCAATTAAAATAGTAAATATCGCCCAGCCCTGGGTGAATATGACATGAAAGTTTCCTAGAAGCTGATTACAGTACAGACATAGAAATGGATGGATTTTGGATCCCATGGGCGACCAAGTCCTCCTCCTGCTGGATGTCTTACAGTCTCAGTGTTTTCTTACTCAGCTCTGTGCTTTTATTTTATTGTGAATAAAGCAGAAGGACACTCGTCAGCATCAGAACTAGGGCTCTGTTTTCCCCCACAGTGCAAACCGGATGTGGTGTTTTATGGGATGCCGACTATCTATACAACTGAAGGTCAGAAAAAACAGAGTAAGTAGAGTTAATGTATGATGGGAGCAGGCTGGCTCTGTGGTCAAACTGCATGTCCCTCACAGAGGCTACGGTCTTTGTTGAAGCAATCATTACACAGACTCATAGCTTTCTCGTCTGTCCTCTTCATGTATCTCTGAGTCAGCTGTCCAAGCCTGGATTGACCATCATGTCAGACCAGACTATAACATCTTTGTGAACTCTCTGTCCTCAAACTCAGTTTCCTGAGTATGACAGCAGGCTTACAGTTACAATGTGTCATCTCTGAGTCGCAGTCATCAATTACAAGAATCACAAGATGCAACTGTTTGCACCAGCTGAGTACTGCTTTCCAGAATTAGTCAACAGTTTCTGATGGGTTACAAACACGGTGAAGTCCTCCTTTAAAAGAAACTGACAGTTATGAATCCAGGGTTAGAGTTAACTACACAAGAGGAAATAAAAAGGAAGTGAATAAAACTGAAAGTACTCACTGGAGCAGAGAAAGTGCGATATATGAAATCTACATTCAAAGAAGAATAAACAGAGAAAATACCACCAAGGGAACTGAATGAGCTTTAGGAATTAGTTTATGGAGCTCATCAGACAAAATACCAGAGGTGAGATGCCTTTAAAGAAATATCTTCCATTAATGCTGATCTACTCTGTGATTATTGGCCTTCAGGCTTCACCTTTATTCACTTCAAGCACAGTGCTGTGACAGATTAATGGTTTGTCAAACAGACAAATGTCATGCACAATTTGTTGTCACAGTTTAGAAAGCCTATTGTTAGTGTGTATTATTTTTCAAACTCAAAGCATTAGCATGTTAATTAGCCCATCAATTTGAATCACATTACCATGAATTGCAGTCCAACTGATCTCAAGAACAGCCAGCTTTAAGTGGTAGAACGGAAACCGCAGCACGATAGATTGTATTTAGACTAATCCTGGCTGACAGATCGTTGCTAAAAATTTGTCAGCGTGGAGTGGTACATCCATACACAGCTGCAACAGAGGAGTTCAGTCGAACTTCTTTGGGTGAGGAAAAAGCTCATGGAAATGTGGGAGGATTAGACGAGGATTGGCTTAAGAGGTTCCAGAAATGGCCAACCACCTAATTAGAAATCCTTTTTCAATTGTCAAGCTCCTGTAATCTTAAATGATGGCTTAATTTCCCAAGCCAATGAGGAATGAGCTGATTGAAAGTGGAAGTAGGGGAGAAAAAAGCTTAGTGGCTGGCGACCAAGTGGAGCAGCAACCTGCTGTTAGGGGAACAAAACCAGGATCTATTGGAGCTCATCAAGGACAGTACAGTTACAAATAAAAAAAGGAGAAAAATTTGGAAAAAAAAACTGGGAAAGACTGTTTTTGTTTTTTTCAGAAGCTGGCCAGATATTCAAATTTGTTTGCACTTGGAATGCAGAATAAATTGCACATTCTCTGAGAATTAAAGGCCTGTTTTTTAACCTGAAAATGGTGACAGCAAAATATTGAGTACAGCTGAAGCAGACGTTCATAAAAATTTTGAATCAAGAATGTGCTTCTTTTTATTTTATACCCAACAATTCAAATGATACCCTCCAAAAAATGCAAAAAAGCAAGAATGACTCCAGCCATCCAGTCTTTTGTAGAACAGGCCAGTTAGTGTATGAGTGGGAAGGATGAAACAGTGCGTGTCACTCACTGTACAAATATGACAGGACTCCGTGTTCACAGACCTGACACAGCCACATGCATGTTTAGACAACTCATGCTCTCTTTCAACAAGCAAATTCCTATTCAGCAATTTCTCCTCAGCTCAGACAATGGCCCTCCAGCCTGCCTAACAGAGTGGGAGCAAAGTGGGACTATATGCACACTATCCTGTCAATAAACGAAAGCACAGAAATGAAATGAAATTGTTGCACAGTGCAGTGTTTATGGCTTTCCTCTTGGTCAAATGGAGCCGAGGAAATTTGTTTCTTTGCTTTTGAGACAGTGAATAGAGGACTGTTGCTGCCACAGTGAATGTGCGGTGCCGTTTTAATCTGGGATCAAACTGAAAATCCCCTCCCATAAGAGTTCAGTCAAGGTCATGCTGGCGATTAGGCAGACTGTCTACAGAGACAAAACGAGACAGAGGGAAATAGGGTTGTAGAAAAATGGCTAAAAAGATTGAGAGGGGTGCTCTAAACTGTTTCTGCATTAGCAAACCTTTTACAGCAGCCTGTGATGACGTTTTTCTAACAAGTCTCAGCATAATGCCATCTTTGTGTGTGGAGGTGAGTGGTGAAAGAGTACCACACAGAGGACACTTTCAAAAGATGAAATCACTCCTTCCCTAACATGTTCAAGTCATTACTACCAAGCCTCCTGTTCAGTCCGCCACATGTGGGACGTTGACCTGCCTGCAGCCTGGTAGTCTGCCCAGGCAGACAGCTGGTCTGTCTAAAGGCTGCGCACAGAGACGCACAGACATGCACACACGGAGACACAGAGGTGAAAAGGGAGAGAAAGTGAGAGAGGGAAAGAGCAAGAGAGACAGGGACATATCCACAGGTCTCGAAATAGAGCTGGACTGGCCCAGGTCAGAGCCAGCCTGCCTGGCCACCTGTCTGGCATATGAGTTTTCCAAGGAAGTGATGTCAAGGTATCCACAATGTGGAAGACAGGGCCAATGACACGCCTCCTAAACTATGCCACACATTAGCATTCCAGCTACACCGGCTACTAGCACTGTTTGGATAACATCCTGTGTTTGATCCATTAATCATGCTGAGTGTGGAGGAAGCATTACCATCTACAGGCGATGTTTTTAACCGGTTGCAGAGTCCTTGGATATCCTCGTAAGATTCCCCAATTTTGCTAATCGCCTCTGCTCCTCTCAGTTCCATAAGCGAGCGCAGTTCTTTGAGCGAGCAGCCAAATTCTCCATCGTGGTTGGCCTCCAGCATGGAGTTCTTCACCCCACTGTATGAGTTGTTCGCCATGGTCTTGCCGCCTCCCCACTCTCTGCTTCGGCTCAAGGGTAGGGGTAAAAATAAAAAGTGTTCCTGGAAAAGCTTAAATCCTCAAGGGTGCGAACACAGTGGTAGTTCCCATAAAGCAGCGGACAGGCCCTTCAGAGGCAGCTGGAGTCATGGGCCGGGTAGCAGGGCAGGGGTATTACAAAACAGGCCATTTCCCTCGGAGAGCTGAGTTCCTAGTCTTTCATGGTGACGAAGGATCACCCACAGAGGTGGAGAACACCATGCATGCAGATCTGAAAGAGGAGAGCAGATAATTAGACATACTACCACAGATTATTTCTTCCTCAGGAGGGTACACATGAATTAAAGTAAACAAAGAAAGAAAACAAATAAATGAGATCTGCGTGGGCTGTGGTGGAGTATTCAGGAAGTTCTCATGTTCTGTGGTGCACTCAGACTAGACTGTGTCTTCATAGGTTTTCAGGTATGTTACATACATGACCAAAATTTTACTCACAGCAAACATATCAGAAAGAATTCTGATACCAAAGCTTGTTTACTGAAGCCTGCATGTGAAGCAGGGAAGTAACATCAAGTCTCAAACTTTAAGAGACAACTGAAATTTTTTGTGGTTATGTAAAAGTTATGTCTACATTTAATTTGGTCTCTGAGTAGATTTTTTTGTGGCACAGAAAATCCTATAAGTCAGGTAAAGCTGGAAGGTGTTAAAAGCAAATTGCATCAAGTTTACGGCACAGCAGGAGAGCACTGCAGAGATAAAACAACACCTGAGGAGGGGGGGCTAGTAGCAAGGTAAGACACCATAAAACCCCACACATGTTACTTCTTATTGTTGGGAAATGTTTGGTATGTCTCTGAGAACTTGTCTTGTCCTGCTGTTGACTAATAATCCTGTTGGAAAAGCATGAGAAGTTCATGAAACTAACATTAGCGTTAGCTGCAGTAGAAGTTCAGACACTATCGTACTCTCCCTCTCTCTCTCTCTCTCTCTCTGTCCCTCTCTCTAAAGGCTGGATTACGCTTTACATTAACTGCAAAGTTTTTTTTTTGTCAATTCCTCTTCCCTGCCGAGTTCGGCCTCAATCTCGAACCAGGAATTGTTCCTCACTCTTATCATGGGGATCTCTGTTCGGTCGTTCATACAAATGCCAGTATTTTTTTGTGCTTTTGTCATGAGGAGCCCCTGGTCGTCCTCGCATCTCTGTGCAAAAGTTAGAATTTTTTCAGATGTGCGCAACATAAAATTTTTAACTTGAAAAGGACCATGTGAGGGGGCGGGGCTTCTAAATGACGTTATTCGTTCACACAAGCTGCATGGACCTTGCGGACGTATCAGGCATAAACTCAGCTTTAGGCTCACTACACACACACCCACACACGCGCACACACCTCAGGGTTCGACATTAAGGGATGCCCGAATGCCCAGGGCAACTCCAAAAAGCTGTCTGGTAGGTAAATCTTGTAAGGATGTGCCTGATTAGGCTCCAGAGCACAACGTATCTTGGTGCACCTGACGCTGCCCAGGTGAAAACAGATTCCTTTTGCGAGCGAATCATCTCTCTGTGTTCTCCTGTGACTGAACTCAGTCTTGGTAGGATCATATTGTGGTCTAAACCAATAAGAGGCAGAGCTCGGTGGGTCTTTGCCTCTGATTGACTGTGGTCCTGTTCACTCACTGCTCTTAGTTGTGTTTTTTAAAAACTGTGAGAACTTTACAGTTCTCAGCTCTCCGCATCACACATTGTATGAACACCCTGATGTGCGCACATAAGACAGTCACTGGAGAAAATCGATTCTGTGCTTACTACGATCATTTCATGTTTACAGATGCGTGTCATCATCTAACTCTATGTTTATTATGCTGTAATGCTGCATGTCACAACATAAATACCCCGTGAAGAAAAAAAATGTTTTCATTGCTTTTTCCAGGTTTAAATCCATAAGTAAATGTAAAAGCACAAGCAGAGGTGCTCCCTGTTACTCTGTGTGGTTAAAGTTCACTGTAAACTTCATCCTGATCAGTTTGTGGAGCCTGTAATGATGATCGGTGTTGTGCTTTGGGCTGTGAATTCACTCACGCACATTATGAACCAGCTGATCTTCCTCCTCTGCTCCTACAGGACTCACCTTTCTGCTCCCTTTAGGACAGAAGCTAGTCTTCTATCTTTCCTCTCATTCTTTAAAAGCAGCAGAGGAGTTTTTTTTCACCTTTTGATGAACAAACCTGAAAGCCTGTTGGCTTTCATACCACACAGCTGTGTGCCTCTGTGCAGGGGCGGGTCCAGACTTTCAAACTGGGGTGGCTCAATGAGGGCAGTGACATAATAACTACTACTTCAATAGTGAAGCACTTTTTCTTTTTTTTCTAGAATCGTGTTTCAAATAAAGACAAGCATTTCTCCAGATATTATACTTGTTTTGAAATTGTTCACATTATATAAAAGTAATGGAAAGCGATAAAAAGGTGACCTCATGGAGTTAAAGGCCACCTTTCTAGTGTTTCTCTGACTTCATTTTCCTCTGAGAAAAGTCGGTGGCATCAGGAACAAAAAAAAATTTCTGAGTTTGAATTTCTTTGGAAAACAACCTGGTGCAGCTCTCACATTGCACTGGTCTGTACAAAGTTAATATAATTTTCAGTGGGCTAACACATACTGTAGCTAATTAATAAGGTTTTCTGAAGAAAGAAGTTTTGCGTATCATTTTCCACAGTCAACAGGCGATTGATTTTAGTTCTAAGTATGTTGTGAGCAAAACGTATGCACTTGACAGCCAGAAAAAGTACCTCTGAGACAGGGCAAGTAGGAATTTAAATGGGGCAAGTAGATCCAGGAAGCACTTGTAGGCAAAACCTCAACGTCAGACCCTGCACCTCCTCTGCCCATCACCCAATCATGTGCTCAGAGATGACTGACAGGCCAACAGCCTCCCACATCACACTCTTATCAGTCCAACACATTTACTGACATCAGGACAAACTCACTTACTGCCATAACAGTGTCTTTGTATCTCACTCAAGCTTTCTTTAACTAACACTTTTCCTTCTGAGTGATGACACTGGGTATACATGAGCAGTGAGGCAAAATGATCCATTTAGACATGGAGGATGATTAATAGTAATTTCATTTAAGCAAAGTCATTAAGTTTCATTTAAATCAGTGGTCTCCAAACTATGGCCCATAGGCCGGATATGGCCTGCCTCCACGTTTAGCCCGGCCCCCTGAACAATACCACATACGTGTTATGATTTTGTTTTTCGTTTGGCGAAACATTCCTCCCTTCTGCAGTCTGTGCCCTGGTGTTATTATTTATTTCCTGACTTTTTTTTCTGTGAAGATCCCTGAAAGGGTTAATGTTTGTTTATGTGTGGCTTTCTGGAAACAATAAATGTTTACGTTTAGGCACCCCTGTGATCGTCAGACTTTTTCTGTTACAAACTGACCCCGGCCCCCATCAGAGAAGGGAAAAGTCATGTGGCCCTCACAGGAAAAAGTTTGGGGACCCCTGATTTAAATACTGGTGATTAAAATTAGTATGGAATAATATTTCAGGGGCTGCACGGTGGCACAGCTGTTGCCTCACAGCAAGAAGGTCGCCAGGTCGAATCCCCTTTTGGGCAAGGTGTGCTGTTCTGTGTGAACAGTCCGACTTCCTCCACAGTCCAAAAACATGCTCATCAGGTTAATTGGTGATTCTAAACTGCTCGTAGGTCTAAGTGTGTGTGTGAAGGTTGTCTCTGTGTGTCAGCCCTGTGATTGGCTGGATTCCATTGCTGCTATGCATAGTCATGCTTTTTTTCCACATTTTCTTTCTTATTCAAGAAAACAACAACAAATCATTGGGTGACGACATGACAGGAAACAGGTTATGTCCACCAAAGCGAGCAGCTGTCTTAATGGAACATAAGGGCCTGTCAAAAAATAACCTGCTGTTTGTGCTTTTTTTACACTGTTGTCACTGCAATTGTGAAAAATAATAGTTCTTTAATAAGGAGAATTGAAGAAAGAAAGGGTGGTTCATGTCCAATCCCTTGTTTATTCAAAAGAAAATTAATCGATTATCAAAATAATCATGAGTTATCATTATCCCTTCTCTCTAATACTACCCTAGTGTCGACTTTGTGATTACTCCTCTCATTTCAGCGTGCAAACAATATTTCTGTCAGCAGTCTTGTTTCTTTTAGATTACAACCACAAATCACAAAAAAATGAAAGAAGTTCAAACATTTTACTGCTGCATGGAAGGAAAGCACGGAAACCCTTAGACAAAACCACTCAGACACCCAGACGAGCAGCACAGTAATTAGCAAAACTGCCTACAGTCCCTGCCAAGAGATGTTTGATTAGCTGCACTTGAGATGGGATAAAATAATAATAATTTTGTCATCTGGACAAAAACACTTGTCAAGTAATGTGCACCCTGTCGCTCTACTTTCCCGTCAGAGTGTGAGGAGAGAGGATCACTGCTCAGAGCTGCTCTCAGGGTTTTTCTGCCGACACTTCAGAAGGTAGTGCTTTCCTCTCTGCAGGATTCATCTACTAATAACACAAAGTTATGGCAGTTGCTTTATAGTTAAAGCGCTTGCAGTAGCTTTCCCCAGAGCTTTGCCATTATTTGCCAGTTTACAATGACTCACTCAGTTGGGTTTTATTTGCTTTGAGTGTGCAACACAAAATGAGCCATGAAGTTTATTTAGAACTGTAACTGTAGTGGAGATAATATACGGAAAACAATGCTAATAATCTTATGTGTGCATAGATACATACGTCCATATCAGAGGTCGGGTTAAACAATTATTCTTTGTCGGAAATTTTTTAGAACTGACTGAAAATCTGAAGGCTGCCTTTGACTTTAACTGTCACATAGCCGTTCATTAATCACATATCTCACCTGCAGCAGACCCTCTGTCCAGTTAGTGGTAAGCGTGCATAATTAATGAGTTATTTTGTTGTACTGTTAATGATCTCATGATCTCTGATGTGCTGGTTTGTCTTATCCCTTTAAATGTTGGCATCAATTGGCGCTGCTATGACTCACATGGGACTGAGGCTGCCACCACATGCTCCAGGATTTCCTCAGTTGCTTTTGCGATGAAATGCTAAAATTCAGAATTAATAGGTCTCATTCTTCAATATTCATTATGACGGAAGTTTTACAACCACGTCCATCAGAATGACAGACAGGTAAAAACATCTAGTGCAACGTCTGATCCATACACACACACATGTGTGTGTAGCTGTTTGAGTTTTCTTGCTTGGACTTAGCTTTCTTCAAAATAACCTCCTCTGGCTTTAACAGCAGCACAGCATATACAAGAAATTTGTTTCACAAGTTTTTTAAGGTATGTGCCAGGACTTGTATTCCAAGCTGTCTTAATGTCTTCAATAAGAGACTGCTGATTTCAGGGACGCGCTTTTCTGACTGCAGATACACGGCCCTTCAGACCAGCCTTTCTCAAATGTCTTATCACAGGTGTCAGAGATACTGAGTTGGACCTTGTTGTGTTGATTTTCTCCCTGATGTGGTGCTGTTTTTTGCCAGCCTTTTTACTGGTGACAATATTATGTTTATCCTCTGCTTTTGTAGTAACTCTGTTTCTTCTACTCTTGCTTCTTTACTCTTTGTTTCTTCTGAGCCGTTTCTGTTTTTCAGAGATTTATTGAGATTTTTGTTTACAGACTCTCAAAAGCCAAAGAGTTTAAGTGAACATTGAAAACTGTGATTTGAAGAGCGAAGTGAAGGGAGAGGGATAAAGGTGAGAGAAAGGTGCCTGAGCAAGGATAACTAACCAGTATTTAGCTCAAGCCTGTGAAAATGACCCTAATGTTAATGTCAGCGTTAGTACTGCAGTGTTAGCAACAGTAGAGTTTAACATTACTGCTGTTAAGTTTGAGATGATGAAACAGTTAAGTTTGGAAAAACAGAAGCATGTTATTCTGCCCTCCCTGGATGTAGGAGCCCAGCCTGACAGATCAACAGCTCTCTGTGAAATCATTTGAACTCAAAGTGTTCACGAGCTGCTTTATGCTGAAAGGTGTTTCTCACTGTCTGCTATATGAAGGCTCTACAGGGCCAAAACACTCAAAACACTCAAAATAATGCAATATCATCACATGCCCACAAAGGGCAGCAGATGTCAGGTTTTCAATTTCACAAACGACCTGTGACAAACTTCACTTACAGCCTTTCCTGCAGTGGCAGCACCAACAACCTTTCTATCTCTGCATGTTCTTCATATTTGCTTTAATCCAAGGAAACCATTAACAACATCTCAAAGTTGTACCCTTGAAAAACATGCAAGCATTAGCTATTCTCCACTAGTGCTGCACAATTTGGCAAAATTGTGCAATTGCAATTATTTGGGAGAGTGTTGCGATTGTAATGAATGAGGCTACATGCTTTGCTAAAAAGCAACCAAGTTTGGCCTCAGACCATTTTTTTTCAGACCAACTCAATGACGGGCCAAAATTATATCTTCATCAAGCAAAACTTCTTTACTACTTAAAAAAACTTTTTCTCATCTATAATATCCCATCATTTACAAAAACACAATTAGACAAAGTTATTTATTTGAATTTGTTACAGACTACTGTTGTGTCTGTGTTATGAAACAGTAACCTGGAGATAGTAACGGCCGGAATACACCACATTTCTCCGAACACCAACTACACCAAACACACCAACAATACGGTGGCACCCAAAAGTTGAACTATTTTCAGCTGAAAGCTCCATGAGTGCAGGGGCAAAAAACGTAAACCCTTTGGAAGCACGTGGGTCACTCGTGTTTAAAATGGATACTAACATCCATGGACACGGGGCATACGAAAGTGTTGTTACACAAAAATGCATCACTGCTGGGGATCCACAATCCAACTTCTTTTAGGTCTGATACCATTACTGATACCTGGGGTTGGGTCTCAGCCAATACCAATACTGATCAGGTCCGATACCAGTAATTATTTAACATTCCTTATTCCTTATTACTAGAAATAGACTGATAGTTATGTTTCAGCAGCTTCAGGCTTTTCTACCTTTGTAAGCCAAAAATAAAATACAAATGTATTTAAACCGACTATCAATATTTTATTCATTGATTTTGAATGTATGAAAGAGTGCTGAGTAAATCTCCGACACTAACAGGAATTACAACTTCACTTTAAACCTTACCAGTGAGGAATTAAACTTGCACATGTTGCAAGTTGCTGTCAGAGAAGTGGAAGACTTCCAAACTGCTGACTGTTGTTGTTGTAAACATAGAAGACCATAGAACTGAGTTGAATAGATCTGCCCTATGGATTGGCCCTCTGTCTCTACAAGACTCTGGGGTTCATTGCAAACTACAGGCCTAATATGCGTACTACAGCGTTTTCAGTCCCTCAGTATTTCCCTCACTGTTTTTTGAGTATTAGAGTGAAATGTTGTCATGTAAATGGGGCCTAATAGGCCTTGAACATCACTGGCCTGTAAAATAGGAATTTTGATCAAGTCCCTAAAAACAACCAAAATAAAACATGAGGACTTATTCAAACTCTGTTTATTCACAGATACTATTTAAAAAATGTATTTGCCCCTATATCTATTTCAGTATCTTAAGGATGCATCTAAGGATTCAAATTTTTCACTTTGTAATGGTAATTTTACACCTTGATGGTTGAACATTTAATGTTCTTTTTGTTTCTATTTAATTTCTTTTTAGAGAGCCTATTTTAACATCTGGCCAAGAGCTAGAGGTGGAAACTGGCCTTTTGGCTAACTATGTTGATTAGTGCGCACTGTTCCTATGAATTGAATGGATAAATAAAATAAAATGAATAAATGTGGAAATGAATTAACACTGATTTGTATTTACATTTATGTTTATCAATTCAAATTGGTTAAAAAAAAAACAGTTCAATGATTACTTAATACCAAAAACAAAGTAAAAGGAGAAACTCGTAAAATACGAAATGATGATTAAATTGGTTCCAAAGTAAAAATGAGTGATCTCTTTTATCACTACCAGGCCGTTCAAAAAGCTAAAGAGGCAGCAACCCCGACTGGTACAACCAGGTGTTAAATAAAGCATCAGAGGTGAATCCTTTTATCTTGACAACCATGCAACTGTATCATAGACCCCTGCTGTGTTCAAACAACATACAGTAGGTCTGTCATTGAGTGAGAGGAAAGCCAGCAGCCTCCCAGCAGTGGAAGCGGTGGGGTATTGTAGAGTAGCAGGGAGCCGGTGACTGATTACCTCAGGAAAAGCCTCCTGTTTAATCTAATTAAAACTATCTGTGGCATTGGGAGCTCCATGGTGCTCTACATGGGAGAGGAGAGTCCATTCTCACAAGAGGCTGACCATGCAGCTTTAATCAGCTCAGCACAATGACTCTGATTCATTCATGTCAAACAAGTTGATAGGAATTTATCTTAGTACGACTTAACAGTAGAATTACAAAGGCTGAGGAACTGGAGGTGTTAATCTCTGTTAAGGAGGGCTTGATGAATTTCTTAGGCCCACAGGGAACAAAACTGGATTTTGTGTGTTGATAAATCGAGATAGGTAGGATTACTTTAAGTCTGGGACTGTTTAATGAAATGTACAGTTTAGTTTCAGTTGGAAAGCCCTGGGGAAGTCTTACAGATCAATAAAGAATGGCACCAGCGTGGACAGACAGAGACAGGAACGTTATTCCCAGCCTGGGAAAAAAAGCTTCAGTTATCTCTCAGCTGGGGGAGGATTTAATCTCTTTCTGGGCTATAACAGAAACCAAAACACGCTCAAGAGAAGACCATTTTTCTGTCTTCAAACTGAACAGGGCTTCAAACATGCACACTCCAAACTCAGACATCCTAAAAGCCAAAATATGTCACAACTTTAAATTAGGACGCAGATGCAAGAAGGAGAGAAAATGTACAAATGAATGCTTGCAGCTTATTCCATTGAGATTCTTGGAAACTATTCTGTCACATGTTGAGAATCTATTTGGAGCCATCTGCCATGGAAAACGGGACAGGATTCATTATTTATTGCACAGCATAATTGCAGGGCTGGGAGTGTTACTTAGGTGGGAGAGGTCGCAGAAAGTCCCATGGTGAGGGGGAGATACTTTGGACCTCTATTACAGACAACAGTTTTGGGGTGAGGCCTTTTAGGAAAGGTAGAATGTCTGGGGTTTGTATGAATTATGTGCTGTTTATACGTCTAGAAAAAAACTTTCAAATAATGTCTATGTGAGGCTCATATTTCTGTTGCTTAAGTTTTATCTAAGAAGGAAAGTTACAGCTCCCCTAGCATGTGTTTGTATGTGACAACTAGTGGACAAGTTGGACATACATGCATCATGATAAATGACGTCTTAAAGCTGTCACCAAGTCCTGAAGCAAGTCTGGTCAAGATGCAGTATCTCTGCCATGCTCAAAGACAAACGCGAAAAGGATTCCATCTCCTGGATTTGAGAGTCTTCTAAACCTTAATTTTCAAACAAACATCAGAGCTGGAAATGATCATTTTTAAAAATGCACCAATGCCATTTCCTGTGCCCAGTAGGGATGTGCATTTCAAGCAAAAGCGCTATAAGATATTCGCTGGTAACTATTCAAAAGTTATTCAAACACAAAAGTCACACCCCCCCCCGCAGCCATGAACACCTCCAGCACCGCCCCAGCTGCACATACCTGCCAACATTAGACTTTGACAAAGAGGGAGAGGGCTGTTGTTTGCTCTGCATGTCGGTCATCAAATTTACTTCTTGAGGTGTTAAAGCTCGCCCCACTTTCTGCTGCATGCCTCACTCTCACATGGCTGTGCATAGTTGTTGTTGATTTAAGATATGCTAGCCTAACCATGAAGGAGCTCCCCCACTTCCCAATCCATTAATGAGCCTCTGGTTGACTCCTCTGGCCTGGCTCCACTCATTATGTGTTTTATGATGTAGTCAAGTTAAATATGATCTAGGTTGGACTCAGTTTTCAATTAGGTGGCACTTTTAGGTGGTTTTCGTGCACGACTACCTGTCCCACTCGATCTGCTTTTTTGTGAAAAGGCTCGGGGCCTGCTGCATCCAGACCACAACAGAGTGGATCCAGTGTAAGTTGACACAATGATCAATGTTATGTTTCTATTCAAGCTGCCCAGAATAAAAACCCATCTGATATCACACTGTGACAGAGCAGAGCTAGACCGGAATGTTTTGGGGGTTTTTTTGGTGGTGGTAGGTTTTTTGTTTTGTTTTTTTTTGTTAAAGACAAAGCCATGGTATTTTATTATATATTCTATATTTTATATATTTATTGCTGATGTCAATAAACTGAAGGAATCTTAACATGATTGTCTCCTAAAACAAGCTGAACTACAGTAAGTGGCAGCTCAGTTTAGGAACCTATTAATCTCAATTACAGACCCAGTCCCAACATGATTTGCTGTATATCATTAACTCTCTTTTTCTCCCATTATCTGTCCCACTCTCTAGCTTTCCAATCAAGATGAAGGCTTAAAGCCCCCTAAACATATCAAATTAGTTTGCCTAATGTGGCTAAAATTATCAGAACTAGCACCAACAGCCTTTGGTCCTCCATGCAGGTTACATCCACATGAATCTGATGATTATGTTGGTCAAGTATTCTTCAATCAATATCAATCAAAATCAGTATAACCTTACATAGCCTAACTGTGTCACCATTATCTAGATCAAAATGAACCTTTGGGGTGCTATGACAAGCCCGCTTGATTAAATCCATGTCATTAAGTATTACAGCATGATCGCACTATAGCAGAAGCACATGGAAAGAACTGGGACAAAAAAGACTGGGGAAAAAATGCTCAAAAACACCTGTTTGGAACACTTCACAGGTGAACAGGTTCATTGGAAACAGGTGAGTGTCATGATTGGGTATTAAAGGAGCATCCCCGAAAGGTTCAGTCGATCACAAGGAAGGATGGCGCGAGGTTCACCACTTTGTGAACAACTGCGTGAGCAAATAGTCCAACAGTTTAAAAACAATATTTCTTAACGTATAAATGCAAAGAATTAATTGATTTTATCATCTACAGTCCATAATATCATCAAAAGATTCAGAGAATCTGGAGTGGTGAACATGCCCTTGTCCCAGCTTTTTGGAATGTGTTGCAGGCATCAAGTTCAAAATGGGTGGATATTTGCAAAAAGCAATTAGTTTGAACAATAAATCTCTTATCTTTGTAGTGTTTTCAACTGAATATGATTAAAAATGAGTTGTAAATCATTGTATTCTCTTTATTTAGGTTTTAAAGTCCCAACTTCATTGGAATTGGGGTTGTACCTAATTCTGCATTTTAGGATGTACTGACGACAATTCAAATACTACGATGAGTATTGAACCAGGTCCATGCAACAAAACACATTTGTACACAAAAATACACTGACCAACAAGTTTGGTCTTGGACATTAACATGAAGATAATTCCTGTTATTGTAGCAGTGGAGCTCCTACAAGGCACTCTTGGTTTGTGACTAGTGATTCCTTGAATAATATGAGTACCTTGGTTACAAAGAAAATGACTGAGGAATTTTCTCCGCCCCAAGTTAATTGTTTCATTTTTTCAACTCAAAACATGGTATTTCGCCCAGACTACTTTTAAAGTGGCACATAACGCTGATGTCATGCATGCAAAGGAAGAAGAAGAAGGAGCAGTGTTACCAACTTAATGACTTTTCAGACCCTTTCAGTCACTTCTTTTTTAAAAAAACGAATAGCAACAAATCCAGTGACTTTTTTTGGAGTTTGGGGACTGACATGAAAGCATTAGTGTCCAGCACTCATTGAGAGAGCTCAATGAGAAGCAGCGGGTGCAAACACTTACAGACGGACTCCTCACTCGCAGCAGTCCCTCCAAGCTGCAGCCAGAGCATGAGACTGCATACAAATGAATCACGCTTATGTTTGTCTCTTTAGGGTCACTTTTGCTGGTCCCAGGCCCTGGTGAAGGAGGAGAACTGATGTATCCACATAAAAAAGAAATCCAAAACCCGAAAAAATTAATTTGTTGTTCTAAACACATTTACAGAGTGTAATTACACACTTTGTCTCTGCTAAGATGTTATTTCTCTTTTTTTCATTTGATATGATATGGTGATATGGGTGTAAGTCATTACATAATGTTGAAAGTGTTAATCTCCAATATATATATGATTTTAAAGTAATGCGAGGTGGTTTCCCAAGAGAAAAAAATTGTACTCATCTCACTCCCTCACCTTTATTTTTAATTTAGAATTATTTGTTATGGTGCCACTGGATTTCTTTTATCTTATTTTGACCTGTCTCAGTTTTTGATAAAAGGCTATTTTATTTCAGCAATCATCATCATGCACCTGTCACGACTATGTGACTCATCTTAAAGGGAGTAATAAAATTTCACGACAAGAATTTAGCATGCATTCTTTGCTGTTTCCTTTTCCCCATCTTAACATCTTACTTCACAAGCCCTTACCCCAAATTCACACCCGCCCTTACCCCATGAGCAGCCACCACAGCGAGACCATGGAAGTGCCAACATTTGCTGTGCTGCGACAGTTTCGGGTTGCAGAGCAGGTCACATGTCACAACAGTGGAAAATCATTGTGATTGGATCTCAAAGCCAACAGCTGGCATGGTATGGCTGAATGACAGAGGCTGCAGTTAACCCTTTCTTCACCACAGTGGCAAAAGGCACAGCTCAGCATGATGAAGTTCAGTCAATTTCAACCACAGGCCCTAATGTCAGCCCAAAATATTTCAGGCTGCTCTTACATATTCAAAGCACACTACATTTGCTCATCAAACAGCTGTAAAAGCAGACACAGAAACAGGACTGCAGTGTTGGAAACTAAGCAATATACCCATCTTCTTTATCTTTGTGTCCATGCTAAGGAAACCCTCTGGCAGCTTATACACCCCTACATGCCAACAACTCGATGCAAGTCAGGGATAGCAATTCTAGGGATCCCTCTGCAACGGAGCTGCCTAATGCGAGGGGTTGGTATTTTTAGCCTTCCCCAGACTGTCCCCTCCCCCAACCGCTAGCCATTGCTGAACTGGGTCAGGCCATGTAAATGTAGAGGGTACAAAGCAGAGGCACCCAGCCCTCCTTGTGCACTGCATGGCTCACGGCTGAGAGCGCTACTTCCCCCTGCACGCTGGAACCTCTACACAACTCTCCAGTGCTGTCAGGCTGCCAATTCATATAGTCACAGGCAGAGGTGTCACCATCAACACGCTTTTCCTCCCTGGCTCTTATTACTTCATGTATGGAGGGACGTGTGATTGAGTCTGAAATAAAAATAACCTTTTTATTTTTGACCTGGGTCTTAGGTGTCATTAATCAGGTATGAGTCATTTCACGTTGTGTTTTTGATGCATAACATGCTTACTTTATGTGATTTGGGTGTGAAAGGCTTTTTTTTTAACAAAGTTGCATTAATGAAGTATTTAAATTAGACAAATGTGAAAATTACTGATGACAACACTGGCCTGAAAATTGGGTAGGATTTTGGGAGATGAATTCTAAAAGCAAAAAATAATGTGAGAGTTTGTAGCTCAAATTGGAAGTACCACGCTTGTTCATATTAAAAGTGTGTCTGAAAATCAAAAAATGTGGTCAAAATCAAGCATTTACGCCTGCCTGGCATGAACGCACCTCAGCTTTGAATGTAACTCGAAGCAGGATGAGAACCTGTGATTCATCAATTACTTAACGAACCTCATCAATGAATGCATCAGGAAAGAAGTCACAGTGTGTTATTCTGCTGTTTCACATCAGTGTGCCTTGCAATCATTTTGTTGTCTGCATAAGTGGTGAGGGAACATGTGGTGCAATCATTTTCTTTTCATTTGCTCAACAACTCCAAGCATTAGTGTCCTGAAAATTCTGCTGCTCAGGTTTAATAATGAGGAACACCATTAAAAATCTGTTTCTTTGCGAGACTTTTTTTTTTTTTTTTACTAAAGAAAAAGTAAAATCTCATCCTTGGTTATATTTGTGCTATAGTACAGTCACAAGTGACTGAGGATATGTTACAGAGTTTTTCCTTCACAGCAAAGAGCGCTTAGAGGGATGATTTTATTATGCCATTACAGAGGCCTTCGTGTCTATAGGATGGAAAATATTTGAAAAATGAAGCATCTTTCATCTAACCACTTTGAAGATGAGAAGCTCTCTGTGTACTCTGTCATGTGTAGTCCTACATGGCAGCTCAGTGGCCTGAGGTCCTGCTGCCCTGCCATTCACTGCCACAGTCTGACCTTGCTGTCCTATCTGTTCCCATTTCAGGACACAATAATGTTGAGCATTAAACTCATTGCAACCAAGACCTGGAGCAGGGAATCTTTTGTTATTAAAGTCAATGTACACGGTACGTCATGTATGCAGCTGTAATAGACTGATGCAAGTAAGTAGTGGATGCAAACATGTATGTTTAATTTATATCTATGATGGTTGCAATGTTTGATAAGATATTCCTTATATTCACTGCAACAGAGGTGACCTAATGTGAAAGCTTGTATGGCCAAAGAAAATTATCTTTGCACTTCAAGTCCTGAAGGCCACCAGCTTTCAGAGTCGCCAAAGCACCAAAAATCCTCATTACAAAAGTCCTACATGCCTGGTAGACAGATACATAGCATAATTAAACCTTCTTCTTTTCTTGATGACTAATTTGTGATATTTTGCTGTATGTGCTCTAGGGTTATTTCAGCGGGCAGGATCAAAGTTTCTCAAATTAGTTTTGCCAAATTATGGAATTTGAGCCGCCTTAATCTTCCTGAAGCATTAATTATATAATAACTTTAAAGCTCCTGTGAGTATTATTTTTTGATAATGAAACAGATGAAAATTAATGCAGATGCCTCCTTATGACCTGCAATAACAAACCAGACCCTCAACAGCAAAATAAAGTTTTTCCTGCATTTCAGAACAACAGCTCTTGTTCATTTCTAAAGTGTTTCATACATCTTCTGCAAAACATTGCCCAACAATATTCTATGCCAATATTTAACAACAACCAACTTCAAGTTGTGTCCAGGCTGTACATAAATCACTGGATAATCAAATCAGGTTTGCTCAATAGTATCTTAGTTAAGCTTTGTAATTAATTAACAAATAAACAAACAGATTTGTTATTTGTATTGTACTGATTTTATCCCATTTCCTGTCATTATCAAAGCGTTGTGCTGAAGATTTAAATGAATGTATAATAAAAGATCATTTAAAGTCTGGTTTAAGATAACAGTTAGGAGTAGCTTTGGTCTTTTAGAACAAGCATGAAAAGAAGATAAGCAAAACTGCATCTTCTGTCAGTAGATAGTACCCTAAACACATTGTAGTTAACAGAAAAAAACAGACTATATTTAGCTTTCCATGTCAGTGTTCATGAGGCTCAATGTCACCTTAAATTACTGACCCACAGTGGCGTGCTCTCCCAAATAGTGACTAAAATTCAGCAGAAGAACACACATTGAACTCAGGACAAGTGCTTATGTGTTCATTTTTAGGCTGTGCCTGAAAATGACTGAGGTGCAGAGCATGACAATGAAATCAGTGGACATATAAAGCAGCTGCAGTGGAGACTCCTCTGCTATGAGTTAGAGGCAGAGTTGACAGGTGATAACTGCCTGGAAGAAAGTGCACTCAGTATGCTGCATTACTTTGCAGTGAGTATAGCTATGTGGCTACTAAAAACTCCTGAGCCATGAGACGCAAAGAGCACTTACTTTTACAGCACGCTATAATGTAAGATTAGAAAAGTACTAGTCCTGCTCGCACTCCCCAGTGTGGTCAATTAACTTCATATGAAATGCATTAAGGATAAAACCTGGAGGTGTAGTCTTGAAAGGATGTTGGCCTACAAATGCAAAAAGGAAAAACACTACCCAGCAGAGAAACGCTGCCAAGAAATCTTGCATAATCTCTTTTTTTTTCTTTCAAAATATTTCAAAAGGCAATCATACAACTATTGAATTCTGTCCTACCACTGCCGTCTGTCCTCAGCTTGTTAAAAAAATAAGCATGGTAAAGGAAGAACTAAGAAAGGATATTTTTGTCATTCTTGAGTGACAGCAACAGTCTCAGTTCAAAGGGGCTCAGACACATCCACAGATTGTGTTACTGCTAATTTAGGTGACTCATTAAGTAAACTCAGAATGTTGTAAGCTGAACAATATGGATATAATGAGATGTTAGTCATTGTTGAACCTAAAAATATTATTCCATACAGAAATGAAGACATATCGGATTCAAAACTTAAATCCACTCGCTATCTGTAAATATATAAAGTCATACAAACTCTATGGCAAGGTGGTCTGACAAACACTGGAAACGGACTTGCTTAGCCTACATTATATTATGTAATGTGTCAACAGATAACTGTCTGATACCAGAGTGGCACTCCTTGTGATACAGAATAGCAGTCTATAAAGGTCAGGCTGTATCCTGTATACAAATTTGGAAAACAATGCAAACCTATCTGCAATCCACTATGGGATCACAAGTCATTACACACACTCAGGAAGACACTGCTTGCGCTGCAGCAAAGCGGGTGCAGTTTAATTGGATAAGGAGTGATCCCTTCAACTAGACACCGAAAGGTGCTCAGTGGCTGCACTCTATATCCACCTGGAAACATGTATGCATTGTCAACGCGTTCACGCTGCCTTGCAATTGTCACACAAGGTCAAAAGTGTAACACTATTTCATGTAATCAACTTGCAGGAGCTGAAAAGCTCCACGAGAGATTCTCCACCGTTATGAAGCAACTGGCTTGGTAATTCAAAGCGACATACTAAATTCAAGCGTTTGCCTCTCTGTCCTACTTTCAGGTGTACCGCTGAAAATGACCGTTTTTCTTACTAAAAGCTTGCACGTAATGTGGCGTTACTGCAGGATTTTCGCGTGAAGATACTTTAAAAAAAATGAAAAATAGCTGGCTGATTTTACGGATAACAGCGGGGTTCAGGATGAGGTAAGGGATAACATAAATCCAATACGGAGCAGAATTCGACATCACACCATTAAATGATACTCCACGAATGGCTCTTTAAACTTTGATATCATGGAGTCACACTCTGGTCGATTCAGTAGGTTGTTAATATTGATTTTTTTCCCCATACATTTACCTTTTCATTTCTGTGAGCCTCACAAACGACACAACTTTCATTCACCTTACATTGGTGCATCTTTGAGCACCCGAATTGTCCGCGCGAGCACCCGCCGCGCGAGGTACAATATTGGTTCCAGGTCGGCTAACAATTTATCACCTACATAACGTCTGCCACCTGACATTACAGTCAGTCATACATACCTTTAAAACGATTAAATGACGGGTCTCTAAACGCATCTAATTGTAAAAACGAAATAGTTCCTAATGAAGATATCGAGGTCCAGTTTTAAGGGACTGTCGGTATTTCACAGCGAGTTTACAGATGACGAGCCCAAATATGTAAGCGTCAGCCTACTGTCCATGAAAGACAGCAGCGTGTGTAGTCCAACATCAAAAAACCACGATCCACGCTAGCGTACAATGTTAGCCAACTAGCTCCCAGACGTTAGCTCAAGACAATTATACAGAAGGAAAATACATAAAACCGTCTTCCAACAGAATGTCAAGTCCAAAAACTCTGCACAGAGCAATGCACATGTAAAAGTAAGCTAATGAGACGCAAAGAGAATGTAGCAGCATCCTGACTGATCAGCTACCTGGTTTGAGACGCCCAATGTCAGTATGTATCCCACATATAACGTTAGCGATGTTAGCTTGCTATAAAGCTAACTACCCAAGGCAGCTACCCACCGGTGACTGGCCCTCGTTGATCTTTGCACATTAAAATGAAGACTCCACCATGAGACTTTTCATTGCAATGTATAAATAGATTGGAAGCAGTCGTTGTCTTGGGGCGTCTAATAGTGCTAGCACGAAAATACAACCAAAAATACTTACTCCGTTCTCTGAAGAGCTCCCTAGAACCCTTTCTCCCGATAACTCCCCTCAGTCTCACCAAAGACTAGACTCTCTCCCCTGATCTGAGGTAAAATCCCGCCCACTGCGCTGTCACAACCACAACCAAAGTCTTCATCTAGAGCGGACAAGATAGATACTGCTCTGTCGAGCGTGGGGGCATATCGCCACGAGACCAGGTGCCACATTACGCATGCGTATGATTTTCTTTATAACACTCCAAATGACACTTATCCACTTTACACCAAAGCTAATGTTAGGTGATACTCACTGGTTATGAGCCGTGGAAACTATAGTAATGCAAAACCCATCTCAATCTCTTGGAAGTACTCCGGTTCATAATTCAGATATTTTACTGGAGTAAAATTTATCCTGTATTCAGAAATGAAAGATAACCGACAAAACTTGGGACACATACAGTTAAAAGATACGAGTTCTAGTTTCGCTGACGTAGACTAACAAACCCGGAAGTATGTATCGGGGAATCATCTTGCTAAACTGAGCTCCTTTCTGTCACAACACCGCCGGGGACATGTGATGCACGTCAAAAGGAGGATGGGTATGGACCGCTAGTGTGGATTCCCATTGGCTCAACCGGCATATCAGTCGCCTATGGAAACGGTTACGTCATGATCTCCTCGTACTCCCTCTTTGCTCCTGCGTCGCTTTATAATAACAGGATTATTCAACAGTCTCCCCCTCCATCATGTGATGCTGCATGTAAAAAGTAGGCACCGAAACTTCTCTGTTGCATCGTTTCTGCTGTCTGACAGTTTAGGCTACACATGGCTCTTCCCTGGGCGCCTAATCAAACCTGACGTCATTCTTTCCATGACGTACGTTTTTTTTCTTCTTCATCTGCGGAATCAATGCCTGTATTCTTTGCAGTTCTTTGGCCCTGTTGAGTTGGAGTAACACTTTTCAGCCTTCCTTTTACTAGTGCCAAGAGCAATGGAATGAATTGCATTACAATGCAAGCAGAGGTCCATGACTCCTGCTATTGCAGCGATAAGCAGCAGACTATTGATGGACCAAGTAGTTATAGAATATGATTCACAATTATAGTGTCAACAAACCTTAATCAACTATTATCTGCAAGATAAAAAATAAAATGCATTATATGGCGTAAATTAGAAACTGCTGCAATATGCATTATATATAATCATCTCCAATTTGCATGACCTAAGTCAGAGAAGAAAGTGTAACTTGTTTTATGTTGAGTTAGAGTGGAGCCCAAGTTGAAACAGACATGAGAGGTGGTAGATGATAAACAGAAAACAACTCCAGGAGAGGTCAAACCTCAGTGTAATGTACCTGCTGTCTTCACATAATGGAATGTATCATTAACACAATAGCCCTATGAACACAGAAGCATGTACCTCTACAGATTTGTAAACAGGGAGAAAGGTCAACATGTTTATGCCTGTGTGCAATTTTCAAGTTGGGAAACAATGATTCAGAAGCTGATGTGTCACATTTCTGTCAAGGGAGTGAAAAAAATGTGGCAAGAAAGGGGAAGAGGGGAGGCTGGAAAAAAATGTGATTTATGTCAGTTGTCTTGTGTAATTATTTGGTAAATATCTGTGTAATTTAACAAAATATGTTCAGTCAGAAGAAGAAAAGGAAAAATCAAACATTATTTTAGGCATGTAATTGGTGTATACAGTAAAATAACAGTACACTTTAATATACTTTGTTGAACTCTGAGTTCTGCATAATGTAGTCGTGTGTTGTGTGTGAGGCAAGATAGAAAAAGAAACATAGACAGAATTTTTGACCAAACTTGTAGAGACAGCTGTCAGTGAGATGCAGCAGTCAGTCATTTCTAGGCACACATATGCATACCAACACCCCTCACACACTTCTAAGCTGGCTGCCAAAGCTTCTTCTCCAAAACCTCATATCAGATCTTTTGCAAATAGAAGCTTCAGTGCTGATGTGTTGTGTTTCTTAAACATCCAACAGAAACACAGGCCTCAGCTCGAGCTGGCACAAGCTAACAGGCTTTCCTCTTTGGGCCCTTAGAATAAAACACTTTGTGTCAAAGCAGAGAAGGAGTTATTTTTACGCCTGCCGTTTTTCCAGTTCACTGTCAGTGGTTTTGGTGGCTTCCTGATTGGCAGCCTGCAGTGCTTTGTGTTTGGCCAACCCAGAGCAGATGTCTCTTTAACATGCCACCCATCTCTCTCTCTCTCTCTCTCTCTCTCTCTCTCTCTCTCTCTCTCTCTCTCTCTCTCTCTCTCTCTCTCTCTCTCTCTCTCTTTGCCTATCTGTTGTCCTCCATCAGCTTGTGTATGTCCCCCTCCCTCTTTATCTCTTCTCTTCCAGTTACTGCAGAAGCTGGGGGCCACACTTAGCAAGATGCGTCAATATAGGCTCAAAATGTCCTTTTAGAAACTAAATTATATGGTTAGGAATTTTAAGCATCTTGAAATACCACCAGACTATTTTTTCTGTTGTTATATACAAATAAACACGCTTTGGTAAGTTAGAGATCAGATACTGGTATTTACTTCTAGCTGGTTATACAAAATACAAAATGAACATTTGTAATACATTCCATTTGTTTCAGTCTGTCTGCAAAGCAATGCGTATAAGTTGTTGTCCCAAAGCCTTTATTTATTTAAAAAGGAAAAAAAAACCTCAACTGAACTTCAGATTGAAAGCCTAGAGAAGATTTTTAATCCAAAACATGAAAAACATAAGATTAAGCAAGTTTATATGTGTGGGTTTTTTATTATTATTATTTATATATTTAACTATTTGTCTATTACACGTGATTTGCTGACTAAATGAGAGGAAACCAATTGAATCTGGCATCATGTTTTCTGTCTTTGCGCTACACTACCCCAGTGACTACAGGACTTCACAAACAAAATTACTTATCTGAAGTTCATTTGAAGATAATGGAGTACTTAAAAAAATGAAACAAAAGATCTAACAGTTTTAGTTTTTTATGTTTCCTCTCTTAGAGCAAAGCTTGGCAAAAAGCTGTTGCCTCATTCTTTTACATTTAAAGTTCCTGAACTTTATTTTATTTCTATAACACAGCTATACACTAAAAGTTGCACACAAACACACAGAAGTTTATTTTTATATCTTTATGTGACCAGGTAGCTAATTTGGTCTTATTAGAGACTGAACCTAGCTAGACATCTTTCTCTTTTTAGCTGTATTTTTTTAAACACAAAGTTGTCAGAAAAGAAAAGTAAAAGAAAAGTTTATTTATTTATCTCTACAGATTCTGTTGCTGGTTTCGTGACCTATAAAGAACTTTACAAACTTTTCCCCTTAGTTTCAAGGCTTTGTGCAATACTATGTCAGTGAGCTGTTGTATCAAGCTATATAAAAATTTCTTCATTAGATTTTATTCATAAAACAGTATTTAACCTAAGTAGTGCTACAAAGCAGCCCCCATACACACACACACAATCACACACTATATAAATGAGGAAGAAGAAGAACTTTCTATGCATAAATCACCAAATTTCCATGATGCTATGCTTCCAGTCAGTTCCTGATTTTTCTATCATTTTTTCATGATCTAAATATGCCAGAGAATGAGTTGGAATCCCTCCTTGTGTCATCACAGCCCTGTTTGTTCAGTTGAATCCACTTAATCTCTGCTTCAATCCATTTAAATACTCAGGAACCTCAGGAGAGAGCAAACTGGAAGCCCCACACGAACTGCCATTTAGCTTTATCCACATAACAATCTGCAAACTGTCTGTTATTACAGACAGTGACACTAATAATTCCTGGAAATAAAAGAGAGGGAAAAAAAGGTAACATAAGAAAAAGGGAGCATTTGAAGTATTTAAATTTAGAAAACAATCATTCTCCCTGCAGCTGTTGTGTGAGTCTTGTTGTGTTGACTCAGTTTCTCGCTGGGTGGAAATTTGCCATATGCTCTGGAGCATCTTGTGAACTACAGTAAATGTCAAGTGTCATTAGCCTCTGTCCATGCTAATGTGTCACTGGTGTTGTCTGAGTAAGCATTAATGATGAGACATGCCAAAAAAAAGTGGATGTTGCCTTCTGGGCAACTTAACACTTTTAGGACTACTTTCAGAACAGAAGTGCTTCATGAATTCATTTAGAAGTTTAACACACACAGTTTCACAGAGGAAGCTGCTGTTATGAAAAAGTTCATCCAAACAGTTCTTCCTCTTGAGAACAACTCAGCCACTGTTGTGTGCTTGTGTGTGTATCCCAACATAGAGCTTTAATTACAGGGGTAGATTTCCACACACCACCAGACAAGATAGCTTGACTAATAATTGCAGGTTTGCAGGAAAAACTGTCTCACAAAGGCGTGAAATGTCTGAAGTTTTTACTGAGAAAGGAATTTAGTTGCAAACTCGGCATCTTATATTACTAGTAGCAAGCTGATTAAGACACTTGCACATGGCACAATGGAAAGCCAAAGGGGATGGAAAATACAAATCAAAAAGCCATAGAGAGATGATCACTTCTTTCCACAAACACTTATTTAAACAAACATATGACTGGTAGAAATGCCTATGGTGCACTTGTGAATCATGTGCTTGTCAAGTGGAAAAAAAATGTGAATGTGAAGATGTCTCATTAGCCAACTTGCACAACCAGGGGCTCTATCAGTGAAGACAAGCTGTATGAATATTGCTTCCTTTCAGTCAACTGATCTTTCTTCACCACTTTGTTCCTTGAACGGACGTTGGATTTTCCACTGGCTCAGCACATTGGCAAAGAGGTGGACATGGAGGGGGGGGGGGGGGGGGGGGGGCTTCCTTCTTTTGAAGAGGAAGGGGGAAACTTTTGTTGCATACTTCAGAGAAAGAAATGCTGATCAAGGTTTACAGTTCATGAGAAATTTTTCCGATAGCAAATCAATCAGAGAGTGATGTCACATTCTCATCTGGTAAGCAGTTCCCAATGAACAATAAAAAAAAAACTTTATTTATGCCTTCAAATAACTTCTTTTTTCTGTGAGGAGGCTGGGTTTTTGAAATAGGTTCATGGTATTCACATTTATTTCTTTGTGTCGTGTTTTATCTAAAACATATGCTGTTTGAGTCATGTAAAACAGGCGTTGTTTGTGACAGACATCAGAACAACATTCATGTTTATTTACATTGTTTTATTCTGTTTTGTATTGTATCATATTGGCATTATATGTATCACATTGTATCATATTGTTTCATATTGTAAAGTTTGTATCATATTATATTATAGGATGAATTGTTTTGTATCAGATTGTATTGTATTGAATTGTTTCATTTCTTTACAGATTGCATTGTATGGTTCATACTGTGTATTTCTGTATTGTTTAGTGTTAGTTTGTGTGATATCATAGTAAATATACATTATTGTATCAAATTGTATTATCCATCCATCTATCCATCTTCTACACCTTATCCAGGTCTGGGTTGTGGGGGGCAGCAATCTCATCAGCAAAGACCAATGTCCCCCTGTCACTTCCACCAGCTCCTCTGGTGGGATGCAGAGGCGCTCCCAGGCCAGCCGAGAGAAATAATCTCTCTATCGTGTCCTGGGTCTATCACGGGGTCTCCTCCCAGCAGGGTATGCCTTAAACACCTCCCCAGGGAGGCATCCTCACCAGATGCCCAAACCACCTCACCTGGCTCCTCTCCATGTGGAGGAGCAACGGCTGTACTCAGAGCCTCTCCCGGATGTCTGATCTCTGAACCCTATTTCTAAGGCTGAGCTCAGACACCTGCAGAGAGAGCTCATTTTGGCTGCTTGTATTCGTGATTTTGTTCTTTCACTAACTACCCACAACTTGTGACCATAGGTGAGGGTTGGAACGTAGATTGACCGGTAAACTGAGAGCCTTGCCATCAGGCTCAGCTCTTTCTTCACCACAACAGACCGGCATAGCGTCCGCATCACTGCTGACGCTGCCTCGATCCGTTTGTCAATCTCCTGCTCCTTTTTCCCCCATCACTCAACAAGACCCCAAAGTACTTAAACTCCTCCACTTGGGGCAAGGACTCTCCAGATCCAGAGTGGGAAGTCCAACCTTTTTTGGCTGTGAACCATGGCCTCAGATTTAGAGGTTTGTAGAGTTTGTATCATACTCAATTAAACTGTATTATACATTTTTATACCAAATTGTACCATATTGTATCGTACTGTGTCACGTTGTATTTGTATTGTTTCGTATCGTATTGTATAGACTGAATTGTACTGTATCATAATGTATTGTACTGTTTTGTTTTATTTCATAATGTGTAGATTCTTCCATAATCTGTGCTTTATGGTTTATTTTATATCATATTGTAATGTATTGTCACCTATTATATAATCCCATATAATTCTGCTATTAACTTGGGTTCAGAATCATAAGATAAGTTACTGTGCAGTATGACACAATACCTGATACATGGCCAACAAAAAAGACATCACGATACAGTGGTTTTCCAGTGAGTGATGAATCACAATGCAATCATATTATTAAATACTGTATCAAAATGTCTGTTTTACCTTAGAAAACAAAAAGCAATGGCTGCATTTGCATTAGACTGTTGAACATGTTATTCAAGCCGAAAAGAAGCTACATCAACTAACCTTTCTAATCCAACATGTCATTAGTAGGCCATAAATTACTGTAATCCCAAAGTCCACAAGAGTCCAAACATTAGTTTATGTCTGCTTGAGGACTCCACAATTATATGATTAACATTCACACTTGTGCTGACTGGCAAAATAAACCAACACAGACACATGAATTACACCTATGATGCAGGTAAGGGAGGATCTAAAGTGACCGTGTGAGGCAGCCACACACAAAGAGCCGTTGTGTGAGAGTGAAGTGGTAGCAGTAAGGAGGGGTCTAAAATGACTGAGCTTCTCGTCCTGGGCTTGTGCATGTTTGTGTTTCCATCTACCCTTGGAATTTACTGCAGGCACTGTCGATGGCAGCCACAGAGAGGTGAAC
The DNA here is from genome assembly GCA_030710495.1 of Labroides dimidiatus. Taxonomy (NCBI): domain Eukaryota; kingdom Metazoa; phylum Chordata; class Actinopteri; order Labriformes; family Labridae; genus Labroides; species Labroides dimidiatus. Next base: position 20,176,455 of record CM061162.1, read on the forward strand.
AGCCTCCAGGATAAAGGCCAGGGTTGTTGGGAAAAAAAAGAGCAGCGGGCGGAAACTGAATTTGTTTGAAAAAATAGGAAGAGAGAGATGGACCGAAACTAGGACAGACAAAAAGTTATTGTAAAAAAGTCAAGAAGTCAGCAAATAAGTGTGAAGTGGAAATAGAGATGGTAAAACAAAACTGTGTGTGTGTGCAAAGGGCATGTTTGTGTGTGCGTTTCAGGGTAGGAGACAGTGGTCTTACTCAGCCCTGAGCCAGCAGCACTGAGATTATCTGGCCAAGTTTCCACTCACAAACAATAATTCACCTCAAGCGCCCATTGAGGCTATACTTTGTTAGGCCACGGTCCCACCCAGGCCAATATGGGGTTGTGGGAGGGGAAGAGTGTGTATGGTATGGTATGCCTTCACCATATAAACTTGTCTGTGTGAAGCCATAGAAGGGTGTAAGCATTACTCAGGAGGGGGGGGGGGTGTGCCACTGCCCACTCGGACATGTTTTCTGTGGTCTGTTTTCCGTTGATATCTTCAGTATTTACATTGGGCTCGGCTGACGGTTGAGGCTGGAAAGTGTATTTCATTCAGGCCAGTGAACATTTGCATGTCATAAAATGTAGGGCATATAAATAGTCTTGATTCAATTACTGCAGAGGCAGATAAACCACCTGAGATTTCACATATAGACTAAGTGCAGAGCTCATGGAAAACACAGAATGAAAACAAACACGGCAACTATTGCAGAACCAAACACTCTTTATGGTTTCACCTCAAAAACAAGTCTGTGATAAATGTTTGTGAATACAGGTAATAGCTAAAGATGTTTAGACAAGATTTAAAACTTGTTTGGAAGATGGAGGGGGCTAGTTAGCACTTTGGCAGGGGTGACTTTGGGTTAAATTAGAGGCAACAGGCAGTAATTAAGAACCGCTTTCACTGTGTTTAGTTGTTCAGTTAGGCGTGCAGCCCATCAGCCCTAAATCAGCTGTTCTCTTCCCCCAAAGTCTGAGCAATGCCATCCGGGACCAGGCAAAACAATTAAAGGCAACTTAATTACAGAGCCATATCAGATTTTTTGCTTTACCCACAGAATGTGCAGAGAGCAAGGGAAGAATGGAAACATTATAAGCGCTTCAAGGCTGCTGCAGTTTCCAAAGCAGAGTGGCACAGTCTAGGCACAGATGGGGCATAGATCCAATGGGAACTCGGTGCCCTTTACACCCCATTTCTTCCCTTTCGCATGGGGGCTTTTCCCCTGGGAGAGAAGAAAGGCCCAGGGAGGATGAGAGGAAGGATTATAGACTAGGACCTATGATTCTTGGGGCTAAAGAAAGCACATTCAAGCACATATACACAACATCAACATACACACAGAGACACACACCTTGTCCTCCAGCCCTGTCCTTGGCTGTCCACCTGGGGTGAAAGAACATGTGAACATATGTGAGAATGAGAGAGGTGTCAAAGAATTGTAAGTCAAGGACAGTCATGAAAATGAACTCTAATGTCACAGGAACATTATTTGATCTGTTACCATAAATTGTTCATGTTGTTTGGTGCTGGTACTATATTCAAATAAAAATATGAAAAATGGTCATTTGGAGAGAAAATGGCCATATGCCTTTTGAGGATTTAAATGAAAAAAGGTAAGTCTATTATGTGAACTGACACAAGTCCAACAGTAAAGGAAATACTTAGCCTGGAGATATCAAGAGGTTAAAATAAACTGGCCTAACAGCAGCTTAAAAGGTTATAAACTCACAGATTATTTTATTTCCTTTTGAAATGGTTTGCATTCTAATGCTAGATGTCCTAGGATATGTAGCAACTTGTACCAGGCAAGCAGCGTCATTTTTTTCACATTTAAAAAAAAAAAAAAAAAAGAATTTTGGAACAGTCACTTGGCGCACTGTCCTCTGGTAAAATTACTGTATTGTTACATAATAACATATTGTTACATAGTCTACAGTAAAAAAGGAATTTAAGGTATTACCTCTTACTTTCTAAATGCAACAGTAACTACTAGTTTCCTGTACCTCTCCTTTTTATGCTAAGCTTCTGCTACCACCTGCTAGCTAGAAGCTGTCACTGTGTGTAATGGATTGGTATTTTTTAAATTATTCGCTCACAGTGAAGGCTAAGCATTGTTATTAGCTACTTTGCAATTCTTGCAACAAAGAGATATCTCTCTGCTAATTAATATAAACCAGGGCTTTGAACCAGAGATTTTCCTAATTGGTTCGTTCCAAACAGAAATGATATTTTTCTGTTTTCTTTTTGGGTTTCACCCCAAAGTTACGTTGTCAAACCAGTTAGAACAAAAAAAAATCATTCCTGAACCAGTTAATATCGTTCCATGTTAGCCTGCAGGCTGTTATTTCCCATAACAAACACTACATTTATATAAAATAAAAAATCCAGGAAAAATCAGCGACCATATTTCAGACACACATAGGTCATCTGATAACACTAATCCAGTCTGGATCGGCTTCTTTCTAAGTTTGGGTGATAATATTTTCTAAGAAAGTCTCTGCAGCTTTTAATGATCATTTTCTGCTCAAAAATGACAGCTCCATAACCCAAGAGGTCTAAAAACATGGAGCCTAAAATATGATCTGAAGTCTCTCTCTCTGTGCAGCAGGTCATATTTGATTATATTTAAATTAAACTGTTGGAAAACAGCGTTCATGTCTCTGTTTTATTGCTCTTAAATGTAGATTATTAGACATGTTTGGAGAGTCAGAGCTTTGATCCAACAGCTGTTCTGTATGGACAGAAATCCAGAGAGCTAGCAGAGAGCACATTATGGTAATGTCACCAGCAAAACACAAGGTGAACTACACTTCCTTTTTGAAGACTTTATAGTTAAAGTAAGATGAGATGATGATTATTTCTTGATCACGTCTCATGTGCTGTAGTGGCTGAGTTCTCTGCCTGGAGGCCGGTGCATGCCAGTGCATGAGGGAAATGACACAGGATGTAAATATGTTTGGGCTACATGACAAACATGACAGACAACACAAGAAGGAAAAAAATGGTATTAACTGGTTTCCATTGTTTTAATGTTCCAGTTCTGCTCCAGAACATTAAAAATTCAAAAGTTTCTGGTTTCATTTCTGTTCCTAGCAAAATGGCGAAAGTTTCAAAATTTTGTTTTTGTTCTGCGAACTGGTTCAAAGCCCTGATGTAGAGTCAAAACATCACAACATAATAACAACTAAAGCTTTATTAACATAGTTACCATAAATGAGTTCCTGTAAATGTTAGCATAATGCTAAACCTGGTGTATCCAGGTCAATCCTATGAAGCCAAAAATCGACAAAAACAGCATTATGAAACCATCTGAAGCTGAGGCTAGAATTCAAAATGATATCATGCTTCAAATGACGCAGAGGTTGACAAAAATAGTAAGGATCTGTGTTATGGTGGCTACAACGAAACACAATCAATAAAAAAAACCCGATTCATTCTTATAAGATTAAAGGATTTTCAGATTTAACTGTCTTTTTCATGGTAAACCCCCAAACCAGATCAATATGATATTACCTAAGTGTGGGTAAAATTATAGTCCTGTTCAGTTAGCTAGCTATGATCAACCCTTGAGATTACACGCCATCGTCATCATTACCAGTGCTGCACCCCTTACCCTGATTTAGAGAGAGGGGGAGAGGGGGAGGCAGATCCAGCATGATCCCAGCATAGCAGATGGATATGTCAGATATGCCTGCTTGGGCTTATAGAGATGCTTAGTGGTAAATGTAATGACCTGTGTGGGTTTGCGTGCGTGTGTGTGCGAGCGTGCCAACCCCTCAATCTAGTGTTTCAATTATCCCGGCTCTGTCTAGGGAAAAACTCAGTCACTTCAGTGTGAGCGACAGGCAGGGCAGCACCAGATGTAACTTAGGTTCTACCCGGAGGGGAGGAACTGTTGTCATTAGAGAAATATAGAAAGTTGACCACTAACTGCATTCACTCTGTTAGTTAAAATGAAAGTAACCCAACACAGTAGCTTCCAAGATTGTAAGCTTCATCAGTAACATGACTGATAAATAAACACCTGAAGAAAACACATGAGTTTCAGTTTCAGTGTTTTATTTTATTTTAAAAACAGTCAAAACAAAAGTTAAAAAATGAAAGAAATTTTTATTGCTGAAAGAATTTAATGTGATTTAGGAAGTCAGACTGAATTCCTTAAGTTTAAAATGAATAAAATGTGTTCTGCACTTAAATTACACTTCACACTGACTGGGTTAAAAAAAGGTGGTGGTTCAATCCCTCTGAGTCATGATACACGTGATGCTGAAAAGTTGCTTTCAAAGGCACTTTTACACTATTCACTGTCATGTTTGGTAATTTTGGGAGAGTGAAAATAAATCAGGATCTTTTCAATATATTACGTGGAGTTCTGGTTAGTTCAGGTTTCCCTTTAACCCTTTAACACCTACACCTCAAAATGTTTGCCTGGACTTTTGCATACTTTGAATATAAAAACGTCATAAAATGTCCCGTGAATAAGCACCTTAACCCACCTTTCTGGAATACTTGGAACTTTTCATATCTGGGACTTATTTCAAATATACTGCATTTTATGAGACTAAAAGACATTAAAATAAAGAAAAACACAAAATGGGATTTGATTTTAGAAGTTTAGTGAAGGAAAAAAAACTGTATTTGGACATAAATAACATTTTACAGGATAAACTTAAAATTTGTACAATATTAAACATAAGTACAAGAACATTTATGAGTCTTTGTCTCTTATTTTGGAAAAAAAAACAAAACAAAAGGGTCTCAAACAGCAACACCAGAGCCTCCAGCATCCTCACAGCCTCTCCCTCTCGAGCACACGAGTCACTTAAGTGAACAAACTGAAAGTAGTGGAGAAAATATTCAGTTTGTCACACACACTGTACAGCACAAACAAGGCATGGCACATTGTTCTACATTCAAGCCTCAAACCATGCACACAGAACAAAGAAGACTTGGTGCACTCTTCTAAAATAGCACAAAAACGGAATGTGGTATTTTATGTGGAGCACGACCCACACACTTACACATCCAGGATACAAACACAGCACGCTACCCTGTTCTGAAAAGGTTATTACACATTATAAACATTGAATTATGCACATATTGTACAAAAAAAGACTTGGAATACTGTTCTTAAAAAAAGTCACCACACAATACAAGCATCAGTCTACATATCCAGTTGACCTACGGTGAAGTCCCACCCTCAAACATGATGAGCCAATCACATTGTATCCAGAACAGATGTTGGGTGCATTTTCACTGGCTTTTGCAGGCACTAGGTGTAAAAATGACACTCGAGTGTCCGCTTGAGGCTGGCTCCGGAAGTCACAAACACACCAAGCCAAAAAAAGCAGTTTTCACGGCCAAAATAAGCACATTTACAGCCTGGTACAAAGAATGTCCCCCGTCACTCAGACGTGCACTGCTGGCTGCATAACGGCGGAGAGGATCATACCAAAACACTGCAAGCTATGATAATTTCAGAGAACAAATAAGGTTACAACACCACAAACTTACACAAAGTCTAATATCCCACCAAAATGAGAAATCTGAGCTGCAATCAGTGCATTCACAGAGCCCACTCTGCGGTCCTTCTCCAATGCCTGCCACCAACGGCTGCGTGGGGCTTTTCCGCTGTGAGTCTATTTTTGCTGGAGTACGCTGCAGAGACGCGTCAATCTCCACAGAGCAGATCATACCAAACAGGAAAACAGACACGAAAAACGATCAGAGTTTCTGGTCTTTTTTTAATAAAGCTCCATATTCTGCTGCTGAATGTAAAATTACCCTTGTATATCAAAACTACGTCACTGGCACAGGTCCAGTCATTAGCAGGTCAGACCCGGAGGAAATCTGACGCCATGGACGAGGAAAAGTTTATATTGGAGGCAGAAAACCTTATAATTATATACGATACAACACATCATTTATATAAGGACACCAACAGAGACTAAAAGGGAAGGACTGAATTAATGAAGCTCTGGGAGGGCAGGTGAGTTTAACATACTAAATATCATGAAAGTAGTTGTCATGGGTGTGATTCCTGCAGGAACATGTGGTTCTCCTGTGATCTTGTGATCTCACGTATCCAGCTGCTATGGAGTACGCTGAGATACGCTCCGTTCCAGAGATGGTTCCCGTGTGATTGACGTACACCGAAAACTGTGAAGCTCACAGAGTATGTGTGAATCAGGGGTAAGATTAAATCACTGCAAAAAAAATTAAGCACATTACTATTATCTGATTGACAAATTAGTTACTTCCTTTCATTAATGAAGAGAAATATTAGTTTTAGTGCTTGCTTGCTATTCTTGATTAATTTTAACAAGCTGCTTTTCTATGTAAAAAGTATCATCATTGGTATGTTTATCAGCAATACTGGCCCTGTATTTACCTGGTATTGGATCAATACCAAATTTTTTAGTATAGCACACCACTAGTTTTCCAGTGCTCCAGATAAACACCCTCACCTTTTTACAAAGAAGCCTGGAGAAAGTATGACGCTTGTCAAAGCTCTAGATGTTTGCCTCCTGGTATGATTTTTCTTCCTCCCTTCATGACTCTGTGACAAAACAAGTTTACATCATTTACGAACGCTACAGTGACACAACTGGAAACGCAATCCCTGCCATCATACCTGTTCTTGGTGTTCATTAAATGTCTGCTGGTGCGGCTGATCCATCAGCTCATCTATGTTAAATTCCACTCAGATCTCCAGTTATGTGAGAAACCATAGAAACAAACTGGCCTTTGTGTCTTGAGCTTGGGGAAGTGTCCTGTGAGCTGAACTGAGTGATTCTGCTGCAGCAGATGACTAGCCCGCTCTTACACATTCTGTATCACAGGGGAAAAAAAGAATGATGTGAATATCTTATGGCTGCTCTACACACAAATATTAGAAGTTCACCAAAATCGATGAGCTTATCTAACCAGGTCCAGCTGGTATAAAGATTTGAAAGTCTTATCAGTTTCCATGTGGTATATTTTTATTTTCATATCCTCCCAGGTTCTGAACAGTCATTCTTAATGACACCAAGCATATAGAGGAATGCACTTTTTTTAGAAACAGGCCATAGCCTCATTACACTGACCAGACAACACAAACCCTAGACTCTGCATGTAGCCTAGTTAAGGGCTACCCTACTTTCAGCTCCAATAGCCCAGTTTCAAAAACACCCATAAGAGTCAGTCTCTCCATGAGAACAGAGTCCAAATAAGTAATGGCAACTCTGAGCTAACACTGGAGCTACCCACAGCCGGAAATAAAGAGGGAAGATTGGACAGAACTGTCACTGGGAGCCAGAGCTTGAATGGGATATTTTACATGAATGTTACAGGCATCTATCTGACAAGCTTGGTCCTTATGACTTCCAGAATCTTGCTAGAGGACATGCTGGCAGAACATAAAGCTGTTAATGAGCTCTGAGTGCAGTTGTAGGAACAGTCCTTGGCAAGTTCAGTGACAAAAATATCCTCCTTTTTTTGAGAGGTATTCTGTAATCTGTGCTATAGTATTTCCAACTCTGCTTAAATAACAGCAAATCCAGCTGTTTTCAGCGTCTGGTTGACAAATACTAGCAAAATTGTTGATGTGCTCCAGGCTGGAACGAAACATGGGTTCTTTCCAGTTTACTTCCCAATGTCAAACAAGTGCCTCTTGACTGTCAAATGCAGGGAAGCTGTGACTAAAAACATTCCCCAGAGCAGGAGCATCATGGAACTCCTTGCTATAAAAGGGAAAGGACAGAGGGGGGACTGTGGTTAGAGGCTGCAAGCCATCATCAGTGTTTTTATCTGGAACTTTATGTTGTAACAAGCCGGCACCCTGCCAGTTTTAGTTGAAGATAATTGCTATCATTATGGATGGGCTGTTTGCTCAAGGTATAAACGTTGGTGGGCTGATGTGAAATGGAAAAGATCAAGTGATAGAAACAGCAAAAGAGACAAGATAAATTTAAAGGCTTCGTTTCTGAGTGTTAATCTTCATTATCACATATTTCACTTGACTGATCACTCTCCTGTTGAATCTCTGCTCCACATCATTTCTGTCCTCTAACTTTCTCTATCTCCCTGCAAAGCTGTCCCAGCTCCCCATTTATGTAGGTCACAGCTAAGAGAGATGATAAAGAAGCTCCAGGGTGGGAGAGGTTTCTGGCAAGGCAGCGGCAGCAATGGCGGTGGTGTTAGTGGTGCAAGGGGAGAGCACTGGGAGCAGTGGTTCCGGAGCTATGTGGCATTGTACCTGCTCATCCATAATAGATGAGGGTCAGCAATAATGGATGAGACTGGTGAGTAACCTGAGGATGCGGTGGGACATGGAGACTTGCTTGGGCATTAGCCTCCTCCTCCTCCTCCTCCTGTTGTCAGCCAACAAACCTCTCTCAGAAAACAAGGAACGCGATTCTTGTCCGGACATAGCTGTGTTGAAAACAAACATGGTGGCTGTGGAATAAATCCATATTAGCAGTCCAGCCAATCAGGTGGCTGGTGCTACTTCTATGAAGGACCATTTTTCTAAAAGACAAGACAAGGCCGATGACCAATGTGTCATAAACTGAACAAAAGGAAAATCTATTATATTTGTTTGTACGTAAAAATTTAGAATGAAGTGGCAATTAATAGATACGGCTTGTTTTAAAGCCTACAGAAAATTGTCAGGTTTTCCTAAATTGTAAACTTTTGAGAAGTGTAAACTAATTGCATCGCTTTCCAACCCAAAAGGTCCGTTTGGCTTTACATGCTCTGTTTCAGTGTCATTTTTGGTCATAATGAGCAGCACCTTTTGGTAAAAACAGCAACATGAAACCACTGGACACAACTAGCTAACTATAGAGGGATGCTGCAAGGTATGGTTTGTTTAACAAACCATACCTAGCAGCAGAAATAATGAGGGCCCGTGGAACTGCAGAAAATAAGGAATAAAAAATTGTCAAACTTGATCTTTCATGACCTAGAAATAGAAGAGAGTGGTACCAGCGCAAAAAGCAGTTAGTGGACACAGGCCCTTGAGTCAGTATAGACTAGAAAAAACAACAACAACAACAACAACAACAAACTTAATAGGGGTTAATACAGTATACGACTTTATGGACAGACATACAGCTAAGACTCAGCTAGTTAACAGATCATTTACGGGCTGAAACACCAGATATTACACATAGTGATATCCAGCCAGAGAAAATAAAGCACTTCATCTGCTGGATGCCAGTCTCAGGGATACCCACAGAGCTGCCTTTCCACCACTGGGCAGGTCAGATCCTGGCCTGGTTTTTCTGCAGACCTGGTTGTGGACCACGTGTGCTGATGCAGCCTGCAGCTACCCTCACAGTCATGAGATGGAAACCTGAGGCTGATAAGGCTCTGGGGGACTGCTTTGGATGCACAGATTGGAGAACATTGTTGGAAACAGATGTGAACAGCATGGACTTTGACAGACTTTATGTCAAGGTTTTTTATGTTTGTTTTATGCAATTTTTATCATTTCAACTGCCAGATGCCTGAATTTCCCTCCAGGGATTAATACATTCCATTCCATTCCATTCCATTCCATTCTATTCTATTCTATTCTATTCTAGAACCTATAGAAGAACTAAAAGTGAGTAAGAGTTGCCAATAACAATAAATTTATATACATTTTTGGCCTTCCTGTAGTTGCTAGACATGAGCATGAATTAGACTGTGATAACAGTTCTGCTTTACCAAGTTTTTGAAACCTTTACTGAAAAAGAACCGTTTTGTCTCATCTCACCTGGATTAAAGTCAGTCCGGGGCCACAAAATCTACTTTACCTTCACAATAAAGACACTACGGTGTGTAAAATTCTATACAGAGTTAAAATACACTGAATAATTATCCAAATATGAAGTTTTTTTTTAATTTAAAATTGTAGAATTACAGGGAGAATACGTGAACTTGATGAAATATATTGATAATGTTGATAAACCTGTCATTTTTTGTTGTTTGCTAATTTCTTGCCACATATCCGGCATGTATATTAAGCCGGCAGGTTGACAGTTTAATGAATCCATCCACACAGAATTAAAATCTCCATTTCGTCTTTATGTTGATCGTTCGTTAGCTGACCAGGGATGTAAAACTTGAGGTTGGCCACAGGTGCAAGGAAAGTTGGTGGGTTGTTGATGTTGTAGGAGCTGGTGTAGAGAGGTGGCAGACTTTATTGCAAGATGTGATGCATATTTAGTTCAACAACATGTTAAATCATGGTTTAATAATACCCTTTGTAAGAAAAAATGAATAATCTTTATTTCAGTAATATTTTTACTGAATTTTTAAAGCTACAGGGAGCAAAGGAATCAAAGCGCCGCAAGTTGCAGACCCCTGTGCTATATCAACTGTATACTGGATTGGACAGCTGAAGAGAGACAAAGAATGTGGAGACTGGACTGGGGGAAGACATGCAGCAAATGTTCATAGCCATGAGATACTAGACAACAAGGACTATAACCTTTCTATATAAGAAAGTATCACTCCTTTTTGATAGTTAATTTTCATTTCATATAAATATTTATGCGGAGATAATTCTCCAGAATAGCCCTTTAAAGTTAGCCTTTAATTTCATCAGTTCACTGCCGATTACTCAAAGTGGGTTGGATGAATCAGCCGGTGATCCAACAGCTAAGTATTAACTGTCCATGATGAGATCTTTTGAGTCAGCTGGCCACCACAAAGAGAGCACTGTACCCAAACAGCTGCCACTGTCCACAACGGCACCACAGTTTAATGCAATCACTTGAAATTCAATACCGCTGGGCCCGCCCCACCTTACAGTAGCAATCAATGACCAGCACTTTTGACAGGAGACACTACTGACTGCTGAGTTGAGGGTGACAGATGGGAAACACTGAGGCTCTGTTTCTGTGTGGGAGGGATGGTGGGTGAGGGGTACTAGTGAACAAGACTGACAATGGCATGCTTAGTCACACACCTGATGGACTGTGAGAAAGAGTGCGTGTGTATCAGCACAGATACGAGCTCGGGTGTTGCAGAGGGTGACTGACTCATTCCTGCAGTGAGGGTGGGATCCCAAAGAGACAGAATGTACTGCCCTCTGCACTCCCCCTCTTTAACGGTTTCCCTATGATGTACTTCATTTATTTAATTAGATCCCCCTTTGCGACTAAGTGGATGACGATTGATTGATTGGGTACATAAAATGCAGAGTTAATGTCATTTGGGGAGCAGGCCAAGAGCCGATGAACCTTTAGGTGTGAAAGTAAAAGGATTTCCCACATACTTTGTGTGATTACATAGCAAAGCTTTTGGCCGTGAGAGTGTAGGCACAAATCTGCCAGAAAAAATCGATCATGCACTGGCAGGATAAAACCATGTGAGCGCATGAATTATGAGTCAGTCACAGAGAAATAGGTGTTGGTACAAAGCGAGTGTGACTATCACGGATAATGAGAGAGAGATGGGAAGAACAAGCAGACGCATTCACGGCTCAGTGGATGGAAGAGAGAGCTGTAACAATGGCACAGTCATTCACAAAAACCCTGTGATGTTCAGGATGGTGACATCTTGGGCAAGGAGCTGACACTTACTACAAACGTTTAATGTCTGGTTTACCAACAGTATAAGCAAATGAATGGTGTCCTGTGTGTGTTAATGCTAAAGCAAATTTTGAAAACGTTTGTATGGCAGCATCATACCATTCTTTTCCTCTCTGATACAGACACCTGCCTTGATTACTGTGTGATACAGGGTTCACCTCCCACAATGTCTTTCTTGGTTACTGATGGAAATTCTTATATGGACTTGTATACTCAACAACACCCAACACTTGATCACCAACACCTCTTATTTGCTTTCTGAAAATGTTTGAGGAAAACTCTTTTCGTGTGCGTGAAGAAGCACTAGATACCAGGTTGACATGATGCATCGAGGACACCTGATTGGTTATTCTGTTGGATTGGTGTATTAACTGTTAAGCAACTATATTTGGTACTTGATACCCAACACAGAATACTCGGTAACTTGATTCCTAATATCACTGTGGGCAGTGGCTGAAGCTGATAAAGAATCTGGTTTAGAAAAAACTGTTTTCAAAGACGTCACACCAGGCTGAAATTTTGTTTTTCACATTGTTTCAACCAATCAGTCAAACTTTATTTATGAAGTGCGTGTCATACAGAAAGATGTAACACAAAGTGCTTTACAGACCGTTAAAAACAATCCCACATGCCCCTCCACCCAACCACCCTTACCCCACACAACCATACAAACCACAGTCAACAGTCACATACATGCTAATATAGATAAGGCTGAGTACATAGCATATGCTGCCTCAGTTCTTCTGGTGACAATTTGTATGAACTCCAGATTGTGAAGTGATCAGATGAATTGCAATTAACTGCAAAGTCATTCCCTGCCATGAAAAATGACCTTTGTGAAAATCAAAATTTGTGCCATTCTCTAAAGTTTTGGCTACAACTGCAATCTCTGTGATGTCACCCATCTGCTTCTGAAACAGAGTAATGAAGCCAATGGGTGGCTGTGGAATGGTGGTAGAGTCGTTGTCTCTCAATCGGAAGGCTGAGTGTTCGATAAGCTCAATTTTTTAATAAAAAAAAATGACTTTTTAGAAATATTTTGCCCCTTGGAAACCACACACCAAGCAGAAAAAGCAGATTTTACAGCTGACATGAACAGTATCTTTTTATATAACTTATTTTCAAAGTTATTAGAGACAAGCATGTGACATCACAGGACTACATCCAAATATTATAAAGTCTTTATTATTGACTGATATACTATACAATACAATACTATTTAAAACCCAATACTCCATTGCTGGTCTGCAGACACCCAGTACCATATAACAGGTGATATCTGAGGCTGATATCCATTAAATGGCTGGTTTACAAAAAACTTTGGTTATGGAGTGTAAAAGCTCAAAAATTTCCGTTAAACACAATTCATCAGGGTGATTGGTCAAGGTGTCAGATTTGCGTATGTACAGGTATACCTAATGAGACTGGACACATTATACTGAGTTTTTAGATATTCAGTATTTTAGGAAGTAATTAAGGTTAACATATATTTTGTGTCTGATAAGGAAGAACTCTCAACAGCACAGCGTACCAGGTGTATCGAAGAAACCCAATTTCATGATGGTGTTAGATTGATGTATGGACTGGGATATGTGTACATTTATGATACCTCAAAACATTACCTGCAATATAGGCAGTATCTAAAAACCCAATAACTAACATTCTGCATTTGAAGCATTCTGTGAGGCTGAGACATAGTCTGGTTTCAGTTTTAGAATAACTCATTTTGTGTGTTGACAAGAACAACCAGGTAAACCTGATGCATCAAGGAGAGCTCAACAGTTTCGGCATTTGACTTGTGTTTTAACTGTTTTTTTTACTTATCAATCCCAGATCCTCATAACTGGCTCCCAGTTACCCTGTACAAATTTTTAGGAAGCATCTGAAGCTGAGTGTATTTTGGTAAGAGTTCAGGGACAACTCTTCTCTCTTATTGTGTGGGAAACCATAATATTCTGGGTAAATGTGATGCATCAAGGAGACTTTTTTGTGTTTGATTGGTGTAAAGATTATGATACTTAATGATACCAAGACTTCATTTCTGAGTTTGTGACTCCCAGTACAGGATTATTTGCAGGCTGATACAGAAGCTGTTGGTTTAGGGACAACGTTTATGTGGCCAAGCACAATACTCCGGGTACAAATGTTGCATTAGGTAAACAACATGTTAAGACTTACGATTAAACTAACGCTTCAGATACACAAGATCGATCCAGCTCTGCTCCTTTGTGTGTCGACTGCGTTTGTCAACTCACACCGACTGCATGTTCAGTCTGGCAAGCCGTAGGACTAACGGACAGCTGGAGTCATGAGACCGACAAGTTCTCTTGTCAGTGTTTGTTTTTGGCAGCTATCTTAGTTTTAGTTTTTTGGATGAAAATTCTTATTACTTTTAGTCACATTTCAGTCATCTCTATATGTAGTGAAGAGAAGGGAAACTTTTATTTGGCAGAACATTTTTTTGTTATAAAAAAGCTTCTTGGCAATAAATCTTCTACCATTGGAAAGCCTGTTTATTTCACTTCTAAATGGTGCAGGATTTATAAGAACATGAATTTGAAGTATGAGAAGCAGAGCTGAGTATGGGGGTTGGGCTCATGCAAAATTTGCCAAATCTTTTCTGCAGAACTTTAAATGAACTTTTTTGATCATCAGCTAATATGGCTGGTGAGTTTCTGAAGCTACCAGCCAACCAGAGTTTCCTCTAGACATTTTTTTTGTTTTTGTTCCCTTGAAGCAAAGACAACTTCAGGTATTTTTTGTGAACAGAGGGAGGAGAGGGCCACTCTCCACCGACAACTTGAGACTGACACATCCCGCCCCAACCGGAGGGAGAGAGGCGTCTATGTACACCGAGGTGTATGACAATGTGTTCCCATAGAAACCGCGCTCACACGTCCCACAAAATAAATGGTAAAGTGCTTCATTTATGTATTTTTTAAGACCCACCAAAATAAATTTTGACCTGCATTTGGTTGGCGGGTATTAATTTAGAGCCCTGCCTTTCTGCTAACGTCACACATTTGTAAATGTTGGCAATGAATTAGATTTATTGCCAAGAAGCATTGTGAGAACAAAGTTCAATCAAAGTTCTATAAAAAAAATTCAAGATTCAATCAAAACGAAATCTCCTTGGGAAACAAAAACAACAGTCAGATTGTGGTGCATCTTAAATGTTTGCTGATTTATGCTCTGAGAATATGCATGAGTGCTACATAACTTTAAATTCTCTAGTACATGGGCTCTGTATTCAAGCGAAGGTCAGTGTTTCATATTGATCTTACTATATCATGTTTTAATTTGCAGTTCCAAATAAGTGAAAAGTCTTTTGCATGTTTTCTTGCAGTACATAACATAAGCTTCCTCTGCCCTGCAACTATATAGATCTTAGTCATCCCTTCTTGCAGTGTTGATAATGCAGGCGATGAAATCTCACTTCCATTTGACACTCAGATTGCACATTCGGTGTCATGTCAGAGAAATGATTTCTGTAAAATCCATTCCCCAAGTCTGGGATGACACACTGTGTGACTGCACCACATCGGGCAAATCTTGTTAAACACTTTATTAGTTCTCTTCAACTGTGACACAAACCAAAACACCACACTGGAGCAATGTATATGAATACTATGCCTGAATGTATTAAACTTCCACTGAGATGATGTGACTTAATGAAGCTCATTTGAATTTTTGCTGTTGGGGCATATGTGTTTTTGCCTTGAGTCCACTCATACATTTTCATTCAATCAGTTATAATTCACAGTATTCATAGGTCATTTTCTACAGCACACATGACTTCCTTGGTTTATATCTATGGTTCCTATGTGATTGACAAGGCTACTGTTTTTCTGCACAATGACATGCTTTCAAACTCAGTGAAAGAGGTTACTCAAGTAAGCTGAAGTGAAAGTATTGAGTAGGTCGTGAATTGTGCTTATCTACATCATGAATCAGGAAGTCCTTGTGTGGTGAGTTTTTAGAGCTCTGACTCGATGTAGAGCCTTCACTTCCTGTTCTCCGCCATGTTCCACTCTGCTTATCATTTTCTGGACCTGTCCTTTGTACAGTTGGGGAGAAAAGCTGTTAAAAAGTGGCACTGCCAGCATAGTTTGTTTTTGCTCTGTGACCAACTGTGCTTTCCAGCTGCTTTAGGCTGAATGGGGCTAAATTTATAATCCCATCAGGTCGTTTGCTGTGGGTGGTGGCTGTACTGGTGGTCATGACAGTGTTCATCCATTGTGGTGATGGGGCATGGTGATGTGGGCAGATGTGTGGGAGGAGTTCCAGAGTTAATTAGTACAGGTTTAAACTGTTCACTGACTGTGCTCCTCTCACCTGCAGCTGCATGATGGACCTGGCTCAGAGGGACAGAGACAGCTGGAGGAGCAGGGCTGGGCTCCTGCCTGAAGAATAGTTGATAAATGTGGATCACCTGGAAAGCTTCTGGTGATAGAAGTTCATTTCTGTTTAGCATATTAATGTGTGTGTGAGCAGTTAAAGGGAGAACTTCTATTTTTTTTTTTTTTTAAATCACATTTTGGTCCATTGTCACATATCAGGCTTAACAGGGCTGCACAAATAGTAAGTGAATTAGTGTTTGATAGATTATTTCTTTGTTGTTACAATGCTTCTTGGCAATAAATCTTATGCCATTGGAAAGTCAATGCCAACAGCAGAATGAGTTGTTTGGCATTGGCAGAGAAGATTTGGCAATTTTTTTTGTAGGTGCAACCCACATACCCAGCTCTGCTGTTCATCCCACAAACGCCTGTTCCTTACAAATATGGCTCCATTTAAAAAGGAAATAAACAGCATTTACAACAGACATGCATAAGATTTATTGCCAAAAAGCATTATTACAACAAATAAAGTATCTACCAAACAGAAATTCTCTTACTATTTGTGCAGCCCTGTTAAGCCTGATATGTAACAATGGACCGAAATGTGTTTTTTTTTTTTTTTTTAAAAAGGTAATAAAACAGAAATGTAATTACTGAGCCAACAACTAACAAGATACACAGCCCAAAACATATTAACTTTTTGCGGTTAAGTCGTTGTCTCTCAATTGGAAGATTAGGGGTTTGATTCCCAGCTTCTGTAGTAAAACGTCGAAGTGTCCTTGAGCAAGACACTAAACCCCAAATTCCTCCCACTGTTGGTCAGTGGTGTGTGAATGGGTATGAATGGTTAGAACAAAACTGATGATGACTATGGAATTCTTTAACATCAGTGTGTGAATGTGGTGTGGATGGATGAATGAGACCAGCAGTGTAAGCGCTTTGGAAAGACTAGAACAGCACTATATAAGCACTGGTCCATTTACCAAAATGTGATAACTTCATACACTTTGCGTCAGTTATTACACTGTAGGTTTCATTAGATTTTGAGCTCAGCACTTATGGTACTTTTTGGATTGTTTTTACAAATTGGGCTCAAACAAGGCCAAATGTGCATCTCTCACACCAGCTGTTTTCTGTGTAGGATCTTAGCTGTTCCATCCACTTCTGGATGGATATCTCAGATGTTGTTCCCAGTGTCTGCTGGCCCCAGTGTCTGTCCCAATCACAACTGGTACCACTGTTGCCCTCACACCCCACATCTTCTGTAGCTCTTCCTTCAGCTCTTGGTATTTCTCCAGCTTCTAGTTTTCCTTCTTCCTGATGTTGCTATCACTCTGTATTGCTACATCTATCACTACCTCTGTCCTCTGATCCTTATCCATGTAAATATATTAGGTTAGCTGAAAGCAATAACTATGAGTTCAACTAATTTGACCCTAAAATGATTGCTTTCATCCAAGCTAATATATTTACATGGAACCAGATGACATAATAAATTTAATTTAAGTCAGTTTTTTTTTTTTTTGGAGTATGCTTCCAGTATTTCTGCTTGAAAAAATTCTGAAACAATCATTTAATCATCATTTTTCCTCCATTAGCTTCCTGTCAGCTGATAAATTGATTAATTAAAGAATCATTTCAAATTATTCTTACGATCCACACCAGCAATATTGTTTCTAACTGGGTGGATTTCAGACTTATTGGTGGAAAAAAAAACCTGTTGGCCCTGAGCTGAGTGGATGACATATG
The DNA here is from genome assembly GCA_030710495.1 of Labroides dimidiatus. Lineage (NCBI taxonomy): Eukaryota > Metazoa > Chordata > Actinopteri > Labriformes > Labridae > Labroides > Labroides dimidiatus. The sequence continues at coordinate 20,194,141 of CM061162.1, forward strand.
TCCTTAGTAGAGATATTTGACATCTTTGCTCTGATTAAACAGAAAGATGAAAAATTCTTCCATCAATTGTATTGGACGTGACACTGCCAAGGTCCCTCTGATTGGATGTTTAACTACTGACAGTGATTGATGGGCCATCACGTCAAGAGGCACACTACCACAGCATTGGAGTCACCCTTGGGGTCAGCTCCACCTCAGATGAAACACCAGCTGAATTGTCATATGAAGAAATGTACGCTGTGGGAGTAAATGGTAACAGGGACATTTTTTTTCCATCTTAATCTTTATTCAAATGTATTCATGAGAAACAACTCAGGCTCACATGTTGAAATGAGCATACTTATGCATCCCCTGCAGATACTCTCTCAGATCAACGCGTGTGCATTCAAACACAGACAGACACACTGCTGCTTGCCTCCACAGGGCATTTCATCTCAGTGGTAACATCTCTGATCTTAATGTGCCTCCTGCGCGGCAACCTCAGTGTGGCAGCCTTTCAAAATCTCAGTGTACGACAGTATTATTACATTCAATCTAAAACAGATCGTTTAAGATAGCTCATGTTTGCGGCGTGAACTTTTTTTATTCAACAACAGTCTCACCCTGCATGATGCTGATAAACCCTGCTTTGTGAAAATCTGTGAATTAAAAAAGAAGCTGTTATTTTTAAGAATATATGAGTGTTCACCTGTTTCCTGTTTTTTTCTCAACAAATTATTCATTATTATTCATTATTCTGTGTGAAATACTGAATCTGTTTCGTGCACTCTCTCGCGCTCACCACAAGACTGAAAGTTTTGATAGAGCGAAACAGATTGCCTGTGAATTTTTGCTCCGAGAAGTCACAAGTTTTCCGAATGATTAGGAGAAAAAAAAAGAGAAACATTTTGGAGCTTGGCACAGTTTGACTTCTCATGCATGAATTAGAAACATTTTCATTGTTACGAAATCCTCTGGTTAACTTTCAATATCTAATGTCCTGATGGGCTTTGGCTGCATCTGGTAATCCACAGTGATGTGATTGGTGAATATCTCAATATAGTGACCTATTTTTGAGCTGGTTGACCCAGCCAGCATGCCAGCATGGCTTAACTGATCATATCAAACCGTAACTAGATGCTCTCTTGTGTTGCAATAATGTAATTTGTGCTGCTGTTTTGAGTATTTATAACTGAACAGAAGCTCAGCAAAGATGTGTGTGGTCTCTACTTCTCTTGAGAGTGTGTGTGCACTTGTCCCAGTGTGTTTGTTTCCATGTGTTGACGTGTAAGACAAACACAGCTTAATGCACCAAGGAGGAGAGTAGTCTGTTCCTTATATTGTATGGACAATTGCTATGGCAACAGAACAGGAAGAAGAGAGCCAGTAGTGAGGATGTGACCTGTGTTAACGAGTCAAAGGTAGAATCACACACAGTTGAGCACACACACACACACACACAAACACACATCAAGGATCTTAATAACTTCATATAAAGTTTAAAAAAAGTCTTCATGCAAGTTTTGAAAGACACCAGACAAGCCAGAAAAATAGCGATGAGTGTCTGGTGTGTGTGTGAGTGTGTGTGTGTGTGTGTGTGTGTGTGTGTGTGTGTGTGTGTGTGTGTGTGTGTGTGTGTGTGTGTGTGTGTGTGTGTGTGTGTTCGTGTCCTCACTGGGACACGAACGTAATGGGATACAGGGGGAGCTGTGTGTACCCTTGAGCACAAAACACTTTATAAATAACTAAGAGACACATGCTCGCGTCTCATTAACATTATCATTCCATCACACACAAGTATGTACACAAGCTTTACCACACACACACACACACACACACACACACACACACACACACACACACACACACACACACTGGGACACTGAAGATATTAATAACTGTTAAAGTGTAATAAGCAGGAGCAGCAACAGCAATCGATGTTTCTTCAGTGTGACAACAAGTTACACTCGTCATAATTTGGACTAGTTAACAAACTAGATCCACCGTGGAGAATTTAGTTTCCAGGAGTTGAACTTTTCAGTTGAATTTTGCTCCTTTAAGTCTTTATAGAGCGGACAAGACACAGAAAAGGACATGAGAATAGAAAACTTGGAGAGAGTTGGGAGTGACTTGTCACAGGTCACCCACTTTGAGGGAGGGTCCAAACCAGCCCCTGATTAGTTTGAATTGAATTCTTTTGCTTCTGTCACATTTTTACACATTGTGGTCTCAACAAAGTAAAGTCCTGCACCTCCATAGATTCAGGAAAACCATGGCTACAGACTTCATGCGTCATAGTCTTCATGCAGTGTGACAAAATTTAAAACCTATAAATCATTACAAAATATAATGAATTTCTCTAATTTTATCCTTTTAAACTTTGAAAAAAAAAATAATTAGTGTATGAACTCATTTTCAGGTGGCCTCTAAGGAGCAGAGTTCAAATCTTGGTGTTGTCTCTACATTCAAAGAATCTACAGATGTTGATGTTTGTCATGTTTTTCCTGACTGTGGTCTGATTTTTCTCTGCAGTATGAAGTCCTGCTCCTCTCTGGGTTCAGGATAACTCAACAATGTCTCCTGAGCAGAATAACATCATCAGAATGAAACAATTATTACAACATTATTACAAGATATTTACTCTTTATAAACTATTTACAGTCAGTACTGTCACTACTGTTTACACAGTTTACAGTCGACACTGCAGAGGCATCATGACCATCTGCAGAGAAGTTTCTGTCAGTAATGAGACAGAGAGCTGAGCGGCTCTGAGAGCAAATTATATACCTGCAAGACAACGACGAGGGAAGAAAAATTCAAAGAGTCTTTGAAGCGCTAATCAAAGGTGTCTGTCAATCATTCAGAGTTTGCTGAAATCAGTAAGAATCATACAATTTTCTGTTTTTTACAGAATTGATCTCCAGCAAACTGTTTATTTTCTGCAAATTTTCAAAGAAGACATGAGAATCAAAGCAAAGTTGATAAAATTCTCCTGTCTCCTCTGCTCTGTTTAGACATGTTGCTAACATCATTTGTGATACATTCAGGTACCTTCAAAGTTGAGAGTCTGATGATTACACCAGTTTTATTTTCTGTTTTTGCATAAATGGTTCGTGAATGCCAGTCATTTAAAATAAGTGGTAATTTGATCCTGCTGGCGGGACTGGGATCCTGCAGCTTAAAGAAGGGGTATTGTGCTTTTTTGTCCACACTGTACCTTCACATTATTAATTGCTGAAAAAGAGTCCCTATTTTTCTCACAATTGTGTAAAAAAAAACAACAACAAAAAAACAAAAACATCAAAACCAAACTTTTTTAACCTTGTACTGTTTCAGCTGCTGTTTCTTTAAGGTTCCCTGCTCCACAATCTCCCTTCACTCTGATTGGCCAGTTTTTGTGGCCTGTCTTTTTAACGGGCCATGAACGAGTTAGGAGATCCTTATCTGACCTCATCATTTCAAGCCTCTTGAATATCTTGTGCTATTTTTAAAGCTGACCATTTTGAAGAGACGGATTCATTGTTTCTACTACATACAGTATGTAGCACACTTTAAGTATGGACCTCCAGCGATGTTTTATATATCCATGTTTAAATATGCATTATACCCCCTCTTTAAAGTTTATATCGTCTAAAATATTAAGCTGAAAGTGAGCTGAAAGCATTCGATGAGTAGGTGCAGTCACAAAGGGATGGGTTGGGTGGAGGTGTGAGCTTGAGGTGCACATCAAGTAATAACATGGGTGACAGAAAACAGACGTGTTTCTTCAACCTCAGCTGATGTCTTTTCTCAGCCTGACAACCTGAGAAAAGACATCAAACGATGTGAGAGGAACAAACAGCTGAGTTTTGAATTGAATGTGTAGGTCGATGCCTGTCCGAGTGTCAAGCTGAGTGTGAGTGTGTGTTCCGCTCCTCATCCAAACACATTTCTGAGACATTTTTTCACAGCAGGAATCTGGATTACCTCTGACAGATATTATAGAGCACTGAAAACATCACAGGTTGTAAATCAAAAATGATTCAGAGGTAAAGAGAGACCTCTCCTGAGAGGGTATCAACAAGGAAACATTTTCAGCACTAATTAATCTTCTGATTATATTACTGTACAGTGGTATGAAAAAGTATCTGAACCTTTTGGAATTTCTCACATTTCTGCATAAAATCACCATCAAATGTGATCTGATCTTTGTCAAAATCACACAGATGAAAAAACAGTGTCTGCTTTAACTAAAACCACCCAAACATTTATAGGTTTCCATATTTTAATGAGGATAGCATGCAAACAATGACAGAAGGGGGAGGAATAAGTAACTGAACCATCACATTTAATATTTTGTGGCCCCCCCTTTGGCAGCAATAACTTCAACCAGACGCTTCCTGTAGCTGCAGATCAGTCTGGCACATCGATCAGGACTAATCTTGGCCCATTCTTCTTTACAAAACTGCTGTAGTTCAGTCAGATTCCTGGGATGTCTGGCATGAATCGCTGTCTTGAGGTCATGCCACAGCATCTCAATTGGGTTCAAGTCTGGACTTTGACTTGGCCACTCCAGAACGTGTATTTTGTTCTTCTGAAACCATTCTGAAGTTGATTTACTTCTGTGTTTTGGATCATTGTCTTGTTGCAGCATCCATCCTCTTTTTAGCTTCAACTGTCTGACAGACGGCCTCAGGTTTTCCTGCAAAACATCCTGATAAACTTTTGAATTCATTTTTCCATTAATGATTGCAAGTTGTCCAGGCCCTGAGGCAACAAAACAGCCCCAAACCATGATGCACCCTCCACCATGCTTCACGGTGGGGATGAGGTGCTGATGTTGGAGAGCTGTTCCATTTTTCCTCCACACATGACGTTGTGTGTTCCTCCCAAACAATTCAACTTTGGTTTCATCAGTCCACAAAATATTTTGCCAAAACTTCTGTGGAGTGTCCAAGTGCCTTTTTGCGAACATTAAACGAGCAACAATGTTTTTTTTAGACAGCAGTGGCTTCCTCCGTGGAGTCCTCCCATGAACACCATTCTTGGCCATTGTTTTACATATAGTTGATGTGTGCACAGCGATATTGGACTGTGCCAGTGATTTCTGTAAGTCTTTAGCAGACACTCTAGGGTTCTTTTTTTACCTCTCTGAGTATTCTGCGCTGAACTCTTGGCGTCATCTTTGGTGGACGGCCACTCCTTGGGAGAGAAGCAACAGTGCCAAACTTTCTCCATTTGTAGACAACTTCTCTGACTGTCGATTGATGAACATCCAGACTTTTAGAGATGGTTTTGTATCCTTTCCCAGCTTTATACAAATCAACAATTCTTGATCGCAGGTCTTCAGACAGCTCTTTTGAGCGAGCCATGGTGCACATCAGACAATGCTTCTCATCAAGACAATTCTTACCAGGTGTGTGTTTTATAGTGGGCAGGGCAGCTTTAAGCCACTCATCAGTGATTGGGCACACACCTGACTTAAATTGTTTGGTAAAAATTGGTTTCAATTGCTCTTTAAGTCTCCTTAGGCAGAGGGTTCAGTTACTTATTCCTCCCCCTTCTGTCATTGTTTGTATGCTATCCTCATTAAAATATGGAAACCTATAAATGTTTGGGTGGTTTTAGTTAAAGCAGACACTGTTTTTTCATCTGTGTGATTTTGACAAAGATCAGATCACATTTGATGGTGATTTTATGCAGAAATGTGAGAAATTCCAAAAGGTTCAGATACTTTTTCATACCACTGTAGTGCTGTACAACCATCCAGGTAGTAGGGGAGAATGGGGTTAGTTGACACACTTTTTACTCCATTGTGAATTGGTCATCATCAAAACATCTTTCAATAATCATTCCTACATTAAAGTGAAGCGTAAGGTGTTGGCTTGAAATGTGTCTCCCTCTCAGACTCACTGTAACAAAGAAAATGTGACGAGCAAGCAAGCAAGCGATAGCTGCAAAGCTGTTTCAAAAAGCCTGTTTCAGGCTTGTCTTGTGCTAATCCTGTTCAGGGCTTATTGAAACTTTGAACACTGGTCTATCTCTGCCATTGAAAGCATGAAGACAGCAGAGGTCAACCAGTCTTCTGGCTTTAAGAGCGACCCTGTTGATTGGTGACTTTCACCTGGGTGCATCCCTCTCAAACCAGATTATCACTAATTCATGTTACCTTGAATGGAGGGTGAAATAAGAAGCACACCCTGGGTGCTCTACCAATCAGAAACATTCAGAAATTCATATTTCCAGCAGCTCGGTTTTAATACATATATGTCTTTTAAAGTTAGTTCATTTGGACAGTTTTCGCCACGAGATGAGAAGAATGTGCACAAACCTCAGCTACAGGCCAGGATCCAGTTTTGAGGGAAGCTTTTTTCACCCATATCAATTGTTTGAATGCTTGAGGACATTTTTGAGCTTTTGAAGGGGACAGGAGCAGATGGCTCCTAAAATATGGCTTTTTGAAAATCCGTTAGATTAGTGGGATTCCTTCACTTCGTCTACAGTTGCCAGTTGCTCCACACAATTGGAAGAATTTGAGCTGCATTCCTGCACCACACATTCTTTTGGGGGGAAAATTCAGATTTCCTGACTTCAGCCTTTTTCCGTCCGTTCCTGTTTGATTGTGTGTACAGTAGACGTGTAGTGGTCTGTCCTGGGCTGACCCTGGTCCAGTGATAACATCATTACTTAGCGGTGCTGCTGCCGTTTCCAAGGCAATGAACAAGGCTGCTCACTTTCCACCTCAAACGTATTTCAAGATGTGTGTTTGTGTGTGTGTGTGTGTGTGTGTGTGTGTGTGTGTGTTGTATTCTGTCTCAGCCACTGAACATAGCTGGAGTAACTGTGTGTAGTACCTGATTTCTGTGAGCATGAACACATGACTGCGGGGGGGGGGGGGGGGGGGGGGGGGGGGGGTGAAGCATGATGGTCTATAAGTCAACATTTTGTTTAACCTTTGCTTTTCCCCCTACTGCCACGTAGCCAGGGGTAAATATATATTTGTGTGTGCATATGAGTCAGTGGATGAAAATAAATCTCCATCAAAAGAAACCAATGGATTACACGACCTGAAGGCAGAGGAGGAAACACACACACACACACATGCACACGTGCATACACTGCACAATCAAAAATGCAATCACGTTGCAGACATACACAGAGCGGATGATATAAAATGCATGTCTGTTACTGTGTGCACGCTTGCAGCAGCTGATACAAGAACTCAGAGAACATTTGATTAAACCACACTTTGCTGACACATGAGCATTTTCCATATTGTTTAACCGGCTCCCAAATGACCAGGAACCCAACTTCAGTATCTTAGTTTAAGTATGCACACTAAAAAGTGTTGGGTTAAAAATAACCCAATTGGGGCTGTTTCGTAACCACACCATCGGGTCATTATAGCACCAGCCCAGCAGTAGTTAATTAGACCCATCAAGTTGGGCTGGTACATGTTAACCCATCAGATCAGTTAAATATTCTACCCTATACTGGGTAGGATGGGTACAATTCTGGGTTGTTTCAACTACATATATTTGATCAGTAATCTGTCCAAATGCTTGGTCAAATAAACCAATACACTCAAAAAAAGGTTTAACTTAATTATATTTTATAAGTTTATTATATTATATCATTTTATAAAGCTGAAGTGCGACTGGAGCACAAACAGCCGGTCCATGCCATGTGGCACACAGACAGCCTGTGGCCCCTGCACAACATCTCAGTGTACAGCAGGGTCCCATATCCACTGCACGGACTATTGCTAAAACCATTTTTCTTTTGTTCATTAGGAACATTCATTTCCACTATCATATAGCTTCTAATGTAGATATTAGCCTGATCTCCTTATCCATGATCAATACATCTACAGTATCTATTTTTAATCACCACATAGACATGAGGTCCCTCTGAAAATGGGATGTCACATCTCAAGAGGCCTTTAACACACCTGTACTTAACGGAGACAAATACAGTAGGGATGCACTTGTGGTCTGGGCATCCATGAGTTCATCACTACCATAAATTCTTATTTTCAGCATGAATATCATTGATTATGCTATTGATTATTACTATTCAGACATGAGGTCCCTCCTGGAAACAAGATGCAGCATCTCAAGAGGCTAACCTCTAATAAATCAGACGACAGGTCTTTGGTTCATGGATCTGTCACTAACTTTAGTTCTTACTTTAGTCCACTTGTCTCCTCTTCCCTCCCTTCCTTCGCCCACACACCCAACACAGTATGGTGTGGATTTGCTGTTCATCATGAGACTGGGGTCCACATTCCAGATTTCCTGCTGCTTAACAGAAGGTTTTTTCTTGCCGCCATGATGGAGGGATTCATGATTGGCTATATGGATTCATGTTGGGTGTTGGATATATATATATATATGTGTATATATATATATATATATATATATATATATATATATATATATATATATATATATATATATATATATATATATATATATATATATATATATATGTATGTATATGTGTATCTTTATATGTATATATCTATCTATGCATATATGTGTATCCTCTAAATGAAGAGCTTTATGCTCTATTGTAAAGTGTCTTGAGATAACACTTGTTATGAATATGCGCTATACAAATAAAGATTGATTGATTGAAAATGTAAAGGAGCAGTTTTTGAAGTTTGGTCACAGAGAATATCTGATTGAAAAGGTGCATGAGTGCTTGATGCATAGAGCCTGGTGTGGTGTGAGAATTCGTGGTAGAGCATGTCTGTCATGTGATGACATGATGAAGTTCAAAGCACAGTCAACTGATGTATGCTGGGTTGATGGATTTTAACCCAGTGCATGAGTTGCACAAGAATAACCCAAATCTCATAAAAATAACCCGTAATGGGTAAAACATTTCATAACCCAGCAGCTGAGTAGATGAAATAACCCAGCTGTTTTTAGTGTGTGTGTGCATGGTCTCCAGATAATGAGAACCAGGCCAGCTCAGCTCGGGTAATGACTCGCAAGATTTACATCGGAATCTCTATAATGCATTTAGATGGATAGGACATGCACAAGAAGTGTGTGTGTGTGTGTTTGTGTGTGTGTGTGTGTGTGTGTGTGTGTGTGTGTGTGTGTGTGTGTGTGTGTGTGTGTGTGTGTGTGTGTGTGTGTGTGTGTGTGTGAGTAAGGGAGATTGTTATTGATTTATAAATAACTGAGGCTTAATTGCTGGAAATGGCCTTTGCTTATGTACAGTTTTTTTTTGGGGAAAAAAAGCAACCTACAGAGTAAAAGCTTGAAAAAAGGATTAAAAATCTAACAAACCAGAGAGAAATTCACACTGCTTTAAGATTTCTGGATCATTGAAATGAGACTGAGAATAGATAGAGATGGGAGGGGTGGCATAAGATGTCCTCATTAACAGTGCTGTCACATGACTCTGGGTTGAGGCATAAGCAGGGGAACTTCTTTGCACATGCAATGTGTGTTCATGAGTTTGAGCTGTAGAGATTAGTCAACAGAAAATTAACTGCTAACAGTTTTGGTGATTAAATAGTTGTCTTAGTTTGTTTTAAAGCAAAGACCGTCAAACATTTGCAGGTTTCTTTTATCGCCATTATGAAGATTGAATTCTCCTCTTCTTCACTTTCTTTCCAAGGGAGTCTGATAAACTCAACTTTAAACACGCCTCCACATCAGGATGACCACTATGGAGAAGCAGAGAAGAGGTGGAAAAGCCGAGACAGGGTGTTTGTCTGTCTTTCTGCTGGCAACAAGGGCAGCACATGATACAGATCGGCTTTCATTGAGCAATGGAAACATGATGTAAGGGGCGAAGGCCAAGCTGTGTGTGTTTGTGTGTGTTTGTGTGTGTGTGTGTGTGTGTGTATGTGTGTATGTAGGGGGTTGTCTGTGTGAGTAAAAGGTAAATGTGGACAGGCAACATGGCAAACAAAGACATTCAAGTGTAAAAAGAATCAAAATCCAAAAGATAAAAATAACTGGAAACACCATAAGAGCTTCAGTGGGGAAAAGAGTGCAAATGTGTAAAACCAGACGTCAAAAAGATTTGATTTCAGTGTCTGCTGTGTTGCAATCTGACCCGAACAACTGTGTTCCTCCAGGTCTGTTTATTTAACAGCATTTCCACTAGCTGCAAGCACTTTGGAATAAAAACTGGGAGCTTGGAAAATTTTCAAACTTCTCAAACAAATATTAACATCAACCTGCAAGCGTTCAAGATGAAATAAAGGTTGTGCAGCTGCAGCAAAGCAACATGACACAAAGACAAGCCTAACAGGTGCAGACCTCCTGTTTGTGGGCTATGTAGGCTCAAGGGGAGCAGAGGGACAGGTGTTTGAGCAACAGTTGCCTCCAGCAAGTGAACATGTTGGGACTTAATCAATAAAACGTCAGTTCTTTAAGCTAAACACACTGGTAAACAGTTTGTTTGAAGGAGCTAGCTTTAAAAGGAATAGACTGTTTCTAGCAGCTGCTGTTGATATTCCACATTACAAACACAAGAAGCACATTTGCAATAGAAAGCCTACAAAAAGTGCAGACAACATCAGCACAGAAACACAATCCATACTATAGTCACTAAATCTTCTTGTATGCAAAATGCTAAAACCTATTAGCATTACAACACTTAAAAGATCTGGACATTTAAAGACGAGAGGAGACTCAACTGCTGCTGACTCGCAGCTGCCTACTCGCTGTAAGCCATGGAAGCATACCAACATTTTAGACTGGGATGACCCAACTAAAGCACTGAGGTCAAGCAGGGGTGTCCGGGTATGTCTGCACACACCACAGGCTTTTTATTAACATGGACACCATGTTTTCAGTCACTGCACAGCTATAGTTTATTGAAACAATGTAGATCATAATTCAACCAACAAACCAACCAACCAATCAACCAACCAACCAACCAACCAACCAACCAACCAACCAACCAACCAACCACCCAACCAATCAACAAATCCACCAATCACTCAATCAACCAATAAATCTTTATTTGTATTAAGGGGCTGTGAGAACTATCTGGAAAAGTTACTGTTATTCCAGGATAAAGACTCTGATTCCCATGAGCACTTGCATCCACTGTCGTGAGGACGTCTCTTACCAAGGCATGTTTGTTTTGAAGCAAATGAATGAAGAGCAGATCGTCTTTTTAACTCTACTTTTTAGAGCCATGAGGTAATGTTTTTATTAACAGTTATTTAGACTATAATATATGGTATATCATCTGTTTCTGATACAGACTAATGAAGTCAATTGTCGATGGTAGCCATACTGGAAATGGGGCAGGCTTTGAGCCTCTTTACGTGAGTTGTGCCTCTGATTGGACAAACTCATGATCTTAATATTTACTAAACTGCTGAGTTAGCAAAAAGTTCAACCCTGTACAGTGTGTGCCACAGTGAAATTAATGATTCAGACCCAAGCCGTTTTTTGAACCAGGCTGTAAGTATGTATTTTAATGTCGTAAAAGTCTGTTGGTTTTTATTTCTGGCGTGGTGTGAATATGGTTTACAGTCTTTCTGGAGCCTCAAGAATCTCTAAGAACTACAAATTTTAGCACTTCCACATAGGCTTCATTTTTTAAACAGGATGTTGCTCCTTGACCAACAATTCTACAACACAAGCAATAATATAAACAGGGAGGAAAAACCTTCATAAGTGCGAAGAAAAGCTTATGGTTTGTTGAGCTGCAGGTGCTTTACCATCAATTACCTGAGGAAGCCCCCCCCCCCCCCTTTTTTTTTTTGTTGTTGTTGTATACAATCTAAATAACATAGCCACAACTAAAATTCAATGTCAGCAATATGGTTCAATGTTCAACAACATTCAGTATTCGGTGATCACACTCACTGAGAGCTGGGTCTGAGACCTTCTGATTCATTCAGCAAACTTTGTAAACTCAGTTTGTACAGTAGTTTAGTAACTGGCTACATTCAATGTTCCTCACAGCCTGGTGCTCTGAGACGTGTCTGTAACATGTAACATTAGTGAATCCTAGTTATGTTCTACCAGAGTTCATCTACCAACTCCAACCTCACCAATCAGAGCTAACCTAACCTCACTCTTCATTTTATTGACAGATCTCTCAAGTTTGATCAGATCACTGCAGAATAACTGCTGCATGTGGGTTGGAATGAACACTATCACAAACAGTTCAAGTGAGTTCAGGGACTCCCAAAAAGATCTACAGTCACTAACTTTAATGGAACAAATTAGTGACAGACATATAGGAAAGAGAGAAACGGGCTCATGTTAGATGTCTGTCTAACATGAGTCTGGTTCTGTCCGAGGTTTCTGCCTGTTAAAGGGAAGTTTTTCCTTGCCATTGTAACTTGCTAAATATTGCAAAGTGCTGTATCTATGGTGGGTTAAGATGAGATAAGACTTCTTATCTTGTGTTGATGTTGGGTTTCTGTTAATAAAATTTTATTATCATTTACAGGTCTAGACCTGTTAATGCTTGGAAAGCATCTTGAGATAACATTTGTTATGAATCGGCGCTATATAAATAAAGATTGATTGATTGATTGATTGATTGACTCAGTGTGCAGCATAGCAGCATGACTAAGAGCTGGTCCAGCCAGCTCTAACTTTAAGCTTTAACAAACAGGAAAGATTTAAACCTTCTCTGAAGAACAGCCTGTCTGGATCCTGGACCCCAGCTGGTAGATGAATCCAAAGGAGAGGATCCTGATAAATGAAGACTCCACTTCCCATACTACTTTTGGAGACTGAAGGTACAACAAGCCGGCCTGCACGCTGGGATTGTGAGTTAAAGGATGTGGGTCAACTTCAAACTGGCAGAAGAATCTAAAGGGTCGGTTCCACCTCTGGAGACGTCTTTAGATACACCTCTGGCTGATGCTAATGTTGATGAGAGTAAGAGTGCTGTTTGACTTGTCTTAACGTTGATGTTAATCCCTAAAAACACCCAACTTTTGAGTGAAAGAAACCTGCTGATCAAACTGCACAGTCATGCATAAAATAAAAATATAATTAGTATGTTTTGGTATTTTCTTACCAAACAGGGCAGTTTGATGGCTTTAGGGAGACAAAACACATTTTGCCATAAATGTATTTAATTTCTCTACTAAGTATCACTACTTTAAATCCCTCTGTGCAAACAACAGTAGCTACTTAAGAAACTCACAAGTGGAAACATAATTCATTTGTTTGTCCCTGGAGAAATGTTCCTTCATGTGATGTATACAGACACAGTAGTCTATAGAAATCCCTCTGAGCTCTTCATGCTGAGCATTATTCTGTGTTCATGGCCTTGTGACTGTGAGATATTCCTGTAAGTAGATAGAGTGATTGACGGTAAACAATGCACACTGTGTATTTAAATGTGTGTCATCACATTAAAAGTACATATTCATCCCTGTATCAGCTCTATCTGTCTACATCCTCTTTCTTATAGCTGTAAATGAAATTGTGATGACTGATCTGCAAACCAGTGTGACAGTGGGTCGGAAAAAGACACATAGCCAGAGTTGGCAACCAGCAGGCCTGGGCAAACAGACGTCCTCCAGGAGCAACTGTGGCAGAGAATATATGGCTTGGCGAGGAAAATGTGAGAAAGAAAGTGAGAAGAGGAGGGAGGAAGTGATTAAAAATACACATGGGAGTTTTTGTTGACAATGTGTGTCACACTGAAAGTGTAAGTTTACTTCTGCTGGCTGTCAGCAGAGATGTGTCTGTTGTTTGTCAGTTTCAGTTCCTGAAAAGGATGTTTTATTGTTGAAATAGTACACTAGTTTACGGAGAACGGATGTTTATAACAGCCCTGACTCTTCAGCCTAAATTTCCATTTTACAGTCAGTCATGAATGAAGACGCTCAAACACAAAAGTTAGTGAGAAAAAATTCTTGACCTCGCCCAAGACAATGTTTATTTTATGTTATTAATTCTGGTGACCTTGTCGCACAAAATTTGTAGTTTATTTCTGGGATGACAACTGCATTTCCCACAAGCACCATCACCTGTTGCAAAGATGTGTCTCTTGCCCAAGTGGCAACCCCCTGGTTTAAAAATAAAATATGCAGTTTTTTGAGAGACTGTTTGAGGCAGACAGACAACCACATACACACCAAGCCAAAAAAAAAGGCAAATTTTACAACAAAAATACAAAAATGTACAGTCTGGTTCAAAAATGGCTTAAGTCTGAGTATCTTAAGCTAAGTTAAGTTGAGTCCAGAATTGCAAATATGTCTCCTGTCAATGATGGGCTTCAAAACTCAACAAATGAATGACATCACGGCAACTACATCCATGAATTGTACAGTTTCTGCTCTTGCCACCTTAAAAACTATATAAGCTATGCATATATATGTGTATATGTATGTATGTATGTATGTATGTATGTATGTATGTATGTATGTATGTATATATATATATATATATATATATATATATATATATATATATATATATATATATATATATATATATATATATATATATTTATATATATATATAGGTGTATGTTTGTGTATATACCTGTACATGTGGGTATGTGTATGTGTATGTGTGTGTATATATGTATGTGTATGCGTATGTATGTATATATACATATGTAAATTCATAATTTTTTGCCGCTGTGCTCATTGTTGCTTGTGATCTCTCCAGTTCATTTCTCTTCAGGTGCTTCTTTTGATTGTTGTGTCTCAGACCTCAGGTGACTGTTTCTTTTCAGGCTCAGCAGCTGGTTGTTTGGTTCTCCTGTCTGTATTCATTTGCTCAGTTGTTGTGGTTGTTCTCTGCTGTTGTTTTGTTTCTCTTTCCCTCCTGTCTTTTTTCCTCTCTCTATGCACTCTTCCTTTTCTGTCACTATCTCTCTTCTGCTATCACCCTGGTCCGGTCGAGCAGTAATCTTTAAACTTGGCAATATAAAGAAAAAAGAAATCGCAAAGCACCAATAAAAAGTTATTCATTTAAAACTCAAGTGGAGCCTTTTAAACAAAAGGCTCCATTTGCCATCTGTTGTGCACAAATACAGCAGCCAGACCACAACTCTGTCGTCGTGATGCTGGACAGGACAAGTTAAAAAAAACAAAACAAAACAAAACAAACAAACAAACAAAAAACTATATAAGCCTTAGTTTATAAAAGCTGAGCAGACATACTGGTTTACCAACACAGCCATAATGTCATGATGTGTACTCAGGTGTCTCAGTAAATATTTGAATAACACAAATATGCACACAGTTGACTGTTTTGTCCTCAAAGAGCAGAGAAACATTCACATGCCTGCAAAAACATTCATTTCCCTCCATTAAGCATTAATCTAAGAAAAACTTCAGCTGAATATTGACTGTTTCTTTGAAAATCTGAACACAGGCACCAACATTTTAATTACAGACAGTAATAATCTTATTTGGGTCATGAAGAGGCATTAGAGATGTTAAAAACTCTTACGTCCACTCTTAGCATCCAAACAGTGACGCCTTGAGTAAACTACTTCCTCTGTGGCCGTGTTGTCCCTTTTTTAGGCTTCAGTTAAGGCCTAAATAAGTCATAGACTTATATAATTCTACCTCTTTTTTGTTTTTATTTTATTTTATTTATTTTTATTATTTTTCGATACATTCAGCAGTCTTCAGATATTCTTACTAAAAAAGATGCAATGAGATACATTCTATTGTCCCTTTACAAAAATAGCCGTCTGTATACTATACCTATATAGAGAACATCTATGCAGTTTTCTTTTTCAGAACTCAATAATCCAATGCAGACAGTTGCCTTTAAATTTTGAGTTCACACAGTTTTTTGTGTTTTTACAGTGTACATCAAATGAGTACATAGTGGTTTGAATATCTACACATTTAGTATTCCCATTGAGTCCATTTTTGATACCCTAAAAAAATCAAAAAGTAAAGATTTTGCAACTTTTGCACATCAGGGTAGAATCAGTCAGTTTTCTTTTAGGCCAGTGACTGTTACTGAGGTGCACAAGGCCCTCAGACTTTTAGATTCCAGAAAACCAGCAGGTCCAGATAACCTAGAGCCCCATTTTTTAAAGTCTCAGTCTTCTTGATTTTTTCCTGTCTGCCCTGCCCCCCGTCTGTCACACCTGATCCCTGATTGTCTGTCCCAGTTGTGTCATTACCCCTTGTATTTAACCTCATGTGTCTCAGTGTCTCGTCGCCACTTTGTTGTACTCTTCGTCCTCGTTCCAGCCTTGTTCATAGTTTAGTCATAGCCATGTTTGATTCTTGCCTGTTTTTTGACCTAGTCTTTTGCCTCAGTTTTTGGATACCTCTACTCTGTTTTGATCATCTACCTGTGTACCAAACTCTGCCTGTTTCATTAAATCCCTTTGCCTTCTGGAACCTGGTTGTGAGTTTGCCTTTGTGTCCAAATCTGGGTCAAAGTTCATGATAAAATGTTCTAAATGCAAACTTTCATTTCTATGCAGATGACACTGTTGTTAACTGCTCTACTTCAACACAGCATCAGGCTCTGTGTTATTTACAGGATGCTTTTAATGCTGTTCAAGTCATCTTTAGGGATTTAAAACTGTTCTTAAATCCTGAACAAAACAAAACTTATGATGTTCAGTAACTCAAAGTCTAAACCACAGGACTTGCCTTCTACAATTTTGTCTCAAAGTGATGTGACTGAGCTCGTCTCATCTTATAAATACTCAGGTATTTGAATTGATGATACCCTGTCTTTTCAGCTTCACATTCAGCAGTTTGTTAAGAAGCTGAAGCTGTGTCTGGTTTCTACTTCAGAAATAAGTCCTGTTTTTCATTTGCTGCAACTTTCTTGCCCCTGATTGACTATGGGGATGTTTTATACATTCATGCATCTTGGTTGGCCTGCGCTGTCTGTTTGAAGACAAACTCATTGGCATGTCCTCATTTATAAAGTAATTCTTAACTTGCTTCCCTCTTATTTATGTGATTATATCCAGTTGAGAAATGTGGGACATGGAATTTACAGTCTTCACTCTGTCTCTCATTCACAAGACCTGTATTTGCTGTCTATTCCAAAAGTACGTCTTGAAATGGGGAAAAATGAGTTTTAGATATGCAGCTCCTGCAGTGTGGAACCTGTTACACGCAAATTTAGTTTTAAAGGAGCAGGTCTCTTTAAAAATTTTTTTTTTAAAAGTCAACTGAAGGTGTTGGAGGATGATGCGTCGGGATGACGCTTTGATGGCTGATTTTTCTGATGCTACACTGGATATGGTGATCTGTTTTTGTTATTGTTTTGTGTTGTTTGTAACTGTGTTTTGTGACTTGCTGCTGTCTTGACCAGGACACTCTTGTAAAAGAGATTATAATCTCAATGAGGCTTTCCTAGTTAAATACATTTAAGATAAAATAAGTATATATATCCAGCATTGTTACATTGTATCCATGTTGTAAATATAGAACGTATAGTACCCCTCTTTAACAGGAAATGTATTTGTGGGTCTGTAATAGTATACTGGGAAACACTTACTTTTCAAGTTAAATATTACAAATCAAAATGAATTCTGATACATTTTTCTGTCAAATAGTTTGACTTGTATAAAAAAATATACACACACACACACACACACACACATATATATATATATATATATATATATATATATATATACACACACACACACACACATATATATATATATATATATATATATATATATATATATATATATATATATATATATATATATATATATATATATATATATATATATATATATATATATGTAGGCATGAAGTCTTGGTTGTCGGCTGTGTGTAAAACTTTGCAGATTTAGTTTGCAAACTTCCAACTCAGCAATTTCAGCAGGCACAGGGTCTATTTGAGTCGAAAAATGTGGATGAGGAAGATTTGAGATTTAATTTGGATGGCAGATCTGTGCAGATACAGTACAATGTCCTGTGGGCCTCCCACACACAGCCAGAAGCCGACGAGCTGTGTGGGAGTGACGCAGTCTGATTGAGATGTGCCTCAAAGCGCTGCTCTGCCCTTGCTGACATACAGAAAGAAGACCTTGTTCAGACACTTTATGAGGTCGAAGAAACAGGCCACATTCACTTTCATCTGTTATCCTGAATAATTTCATTACTGACTGAGACTTTCTGTTTATAGTTCAGGAAAAAGTTTGAGAAAACTCCTTCAAAGGAACACACAGAAGGAGGAACATCTCACTGCTGACGGGAGGAACAGGTAAGGAAAGGGTTTGGTTTTCTTTTCTCTGTCACTTTAAATAAACAAACATTAAAATAATCTCAACTAGGATTATGCTATGTGCTCCAGCCTGAAGAAAAAAAAAAATACCTACAGCATTTAGCTGTTGCTTTGACAAGCAAGTGATTCATTGTTACTCACAGGGAGGATGTGGAAGCCAGAATATGTCAGGAAATATTTTCACACAGAATCACAATTTTTGCAAAGGAGGATGCTCCTTTCTCCAAAAAAAGACATAAAACCATTTTCATAGTCACATATTCTTGGAACACTTCAACCCCGCAGGACGTTTTACTCCTGCAACAATCACAAAGTGTGAAATAGAAGTTCCTTCGACCCTGACAACCTCATTAAATGTGTTTATTATCGTCCAGAGGTGGATTAACTGATCACAAAGCGCGTGGATGAAAATCACATTTCCTCAGTCTCCGTCCTGCCAACTGGGAATAATCTAATTTCACCCTAACATGTTATTTATTTTCCCTCAAATACAGAACATAAACACCTTTTATTGGGCCTAGGGAGTTCATAGAGGACTCCCAGTAAAAGTGTGGTTTAGATTAGAGCGCTGTGTGAGAGCGTAACCGAGCGAGGGAGGGAGACGGAGCAGCAGACAGGGATGGCACAGCTGATTCTATCACAGGGGCTACTTCCTCTCCACAGGCTCTTCTGCTTCCTGTTGTGTTGCCATGGTGCTGCACACAAAAGAGGACAAGCTACTCTTCTCCAGGAAGCCATAAATAATTGATTGGCAAGTGGCTTAATCAGCCCTGAGGCTGCCTGGCAATTCCACAGCTAATTCCACAGCTGGCTATAAATAACTCATTACGCTAATTATGGTATGTGAGCACACAGCGAGCCTGCGAGCACAAACACAGTGAAGCATGACTACTGTGGGTTCAAACACGGTGTCCATATGTCCAAGTCACAGACCTCCAGTGGCAGCAGCATCAGGGGGGATTTCTTCTTCTTCTTCTTCTTCTTCTTCTTCTTCTTCTGCAAATATAAGGTATTTGGATGAGCTGCTTTGACTATGCATGGAAACGGAAATCAGATGTTGGCCTTCCTCTGGACGGTAGCATCCTGGCAGTTTACTAAAAATAAACCATTAAGACCCCAGCAACGTATCCACATGGTGATAATTATTCTCTCAAGTCTAACTTATACTGTAAATCTAAAAACTCTTCCAAACGTCTTTATCACCGAGTCAAATACAGTCGATCAAATCTCCATTTCCTGCTGACTGACTGATGAGCAACTTGAAGAATCAAAAGGGACATCAAGCCAAATTTAAAAGTAAAAGAAAACTATTTTACTACACATTAGCTAATACTTGCTAACATCTAATCTTAGCAACAAATCCATAGATACAGTCAGTGTCACATTACAGTCGTGTCATGGTTGGGGGCGGAGCCTTCTGAGGGTGAGACGATCCTTTCCCCCTCGCCCACAGCATTGTTAACACAGAGATTTTAAAATAGGCTATTTATGCTAACAGCTAACGTCATAAATTGATTCATGACAGGCAACTGAAAGGGATAAACATTAAAAAAATGCTAGAATAGGATCAGATTCTTGTCTGTATCTTATTAAAGAGGGGACCAACCATCTTACTGAATTGTCTGATGATTTGTTCCCTGATATCTGCTACCTGGTTGAATCACCCTGTATGAAGCTAAATCAGGTTTACAGATGAATTAAAGCTCACATCATTTCAATGTCTGACAAGGAAATGAACACGTATTAGTGGATTTGTGCACCACACAATGGTTCTTATTGCACAATAGCCATCATGAGCTGCATGGTTATCGGTTACTGGTGACTCTGAATACAGATTTTCACCATCTCAAAAGCACACAGATTCACACAGCAGTCTTGCCCTGCCCACAGCAGATCCTGTATAAAATACACCTCAGAATGTCTTTCCTTGGATTAAGGCTCACAGTTTGCTCCATCTGTGTTGGGGCACAGCCCTAAGCTGCCAGAGACACCCACACAGATGAAGCTGTGGTAGTGGAATCCATCAGCAGTCTTTCTACTTCAACACTTTGATGCAACCGGTGTAAAGTCTCCAGCTACAGAGGCTCAGTTCATCTGCCTGCAGACTCTGGACAGGGGTCTGAGATATTATCTCATCACTATTCAGTTATCTGCCTGTAAAATAAATCTGCAAGGAGTGGTGAGGTCAGACACCAGACAGCAGACACAATGTTGACCCTCTGCAGTAAAGTTTTAACCAGTAGAAGTTGAATTGAAAAGGTAGTATGAAGGAGTTTGGTTGCAATATTAGACATATTGATTCTACCCTAAACACCCGTCTTTTCAAAGAGAAGAGTAAAGTATTTTTTATACCATTTCAAAAAAAATTAAAAGGAGATAGTTTACCTGTTAGGGCAAAGAAGGCTTGTAGCAGCCCCTGTTGCAATAAAATCTAAAAAAAAATCTTTTTAATATTTTTGAGTTGCATTAGTTTTTTTTGTTTTGTTTTGCTAAAGAAGAGTTTTAGCATGAAATATGATCTCTGGCCAAAGGTTCCCTGTTAACTGTGTCTTCATTTGCTGATCAGTCAGGAAGTTGTGATTCAGAGCTGATTTGTTACATTTTAGTTTTCAGTCCATGGCAAGAAATCTGAGGAAAAATTTTAACAGGGAGTCTTGACGAGGACAGTGAATGTGATTCTCGGTGACACCAGCCAATCAGAACTCTCTGAATGTCACAGGCATCTCCTGGTGTGACTTTGACATATCTCAATAACGCTTTTATTTTGATGGGGATTGTCTTCAAGATGGCCAGTGGTGACAAGAGGACTCAGATGTAGAAAAAGTAGAGGAGGAAGCACTTAAGAGACCAGGGAGAGGTCTCCTCTCCTCTGAGCGAAGCAGTAATAACCTTACTGTCTCCGTCTCTGTCAATAGCACTCCATCTGTGTGTCCATCTCTTTCAATCACATCCAGACTTCCTGCTAATGACAGGAAGTGCTGATAATGCACTGGAAAAAGCCAAATACCTCTCTGGGATGGGTGCATTTTGGAAAACTTCAGAGGCTGAATGTCTGTGGAAGATAATGCACAAAACACACTGATGTAGCTCCGTCACATTTGACGTATGAGATGGTATGCATTTGAACCAAAGGCGCACACACACAGACACACACACACACACACACATACATATACACACACACACACTTACACACACACAACCTGCCAGAACAGTTAGTACCTCAGGGCAAAGTGGTCCTCTTAAGAGAGATTGAGCGTTTGAGGACTCTCTGTTATGATCTAGTACCACTAATGCAGTCCTTTACCACAGAATCAGCCCACCTGCTCTCCACTTTTCATCCCTTGCTCCTCTTGTTCACGGACAAAAGCGCAAACTTTCAAAAAGACAGTTTAAGAATCTCTAGGCGAATTCTCCTGCCTCTAAAAGTGGCCCAAGAACACAGAGTGCTGTGCTCTTTAATGGCTTTGTAAGGCAGGCTGTGGCTTTGCATTTGGTTGTGAGACAGACGGATTCACTGGTAAGTGGAGCGGATTACGACAGAGTGGAGAACCAGTCTGACCTAACATGTATAGAGTAAGTGAGCTGTTGTTGTGGCTGGTCTTAATCATATTAACCTCTCCATAGTCCTTGGATAATAAAGCCTTTGAATTTCTGCAGTCAAAATCCATAACTCTACCTTCACATCTCTGAGGGTGTTTCATTTATTTATAATGATCAGGGGGCTTCTTTCTGGAAGCTGCTGCTGTGAGGGCAGTTTTGGCACTTTGGGCTCTTCTGCTGTGGAGCCACACTGTTGTATTCATGCAGAGTGGGGTTTGGCATTGTCTTGCTGGAATCCCAGAGCATTTTTCTGAAAAAGTCTGGATTGGCTGAGAAGAAATGACATCAATGGATGAGCTAGCAGTGCTAACCCAGCACCAGACCAGCATCATGCTATTCACAGAGACATTGCTAATGAAGCTAACACCTGTCATGAACACCATGAATAATTTCACCTGCTTTAAGCGGACGGGATACAGGATATCTACACTAAACAGACTGGTGAAGAAGACCGGATCAGTCCTAGACCCTGTGGACCCAGTGGACCCAGTGGACCCAGTGGATCCAGTGGACCCTGTGAACCCTGTGGACCCTATGGACCCTGTGGAGGTGGTGTCTGACATGATAACTATGGCCAAGCTGCCACCACTGATGGACATTTTTTCTAGTTGACATATAATTTATAATACTATTTACATATTGTTGAAATTTTTGTACTAAACACATTTTTTGCTGCTCTGACTCCTGATTAATACAGTATATTCTATTCTATTCTATTCTATTCTATTCTATTCTATTCTATTCTATTCTATTCTATTCTATTCTATTCTATTATTAAGGCACAAACAAAACAAAACAAAAAAACAACAACTCAGGAATAAGAACAATTCTATACAAGACTTTCTTTATAGAAGGGAAGAATAAAAAAGGCCATAAAATTTTATAATTTAATGACTTGGAATTAAATAAATTGAGCTTTCTGTATGTTGTTTTCTGTTTCTATCCAGTCAGAACTGTGCTGATTGTGTGCGTGTGCTGGGAAGTGCCTTGATCAAGTTAACCAGTTTACCTCAAAACCCCACATTTTGACCCATGCATTATATATTTTTTTCTTTTTTCAATTTCAAACTTAAAGTTTGCATTTATTAAAATATCTGAAGTAAAATCTGCTTTCCTAATGAAATTCAGTAAAATTAGTTGCTGTGGCACAGACTATAGGTGCTGCAGCATGTCATGTCAATAAGGTGTAAAGTGTCGACTGCACAACCAACCTTCATCTCAAACACCAACCTACTCATATGGCCTCTACCGGCTCTGTGCCCACTCACAGGGAGGAGGCGGTGGTGCTGGTGGAAAACATGCAGGATACGGTGCCAGAGAGGCAGCGACACGAGGCCGGCACCATGCCAAACACTCAGTGCCCACTTAGGCCCTCTGAAGTGGGTTGAAAACGTGTTAACGGGTGGTCAGTAATTAACACACACACACACACACACACACACACACACACACACACACACACACACACACACACACACACACACACACACACACACATATATACAAACAGCCAATGTGGGAATTAATCAAGTTTGACATGAACTTTGAAAACAGATATCAAACTCTGCTCTCCACCCCCAAAGATCAACCCTACAGCTTTGGTTCTGTTACAATGCTATTATTTTACAACATTATGAATGGTGATGAGGCTGACAGTAAATGTGAGATTCAACTTAGTCCTACATCAAAGTATCCCAACTTATCATGTTGTCCCAAATATCTGGCATCACCAGACCCATCAGGCAGCTCACATTCACTTTTGTTGGCAGGGGTCTGGAACCAGTGGAAGCATTTTCAGATGATCTCAGTGATACTGGTGGAATCAGAGTTCTCTGTTTGGAAATGGGTTGAGACGACGTATACTTCATGACAATCAATCACAATTTTTACAATCATTTCTTAAAAAGAGGTTGAAAATATGTTATTCCAACCTTTTGGACAACAGTGTTTAAGATGACAACTTGAATTTATGAAGTTGTTTTACTGTTACGTCATACATTGAGTTGCTCTGATTGGTTGTAGGAAGGATGCACCGATCCAATTCTTTATTTCAGAAATATGCCTAATACAGACTCAAAAAGTTAGATCAGATATTGGCATAGGGCAGATCTATTGAATTCAGTTCTATGCTTTTCAGATTGGTGGTATTTCACCACTAACAACTCAGACAGCAACAAGCAATATGAGCAAATCTGTCCCCACTACTCCACTGCTGCGGTTTAGTTAAATTTGATTATTGGAGATTAACTCAGCACACATAATCCCATAAACTAATTATAGTCAGCTGAAAAATATTTTTATTTCAGTTTGTCAACAAAGTTAGAGAAGCCTGAAGTTGTAAAAACACAATTCTCAGTCTCATCCTCATAAAGCACAGAGATTGTTTATACTACTATCAGGTTGGATCCATACCGGCCTGTACCAATGCTCAGGTGTTGGTGACTCACTAAGTTATAAGTATTTCCAACCGTTTTCAAAAAGCACTTTTGCTTTTGCCTGTTTTAAGTTACCACGAAAAAGCTGAATGAGTGAAATGGATCCAGAATCTTTCACAAAGGTGAACTGGTCTGGCAACACCAGGCTGAATACTTGTGACACAAGTTTTACAAGATGCAATCATGTTATCTCCTTTTCTGAAACAATAAGAAATAGTCAGAGCGGTAACACCAGTTTTACTTGCAGGCTTGTTGCTTGTTCATCATTTCTGTGTGACATGGTGGATGCACACTGTCATGTGTCAGAATGTGAAGGCTTGTTGATGGGAGAAAGTAACTTTTACTTGAATGAGTGATATCAATTGTATTTTAGGACCAATAACAATAAAATACTTCTTATTTGGATGATATGCATTTTGCATCCCTCTTTAAATTTTAACTTTGCAAACAAGCGGCATGGCAGGTTTACACTGAGACTCTTTTATCTGTGAAAGTCAGTTGAGAGCCTCAGGTCATACATTGCTTGTGTGAATAATGTCTAAGGAAAAACTCTGGTTTTGCTTGTCTGTAACTCAATAACCAATAACATCAAAGTTTTAAAGGTTTATACCCCATGGGGGACCATGCCAATGCTACATTTTGCTTCCATCCATTTAAAGGACATTCATAATGCTCTGAAAAACCAACCAATCCTTTTTTCTCTCAAAGTCCTGCTGGTAGGGTTGCAGCCTCCATCTAAAACATGTAAATGATGCATCGCACAACAATGGCTCCATACATGTCATCGTCTGAAAAGATAAAGAAACTAACAGAAGACTCTTGGTGGCCTTGATATTCACCGAGACATCCATCAAAAGACTGACTCTCAAATGATGGAGCTCTTTTCACACCTTTTTGACAGCTCTTATAAATGACCCTGAGGTGTATTGGGATGGGATGAATAAATCAAGTTGACACATGATGCAAGCGAGGAAACATATGAACGTTCTATTTATAGCTGCTGTGCCGACTGTGTGGTGCATACGAATACTTATTCAGCCATGCTCTACGACCTTATTTAGAGGCGACCCTCAGGGTAAACATACCCTCATGCAAGATGTGAATAAAAATGTATTTTCACAGCCTGAACTTTCCAGTGCCAATAGGTTAACCACCGGGGAAGTTGTATTTTACATGACTGCATCTTCAAGCATCTGCGAAGCTGGGATGCCTCAGACTCTTCAGACCATAAAAGTCATTAAGAGTTTGAAAACAAGCTATCTGATGTTTATCAAAGCAGTACTGAGGAGCTGGGGTTAAGGGAGTTGTAGAGAGAAGGTCAAAAATAACCACAGAAGAAGGGAGGGTGACAGGGGTAAAGCTATTTCCTTTTCCTGAGGTCATTGCCAAATATGGTTGTAGAGCTAGAAATAGGTATTTTTCGAGTTCTTTCCAGAGGCTGCGACATCATGCATGTGGGTAAAGGTGCATTAGAAACATACAATACTTTGAGTGAAGGAGAGTGTTGTTTTTACATAGAGTAGGGTCCAAACCAGCCATCCTGCTCTGTGGCCTCCAACATGAGGCTGACCATGTCTCCATCTGGCATTACTGTTTCCCTTCCCTTGGTGAACGGCAGCATGCAGAAAGCAAGGGTTGAGAGAAAAATGTTGGAAGGAGACGGTGGGTGGAGAAAAGCTTGGAGAAGTTCCAATAATCATACCAGTTTCCAAAATGTCAGCAGTGCTTCCTAAAATTTAATACATTGATACCCCAACAACTGAGGTTGTGCAAAAGCACAATATATCAAACCGTATTTTACCAAGCGAAAAAATATATTCTGAAACTCACTTAAATCTGCTGTCTTAAAAGCATGTCTGGTTGTCATAGATAACTAGCATGAATTTGAATGTAGCATCTCCTCAGTACTCTGTTTAGCCCGCCATCCCACACTTGGAGGTCCTCCAAAACGATGCCCCCGCTCACATGCACAAGCGCTGCTGATTTGCAATCATATGATGGTGACTGATTCAAACCTCAGACTCAAACTGGTCCTCAGCTCATTGTTTTTGTTTGCTCTATGTTAGCAGTATTCAGGGTATAGGTAGTTTTTCTGTCATTCTCCAGCGTACTTGGATCCCTCTTGGTTATGAGCATTGAATCAGAGCTAGTGCACACCAGAGAAATATACACGTAGGAGGCGGGCAGAACAGCTGGACAAGATTTGATTGGTTTAATAAATTGGATCCTAAACACTAGGATTGGTTGGTGTTTTTCCAGGTTTCCTCCTGCTGTAGACAGCAGATATTTTTCACTCTGTTTATAGAACACATCATGAATTGATTGACATCAGGACATAAAGATCATTTTAACCAGGATAACAAAAAGTCTGTCTAAATCTGATGACCAACACTGACTGATGAAATAACTGCATCTCACTGGTGAGGATCACGATGTGTTGCTGTACAAGGTTTTGTAACGTAAAGGTACCACGTTGCACTAGTGCATAAAATTCGGTATTTCTTAGAATGAAAAAAAGCTTAAAGCTGCTGTTAGTAAACTGTCATGAGATCATACTAAACAACAATAGTGTGGTGTTGACATTGAGAGTGATGTCGGTGTGGCTGTGGCCCAGTCGTTGGTTTTCTCTCGACTAAAGTCTTTCGGTAAGACACTGAACCCCTAATTGCTTCGCCATTGGTTAGCGGTGTGTGCATTTCTATGACTGAGACTGTCTAATAAATGGTTAAAGGACCAGTACTTATGTGGGCTTTTCTCGTCTTTCTGACCACTCAAAGTGCTTTTACACTTCAAGTCTCATTCATGATGAGGACATTCTCGATAATCAGCACCAGGGCCTGTATTCAGAGAGCATGTTATCCTCCCTCCAGGAGGACTCCTAAATGACACTTAAAGTTCCTCACTCAGAGTTTTCTCTTCAAACCTTTTCACAAAGCTGCTCAGACAAACTCTTACAAAGGAATTCAGAGACCTGAAGCTTAAAGAAAGGGGTGGAGCTGACCCTGTTACAATGGATGATGTCATGTTTCAGGAACCACATGACTTTCTATGCCTACAGTGATTGGCTGACAGGGAATGAGTCTTTCTGAGGACTTTCTGCATAAAAATCACTGTTTAGAGAAAGGTGTCATGTTAGCATTTTTTAAATAAAGACCTTAAAATAAAAAAGAAGGCCACGGATTAAACATTAAACCAAGAGTAATATACTGACTAGTCCAGTATGTATTAAGCTAACTGTAAGCAGCTGTATCTGGTTAAAGGATGAGCAGATCTACATATAATACAGCTTTTTAATGACTGGGATTCAGGAATAACCATAGCAGATAAAACCACAGGAAAAACAGAGACTGAAACAAACTGGATGCAAGAGCAGTTTTTACTCCTTACCCAACTAGTCCACTAAAGGGAAGGACATTATTAAAGGGACATTTGGACCTGGGATAACCTCTCAAATGAAAAAAAGAAGCATGGGAACAATTTTGCTTACAAATCAATGCAGCGTTCCCACTTATGAGCAGAACCGCTGATGACTGTCAGAATCGTTGGTTCTCCTGACAGTCTGAGGAAAGGTCAGAGATCAAAAGAGTTCAAAGGACAAACCACTGCAACAGGTGAGAGCAGTTACTGTCAAACAAAACATACACATCCATTTAATGTGTTCAATATTTAAAGTCCATGTAAAGCAGCAATAAATTTGTGTTATGAGTTTGTCACGCCACAGAAACGTGAATCATTGACCACTGAGCCGAATTTGAAAGATTAAAAAAAAAAAAGCTAAGTATATAAAATTAGGTCTGAAAATCATGTAAAAATAAGCCTCTCTCTCTGCTGAAGAACGCTGGGGGCATGTCAGTTAGAGGCACTTAGCCACGCCTCCATACGCCATCTCTGTGTACTGTACAAGGATGTTACCTACAGTAACAATAGAAGCTAGCGCTAGCAGCTTCATGGGACGGAGCCAGCTCTACCTGTTTCAGTGCAGTGAGTTCGGTCACTCAGACTTAAACACAGCTGACTGAGAGGAGCTGAGCTCATTCTGCTCTTCATGGTTACATCTTCCTTTCTGTTTGTTGTTGAAGTGTTTCCATCTTTGACTAACTGTTACCATCATTATACCCTCCTGATTGAGGCTTTTCACAAGCTCGTTTTTTGTATCTTTCCAAATGTCCATGTGGCCAACCTGAAGTACAGGTCGGTCACAGAGTTTTTTTTACGACTTATTATACTATAACTTATTAGCAAATTGTTGTATGCTCAGT
Source organism: Labroides dimidiatus (assembly GCA_030710495.1). Lineage (NCBI taxonomy): Eukaryota > Metazoa > Chordata > Actinopteri > Labriformes > Labridae > Labroides > Labroides dimidiatus. Next base: position 20,222,590 of record CM061162.1, read on the forward strand.
TTTGACAGTTTTTTGAGTGTGATCTAAAATTTAGACTAATCAGTGAGTGGATATTTAAATTACAAAGAAACTAGTTACTTTGAGGGATCCCTACTAAACAACCACATGGTGGGGAGAGCACAAGCTAGAGGTTAAGTTTAAACCTAACAAGACACGAGACAATGTTGGAATTTTTATTCAGACAGAATTGAGAAGCACTCTGTATAAACCATCATTTAGTTGTAGAGCGACATCAGAACAGAGAGACCGCAAATACAGTGTGCACACACGTGAGTTCACCCTCTTGACCTTTCTCCCTAGTGACAGTTGTGTTCCTTTGGTACTCACGACAAGCTGTGTGTGTATGTGTGTGTGTGTGTGTGTGTGTGTGTGTGTGTGTGTGTATGAGTCGGCGTGACGTAACATAAGCCGCGGCTATGCCCGGATTCTGCACAGCTGGGCTTCTGTGTATTCCAGATTACAATACGTCACTGCTTCGCTCCCGGCCCTCCCTTGTCAGCACACTCACATCTACTTTCAACACATGCATGCTGACACAAACCGACTGCAGTGATGTCATTGAATTTGTTTCTGTCTTTGCTTTTCCATCTGCCTTCCTATCTTGGTCTCTCCATCATGCACACAAATTTGTTTACCCTTCCTCTGTCAGTTAGGCTCTGCATATTCATCCAATCCCCCCTCTTCTCTTTTTATTTCATCTGATTGTGTGTGTGTGTGTGTGCGCGTGTGTCTGTGTGTGTGTGTGGATGTGTAATGTTCCCTTTCTGACTATCTCTTTCTGTCTGTCTCTTTCTCTCAAACTCACACAGCTAACATCAAGGTTTGTTAAAGCACAGCAAACCACCGGCCAGATGTCAACGTTTTGAATTTGCCTTGGATATTTGAACAAAACTACATCATGGGGAGGAAAAAATACACACAAACCAGATTCCTTTTTTTAGGAAAAAAATAGGTCAGAATGAAAACCTTTGTTGTTTTTGTATCCTCGTGAAAAGAAAGCTTTTCTTCATTTCGGTATCGTACGTCTGAAACACATTTTCCATCAGGAATTTTCCAAAATAAAACCTTGATAAACCATGTTTTTCCATCAACACAGAGTGTTGAATTCAGTATTTGGCTTAAGGTGTGTGTGTGTGTGTGTGTGTGTGTGTGTGTGTGTGTGTGTGTGTGTGTGTGTGTGTGTGTGTGTGTGTGTGTGTGCGTGTAGGTGTATGTGTATGTGGGTGAGCAGCAAACCACAACTTGTTTTTGAACTGTAGAGGGCTGAAACTATTGCAGTGTGAGCTATAAACTGCTTCGTACTTTAGTCATGCACTATTTTTGTGTTTCTGTGTTTGAGGTACTTCAGGGGTAGAACATGTTCAGCTTTATGGATGCATGTGAGATGAGGGATTTCAGGGGGTTTGTTGACATTACATTGACTAACATGGGTATTTTGCTGTATCTTTAAGATTTTAAACAAATTAATAATGCATTTTGCCATAAGATAAAGGTTCTAAACATATTTAAAATGCATTAAATGTGTTTGTAAAATTGAGTTTTCTCCAGGTGTATTGATTGTTTATTTTACCTTTCGATGCCACTGAGGCCCTTTGAAGCAGAGACATCGTAGAAAATGCTCACTTGTTTTATTTTCATCAGTTTTATTTTCGAACTGTTCAAACTGCTCTAGTTTTCAAGGATTTCTTTGCATTGACACCTGCTAAATCTACTCAAATGACACTGTGTTACAAAGTGATACCTACGGATCCACAGAGCACATACCAAAGGGTTCAGTTTGCCACAAACTGTACCGCACAACTGGTGTCTCTATGCATCAGGGCTTCGTGTATGTATTTAAATGGACCATGATGCAATAATTAGGGAAATTAGCCAATTTCCATCTAAATACACCTCACTGTTACTAACACCTGTGCTTGTTAGTAACAACAAGCACAGGTGTTAACACTTGTGGGCACACGTTTCTGCATGGAGAGAAACTGGATTTAGAAATAAACCAATTTTGCGCGGATAAACTGATTTTAAATCATGGTTTATGAAGAGGCAAAGACATTTGGAGTTTTTTAGGCCTCACAGGGCTCTTGCACCAACTCCAAGGGTCTTCTTCTAGCAAAATGAAGCTGTTGATATGAATTGATCCAACCTGTGCTCTTGTGGTGGGTGTTGCTGCTCAAAATGAAGGGATGGCTGATTCTTTTTATATTCCCTCTTATGGATTGGAATATTATTCTTTATATTCCAAAATCTGTAAAGTGGCTTTACCTCGCTCCTGTAGAGGTTTATAAAGAGTCACATTAAACACCATCCAGTTACATACTCCACTCTATTTTCACACCTTCCTCGCTTTCTCTCAGCTATGCCAACGCATTTATGAGAGAGAGAGAGCATCCTGCTGGATGAACTCTATTTTCTACAGGATTAAGCCAATTTTCTGAAGGGGATTGTATCCATTTACCCAGTAATCATGCCGTCACTCTGGCTCTTAGATTGACAAAACTTCAGCTTGCTGCCAAGCAAACTGTTTGTCTACTTCATGTGCCCTGGTGTTAAAGGACACACACACACTAGAGAAGGAGAAGGAGGAGAAAATGAAAGGGAGGCGAGACAAGAAAGGAATAAAACGAGGGGGTGAAAGAGTGAAAAGATGGTGAACCACAACTACAAGTGTTAGCTAAGCTGTGTGCTATGCCAGGGAATGAGATGATAGTGGACTGCAGGGGGTTTGATAGGGGCTTCTAGCTGGTCCGATCCATGTGAGTGAGTGTGTGTGGCTGTGTGTGTATGCAGTGGGGTGGGGGTGTAAGAGAGAGAGAAGCAGCTGTGAGTTTTGCACTTAATCATTCTATGGAGTACTACACTGCACACATACAAGCTGCGCAGCAACACGCACAAACACACAAATAAGTCTTATGCCATCAGACACACCAGGATTATACCCCCCCCCCCCCCCCCCGCCACACACACTCACACACACACACTCCCCCTCACACCCTCACACAAACAGCAGAGATTACAGTGCAGCTGCAGCTCTACTAGCCTCTAATGGTTTTCGAGACATCATGACAGCTATGACGATCAAATCATGATGTCATCGCTTCAGTAGAACAATACATACAAGCAGAAACACACACACACACACACACACACACACACACACACACACACACACACACACACACACACACACACACACACACACACACAGAGGACACACTAATATGCTGTCCATGCATGGGTTTTAGCTCAAGTTGGTGTAACACCAACCCAGCCAAATCCTTTAAAATCCACACAGTATGATCATAAAAGCCTGTTGACTTTTTACAGGAGCTCAGGTAAGTTTTCTCACTAAGGTCTCATCTCATCATTGAAGATGAGGAGGAATTAATTATAGAACGAACCCTAGAAATTGCTAATAATGAGCCCACTTTTTTCCCAAAACCCCAAATACCCGACTTCTTCTTGCTTGTCCCATATTGGTCTCTTTTAACTTCCTGTTTTGTAAGTCAGGAATGATGCACAAGTCTAAGACAGCACATCTTTTTATTGACAAAAAACAGGCTGCAGGAGCAGAGTTTTTGAACATTTTATGAACATTGGGGCGTGGCTGAAGCGGGGTACATACATAACGATTATCAGGCTGTTTTTATCCCGACTTTCCTCCTTCCTGACCAAGGGTGGCAAACGTCTGATTATCTTCTGTTTTATCAGATTATCCTATCAGATTATCCTGTGGTCTGAATTGTGTTCAGGGTGAATTTGTCCTGATGATCAGCTGCGAAACAGGTTAGGGCCAACAATCGTAAATATTAAATTTGTTCATTCACAACCAAAAATCTTCATGTGTGTGGGGAAAGCTGACGACTCCCGAGTCATGACTCCATGAATTGTGATGTAGAATGGAATGTAGCCAATCAGGAGGCGAGCTGACTGAGGAACGAGGAAGCAGACGTAAACAAAAACAAACATGGCAGACCTGACACGGAAAGTTTTTAAGGAAAGTCTGTGTTCCTGCTGTCTCCAGGATTTTTTCCAGTCTTTTCTTTTTTTGGTTCTGGAATTTTCTGTTAAAAATAGTCCCAAGTCCACCATCATTCCCTCTTCTGTGTCCTCTTCCATGTTGCGTTTTGTGTTTACTGGTTGTTGCTATCTGTTGCTATGTTTCTTCTTCTATGTTTTTGTTTGATCAGGTTTGGTCAGGTGAGATTTCTGTCTTGGAGGACTAGATTCTAGATCAGTGGTGGGTCAGAATGGTTCAGTGTGTGGTGAGCTGTGTTGAGATTATCAGAGCACATCACACACAGGACGATCAAAACTGTTCAATGTCTGATTTTTGATCTTCATGTGTGGGCTCTCTGACAGATAAAACATCTGTTATCATTTAGAATATCCCAGTGGCATCCTGTGTAGCCTGTATAGTGGCTCTACATGTATCAGAAGGCCATTCAAAACTTGGGAGGTTTTGTTTCAGAAACAGTAACTTCCAAATTTCAGTAGTAGTAGTAGTACAGTTTTGTGCCAGTATATTCATGAATGGCTGAACCAGAACAAACTGAAGTTTCATGGCAAGACATGATAAAAAAATCAAAATTCCCAGCACCAAACCAGCCACAGCCTGTAATGAAAACTTACAGTTTGTGTTACGACGAAACATTTAGAGTCAGAAATGATGCTGAATCTGTACTAATAATATCAGTTTCTGGAGAAATTGAAACTAAATATGATGCAGTTGTGCTTATGTTTTTGTAGATAATCACAGAAACTAAAAACTGACGACCTGTTCCAGATCCAAGCTGTGAATGTCTCCTGTTTGTGCATATTCATTACTGAAGAGTGGCCTTATTTTGGTGTACATGCCACTTAAGCTGCTGTATATACGAGGTCCAAGCTAAGTGCCATTAGTCAACACAGCAGCCACTCAAACAAACAGCACAGTGATGCCACTGAAAGAAATATCTGATTGATTCAGGGAGAGACTGCCGCAGAGCCACATATGCTCTGCTTTCAGCAGCACTGCGCTTTATTTTCCCACAACTCCACACATTCACACCTGAGGACTGCCAAGTTAAAGTGCTGTCTACTGAAAGCTCCTGAGCAGCTGGCGTGTTGAAACAGTGTTGACTCTCCAGTCCAGAAACTGAAGCCTCATTCAGATATTATGATTGACAATTAAGAAAGTTGTTTTTCAGAGTTAAGAGAAACTGTGTGTGGGTTTGAGGCTTTGACTTCTTGTAAAGTGAGTGTCTGACCAGCATTGTTGAAGAAATTTCAGATCCAATAGATGAGGTAACTCGCTCACACAAGCAGGCATGAATTGCTATGATTAAACTCAACCATGACGGTGTGTAATCAGGGGCAAACACTTGTTACAGCGGTAGGATCAAGAGCAAATGCTTTGAATCGGATCTTCATTTATTATGTCAGTGAATCAAGGAATGAAAAACACTTCAAAAGTACCAAAATACTTGAATTAAGTACAACAAACCTGGTGAACTGTAGAAGAAGTGCTGCTTGTACAAATATTAACCTTGAGTTTTATAATTAAAACTGATCAAACAAACACTAGGCTTTGTTTTTTTCCTGCCCTTTCATACTTGTTAAATCTCTTGAGTCTGTTAGCTGACATTGCCTAAAACATGCTCAACAGCTATCGACAAAAACAGAAATGGAAAATGATATCACAACAAGGACCCATGGCTGGAGTAACTGCAGGGCACCTTGCATCATTTCCTGTCCCACTGCCATGGCTTATCGTGCTGTACTTGTAGGGTCGACACAAGTGTTAATGGGTTGCTACAAAGTAGCATCACTGTCTGGACATATGGAAGAGGTGCAGGCTTGTTCTGCCCTGATACAGGCGAGTAGTTAAACTCTTGGTGCTGAGTGGATGGAATGCCAAAGTCCAATGACCCTGCAGGGAAACGAGGGACGGATGTGGAGGTTCTACTGCAGGCTGAGTGTGTGAGTGAGGATGCCCTCTCAGAGTTCCAGATCGTATTTTCAGCTCTTGAGGTGACCATTGACTAACAGTGCAATCTTACAGTCAAGACAACACCAACAAGAGGGAAACAAAGCAAAGATCTATCCTCCTTTGATCAAACAAATATAAATCCCTTTGCACATGGTCATTCACCTCTTCACTGATGCAAAACCAAGATTATCATAACAGCCTATCAAAACACACTTTCTAAGCATGTCCCTTGGAACGAGATAGCTTAATTGCTAGCCTGGTCAGCATAGTGACTGTTGAGCAACGCCCGAGCTTTCATTTTTCTGTTGTGCACTCCGCACATATTGTTTTTTTTTATTATGCCCTCTGGTCACTTATTGGGGGTATCCGGGGTATGAAGTGGAAAAAATAGAACCCAGGTTTGGCCGGGCTATACCCCTCCAGGCCAAATTATACCCCTCGTGAGTATAATCTGGACAGGGGGGGTGTTTGGCTTGTTACATCAGTATAACCATGCTATACTTAAGCATGATTGTGCCTCTGCCCCTGTTGCCCCCCCCGGCCAGTATGGGCCGTAGTCACACTACTCCAGTATGAACCAGACGTCATCATGAAGCATCTGTTTACAAAAAGTGTGGTCTCATCAGAGACAATGAGACAGAGAACATGTCGATGACTTTAATTACTTTTTGGCTCATGTCAAGTTGTTTTGGTCCAACAGCCCTCTAACACCTCCATTAATGCTTAAAATGTTAAAATGACAGTTGAGAGGAGTGATCATAGTAATCATGTCCACGTGCTTTGCTTGTGCATGAAGTGTCCCGCATTAAAGGACAACTCTCCGAAGCATGCCAAAGAGGAGAAGTGAACTTTGCCTGATTTATTTTTTTAAATCAGTCAATGGATTTGCGCAGATTTGAAACAAACATTAAAGGCAATGCATCTAGACTGCCAAAGTGATTGACGCTTGAAGTTTTGAGAGACACAGTCAAACAAATTAGGACTGAATGGTTGTATCCATAGTGCACAGTGGATGAGTCCTAAAAAGTTCAGCCTAATATCAGGCAAAGACATCCATGTTTGCCAAATTGATAATATGCTAACTTTTCATACTGCACCACTTTTAGTTTGTATTTCAGGTTTTAAGGGGATTTTTTTAATGAACTCTTGGATAAGTTTCCATAAAATTTGCTTCAGAATTTTATAACCATGCAGTGACAGAAAGAACGAGATAAAAAATGATGGCACTTGAAATTGTGAAGAGTTCCTCAGCATAGAACTAAACAGGGTTGAGAGACTGCCCCCTGTGTTGTAATGAATAAGCAAATGTATCACTGGTTTCTCATATGGATGCCCAATAGATTTATAGAGTTACATTTGGGAAACCTGGCTTAGCTAGTTGCCATTGCAACCTAACTCTAGTCCAGTTGACCATTTGCCAAAAAAATTGTAACTGTATGATTTCACAGGGTTATATTTCCTTGCTCTACATTAAGGGTAGAAAGTTGCTTGTCATACCAAAAGAAGATTAAATGTTGAGTTTTTATCAAACATCTACAATCTAAATTTAAAATCTCCCAAAAAGTTAATTAAGGTTTTGAAAGTAAAATGAGATCATGGTGTCACATACTTGAACTCTCCTTTGCTGTATATACTGGAGGCCTTATCATTACCCAACTATGAGTCAACAGCAATTGGAGCAGAGAGATTTTATGTTCATGGTAAACTAGGTCAGCTGAGGACACACTGTAGCTGTCTAGTCATTTCACCGTAGAATTATTTCCATACTGATAGGGGTTAATGTTCTGCAGACACAAACACACCCCCTCGCAGATTAAAACCTAAACACAAACTTGCACAGCAGAGAAATCTTTTGCTTGTTGTAGTTTTTTAATGCTTCATGATTTTTTGAGATTAGGCCCTGAGTTTTAAAGGCTCATTGATATACTGTGTTAGCACAACAAGGTTATGTAGCTCTTAGGTTAAGGCTGATCTCTCATCTCTTCCCACAACATCCATCAAAGTTCAAAGACACAGTGAAAGTGTTCAAACAGGTACAGCACAATCTGTAGTCTCCTGACCACTCAGAGAACTTTCACACTGCAAGTCATAGTCACTCATTCACAACATATTCATACACTGATAGCAGCAGTGTAAAGCACTTTCAATACAAACTGGGGTTAAGTGTTTTGCTTAAGAACTCTTCAGCATATGGACCAAGGGACCTTGGATCATACCCCTGACCTTCTGGATAAGAGATGGCCAACTCTGACACTGATCTACAGCTGCCCCATAGTAAACTAGTATATGCAGTTAAATTTACTGAGGACATTTTTGTTATTCAGAAAATAATTTTCTTGTTTCGTTGTACTATCAAAAGTAAGGGCAAGCTAACTGCACGGCAACTGTGTTTGGATATAAAATTTTGGATGGAATCAACTGGAAAATCCAAAGGCATAAAAAAAGACAGAAGGCAGAGAAAAATATCCACTGAGAAATAAAGAAATGAACCCTGTACCCTATCTGAATGAGAGCAGACTTTGCCCGGAGCCAAAGTCCCCGTGCTGCCACCTTTGGTCTCTCAGGTATAATAAGCACAGGATGGCCCATCAAGCTGGGACAGTTTCACGCTTAGTCAACAATTTCTCTCTACCTTGATGAAGGCTTTATGGTGCAGTTTGGAAAGTTTATGCCTGTTTATTGCAAGGAAAGGAAGGAAGTAAACAACTGTGCCAAAATGGATGAAGGAGACAACAGAGACCTATATTTCTCCTGGCTAGAATTCAAGAATCAGTTACTTTGTCACTGGAAAGCTGTAAACAGATGTATAGGAAGAGAGGCAAGTCAGTTCTGCTGCTCTTTAACAGCAAAGTGTTTCCATATATGACTGTATGGGGGTCAAGGATTTGAAAGAGGATGGGCCTGCTGGGGTCAAATTCTCTTCCTTTTTAGACAGGCACTCTTGTGAGGTGAGACATAACTAGTGGGCGGGACATGAACTGTCATTAAACAGTGACGACAGATAACAGCGGCAGAGAAGTCTTACGATGATGGTCCACACTGAAAGGTTTTCAAAAGCTCGAACATTTAAAACATTTAAGAGACCGTATATTTGACTAAAAATAATGATAGATTTTTACACCTTTGTTCTTACTGTGAGTTGGAGTGCAACAAGATTTCCCAACACACAGCAACAGTTTCCATTCATGAACAGTCAGAGTCTGGACTTTCATTGATTAATGTTACAGTCAAAGGTATCTTTGGAGCAAGCAAGTGTGGTAATTGATGGAAAAATTAATGGTAAATGGACCGGTACTTATATAACACTTTTCTAGTCTTTCTGACCACTGATGGTGGAGAGTTTCATTGTAGGGACCCATCAGTTTTATCCAAACCATTCATTCCCATCCACACTCCACTGACCAACAGCGGGAGCAATTTTCAATCAATCAATCAATCTTTATTTGTATAGCGCCAATTCATAACAAGTGTTATCTCAAGACACTTTACAATAGAGCACAAAGCTCCTCATTTTAAGGATATACATATATGCATAGATACATATATACATATAAAGATACACATATACATATATATACAAATATATACATCCAACACCCAACATGAATCCAAATAGCCAATCATGAATCCCTCCATCATGGCGGCAAGAAAAAACCTTCTGTTAAGCAGCAGGAAATCTCGAATGTGGACCCCAGTCTCATGATGAACAGCAAATCCACACGATGCTGTGTTGGGTGTGTGGGCGAAGGAAGGGAGGTAGGAGGAGACAAGTGGACTAAAGTAGGAACTAAAGTTAGTGACAGATCCATGAACCATAGACCTGTCGTCTGATTTATTAGAGGTTAGCCTCTTGAGATGCTACATCTCGTTTTCGGGAGGGACCTCATGTTTGAATGGGTGTGGTGATCATTTTATAGGAGTATAATCAATGATGTTCATACTGAAAATAAGAATTTATGATAGTGATGAACTCATGGACGCCCAGACCACAAGTGCATCACTACCATATTTGTCTCCGTTAAGTAAAGGTGTGTCAAAGGCCTCTTGAGATGTGACATCCCATTTTCAGAGGAACCTCACGCCTATGTGCTGATAAAAAATATAGATACTATAGATGTATTGATCATAGATAAAGGGATCAGGCTAATATCTACATTAGAAGCTATATGATAGTGGGAATGAATGTTCATTATGAAATGGCCAAATAATGTGTCATGTCTATGGGTGCAGTTAATAAGTCTCCATGACTCCACAGCTGCAGGCAGTCTCCACCAAGGATCCCGGGCCACCTACAAGACAAGAGCCAGAGACGAGTACAGGAGCAGACAAAAGGGGCAAAAGCAGATGCGGAGAGAGATTAAGAATAAGAGATAGAGTTTGGGCTCAGTGTCTTGCTCAAGGACACTTAGGCATGTGACTGCAGGAGTTGGGATTGAACTCTTGATTTGAACCCTCCGACTGAGAGATGACGACTCTTCCACTGATCCACAGCCGCTCCTCTTTGCTCGTTTTCTATCTTGTCACACTCATAGACACAACATCAGATACTACAGCTTAAGGAACTAATGTTTTTCTACCACAGGAACTTTGCCCCAGAACTACATGCTTTTCAATAGGAGCAGCTATGGTCTAATTGTAGTTCTGGGTATTAAATTTAAACCTGAAAATGGCCCTGCCTGAGGAGGGGTGGTGGTACTCTCCAGGTGTCCTGGAAATTTGAGGGTGAGACCTGCAAGCTAAATGTGTCTTATTGGTCAGATTGGTTGGTCTAATATGGTTAAAGAGTGACCCTGTAAACTGGAGACCTTCAGCTGAACGTGTCAGTGGATATCCAGTTTACAACAGCTGTTCAAACACAAGAATTCATGAGGAATGTAACCTAGTTTAGTTCTGTGTATACCTGTCATATTCTCAGATAGTATTTAACAATAACCTAAAGCTGTTTGAGAAGGATGCATACTGCTGAAAGTCATCGATCAACATGCACGTCTTTAAAACCACAACATCAGGCGGATCCCTGCTGCTTTCACGCTATAGACGGACGATCAGTTTGATGTGAGGCCGGTTGTTACTGCTGGCACTACTCTCCTTTCAAGTGTCAACAAATTTATCTGCAGTGCAATAAAATACAATCAAAACCAGCACAGGCTGATTTTCCTCCATGCTAACAGGCTATAACTGTGCCTAACCAGCCTGTCTTCTCCCTACATGGGGCCATTAGAGGCTTCTAGAAGGTTTTGACATTTGCTGCAAGTGTATGTCATAGTCAGTAGTTTCCTGAGCTAACCAACCTCTTCATTTTCTTGGAAAGACACACTCTTGCAGAATTCCCTGAGTCAACCCAGTGTTAATATGAAGCACAGCATCAGCATGTTTGCTGATAAGTCTAACATTAATGTTTAAGCTGCTGCTGTGAGACAAAGCAGCTTCCATGGGTTCAGTTTTCAGATCAAGCTTTAAACAGGCTGGGGCCTGTTATCTAATTAAGCACAGAAACAAGTCCATTTAGCTGGAAGTGTGGCTTGATATCCACAGGCCTTTGACTCCAAGGATGTAGACATAACAAGGACACAGCAGGTAATCCATATACCCTCGATAGTATCCTTTCTGTCAGAGTGATGGAGTATGAATTATGAAATGGCTATTGAGGGCAGATTCTTTCACCAGCTACAGTTTGGACAGGTTCGCAGCCAGACCTTGAAATCAATCATCATGGTTGAGCGAGGAAAGGAAGTTAATTCCAGTCAAGGCACAAGTGGTAAAGCCTGCTGAAGGATTCACAGTGTGCTACAAATTTCATTCAGGTTTGTTGCTTGGACCTTGGATTGTGCAAAAAGGAATTTTTTTTCAGTTACATCCTGAATGCTTTACAGAGCTGACAAAACTCCACTTGCCTGTTAGTGTGGCTGTTGGTAGAGGTAAAGGAAATGAGAAAACAACAACTGGAAATAGCTTTTTATTTAGATGGACATCTGGGCTCAGAGGCTTTATTACCAATCCGCAAGGTCCCTCCCCTGCTGTCCCCACTGTGCCTCTATCCTTTCTCTACCCTTTTCTTTTACTCTGTCTGCCCTCCTATATCAGAACCACTGCTTCTGTTTTGCCCCCAAGCGCAGTCACAAATTGACATGCTGAATTCTCAACCGGGACATTAAACCCCGGGGATCAAGTATACAGACAAAGCTCTTTTATATCCTCTCCCATTGGAAGTTGTTTATGTTCATCGCATGCTGTACGAGATGGATTTCTACACAAAAGACTCAAATCTGCAACAGCATGCAAAGGCAAAAAAGAAAAAACAACAACCTTTCTCCCTCCTGAGACCAAAAGGCAGATGAGGACAACTGAGATTTATTTTCGATACCAACAAATGGCTCACATAAAAAAGCAACACTTCTTTTATCCCTGCTCTTGCTTCCAATGCAACAAGTCAGACAATGATCCAGACCAGGGTTGCCTAATAATCACTTCTGAACCAAGGAGAGAATGCAGATTTGAGTTGGAGCATTCATGCCTTTGTTTTATCCTTTAAGCATTGGCTTTATCACTATCATCATGCTCCACTTCACATAACTGCCACTTACCTGCCCCGCTACTTTATTATGGCTACCAGCACTGTATTATTTATACCCTTTTCAGAGGGATGATTTATATAAGTTGAGAAGGACAGCTGGGACACGAGGGGAAGCTCTGTAAAAATGTGTCAGTCTGATGCCTCCATTTGGTTGCAGGAATGCAATAGTTTTAACTAATCCAAAGATGGCTCTTCATGCCGTGAATAAAGGTCAAGGTTTAATTCAAATTATCTCACTTGGAACAAAGGAAAGCAGTAGTGTAGCTCTTCTTGTAAAAGCTTGCTAATTTGTACTTTTTAACGAACACACTGAGTTGGAAAGGTACGATTAGGACATTACTACATGTTCATTCTCTCAGCCTACACCTACGTACACACATGCTCTTCCTGTCTTTTCAGGTCAGCTCAGTAGAGAGCACTCTGCGATAATGAGCTGCTCCACTTTCATGACAGATGGAAAATGTGCAGGACGCCACACCACTCCTCCCTTCCCTTCCCTTCTCCACTCCACTTTGCCCAGCTTGCCCGGCCGTCTACCTCTCGGCGCAGTCGTTACCCCAGCACAGCATCATATCAAATGATCGGGACGCGCCAAACGAGAGGAGGAGCTGGCCGGCAAGTTGAGGCAGTGGAAAAACCGCCTCACCTCCCTCATCAATATTTCAGTCTTACCTGGTGAAAGCTAACACCAGCCAACATATTCCATCATGTCATTGGAAGACAGGATCAGATGCCTTGGCTTGACATGCCAACATTGTTGCCTGTACAAATGATGACGCAAAGCTTGCTTCATTATTCATGGGTCCTTTAAGGGAGGAGGAGAAGTTTGAAGGGAATGGAAAGCAGAGGATGTTCAAGAGTCCAATTATCAACAAGTAGATCTTGTTGTTCTCAGCCGAAAAGGGAAGAAGCAGAACATTTTGTGAGCATGAGCTCCTCCTGGTGCAACAGGATGGGATGATTCCTTCAGAGTGGTGAGATACCAAATGCAAATCTATTCAGGTCTAGACCTGCGAATGTCCCTGTAAATTATCATGAGATGATATTTGTTGTGAGTTGGTGCAATACAAATGAAGACTGATAAAATACTTCATTTCAACAGCAGCAATGACATGCAGTAGAAAGCTGAGTAATTAAAGACCATAGATAAGCTTCGGCCAAATTAAACCTTAACTTTTTGTCATTACACAGCCTCTCTTCTTTTTGAGTAGAGTTTGTTCACTGATAAATCACTTATGTATTTTAACTTTTTATTATGGTTTAATCCCCCCCCCCAAAAAAAAAAATCAAGACTGATTAGTTTTACTAAAAGTTGTGACTCATCTGCTCCTCTCTTCAAACCTGTGAGCTCATGTATAAATATGTACATCTAAATCAAGACCTACCCAGAACCCAGTCCACCTCACAGATTCATTCATACTATATAAGGCAGTCTGAGGACTTTCACCTTCCTTTTTGTCTGACGTCTCTAACCAGCACATTAAAAAACAGAGGACCATCTCTTTGGAACAAATCACCCATCACCCCACAGTCAGCATCTACATGAACATCATTCAAAAGACAATTAAAGAGGTCATTACTCTGATGGTTTCTAGATTTATTTGAATTATTTTGTCATGTTATTGTTTACTTCTTTGTGACTAATTGTTTATGTTGTTATTGTCATGTTTTGTTTTAGCTAACCTGAATTGCTGCCAAGATTAACTCTCGTTATCTCACAGGGAGGGTTTGTGACAAGCCTTTATTAGCTTCTAACCCCCCCTGCACAATGCTTTCTTTTATTACCTCATAATTATTATCTGTTTTATCATGTGCAAATGAATAAACTAAACTAAACTTTACAACACTAAGCAAGCAAACCATGACAACTAGAGGAAGCAGCAAAACTTTCCAGATATTTCACAGGCGATGCTGCAGTGCTGAAAAGAAAATGAGATTGCTTTTGGGGTGTTGCTTGTCAGAGGTGTCTTCTGTCTGGACAACTAAAACATGAGTGCCTGGAACTTTGCAGAAAGTGAAGCAGTGAGTGGATTTTAAAGCCAGAGACAAATCTGTAAGTCAACGAAGCAACAGTACCTTAAATCTGGGTGGTGTTTGTTGCACCGGAGCAGTTTTTGGTGCATCACTGGATGATGACAGAAAACTGGTGTAAGTCTGTCAGTGGGTTGTTTTGTTACTACCCCTGGGTGTAAAATTTTATGGTGAACTCATGTTTCATTAATATGTGGCCAAACAATTAAATATTGATTTAATGTCTGGTGCTAGCCGACACCAAAATAACTAGTTGGTTGAACGAGCTCTTAATACATTAATTATTAAAGCGTGATATGCTGGTCATCTGCTACAAGCCAGGGCTTGTAGCTCTGATTACACTTTTCCATATTTTTAAAATGGATATGAAGTTACAGTGTTGAATGTCCATACTAAACATGTGCAGGTTTTCATACTGATAAATATTTATATGGTGTAGAAATCCCTGAATCTGTCTATAAACTGTTCACATACCATTCTAAAATTAGAACAAGATGTTCACCAGACCTGCTGAAATGAAGAGCTCATCCCACAAGGATTGCTGAACTGGAGGTTGTGGACCTCAAATACCAAGTTCTACCGATCCATCAACCCTCCAGAGGGCTGGCCAATCAGAGAGAAGGCCATTTGCCTATCAGTGCAATCAAAACCGATTTCAGTTGTGAACCTGCTCTCCTGAGGTCTGGTTACTGTGGCTGTACCTCATTGGTCAGTGGTAGATATCGCCATAATCATGTGCGTGCGTTTGTCTGTGAATGTGTGGGTTTGAAATACAGTCTGGCAGAGGTCAGGGTTTGCACACATTTAATCCGCTCTTTTTTTCCAGGCCACTCCAAGGACTTTGACACATTGCGTCTGCATCTATTATTCACAAGTGGCCTGAGACTCTCAGGAGTGAGTGTGCGTATGTCTCCCTGGGCTTATGTGCTGCACAGTGAATAGTCCTTGAGCTGCATAACACAGCACGAAAATTCCTCTGAATTTTATTTGCAGCCATAATACAAACTCTGTGTTGCATAATCAAACCATTTCCACCACATACAAACTTACACTCACACACAGGCACAATGTACTCCCACTCCAGTTGCACAACCCCCTGAATTTTAGGATAGAATGGCCTGGTTTCATAAGCGGTCTGTCTCTACTGGCAGCTGGACTGTCAGATGAGGTCACTCCTTGGGGCGGGCTGCAAGCACAGACTGGACACATCAGTAGAAGCCAATGAGTGTGAAGAAGAATGACAGCCGGGGGCATCCATGGAGCTCTGCTGGACTTAGCCATGTGTTTGTGTTGCTCCTGTTTTGAGTTGCAGCTCTCCAGCGATGCATTTAGATACACAGAGCCCAGAGTAGTCGAATGATGCTTGTGTGTCAGTGTATGCGTGCAGGCTGGTATTACTAAGCGCTCAGTGCCAGGGTGGGGTGAATGGCCTCTGTGCTATCTCTGGAGCACAGCTTGTTTACCCTAATGAACACAACTCCAACCCCACTCCAACCAATCACATGGAGGAGGACATTTGCCTATTGAAGCTGCTCCAAAGCTGGATATGAATAAATATAGAAACAATGCCAATCCTCAGGGACAATTTCTTAGGATGCTTAGAGCCCGTTTAGGGAAACCAATTCTAACCAAACACTGATGGCTCTTTTATTGTCTGACCTGAAATTTTGAACAAACTCAGATATCATTTTTTACCATTCTGAGAACTCCTTTGTGTTGCCTGAGTGCTTCCCTGTCAGGCGCACTACTTATTTGGCGTCCGTACTAGGAAATTGTTTTAGCTCTTTCCATGAAAGCAGACTTAATTTAATGTCAATATTCAACATGTCCCTGAAGAAGACTTCTGCTAATACTGCAGAGCTCTCAAATCGTTTCATCCAGTCGCTAAAGCTTTTTTAAATCCCTCCAAACATGAATTTTTTTCAACCAATAGGAAAATACTTAATGTGATGGGAGTTAAACGCCACTCCATCCAATAGTCGCGCACCTCGGATGTTTACCCAAATCTCTAAAATCCCTCCGTGAGTGTTTATTCAGCCAATGCGA
The DNA here is from genome assembly GCA_030710495.1 of Labroides dimidiatus. Taxonomy (NCBI): domain Eukaryota; kingdom Metazoa; phylum Chordata; class Actinopteri; order Labriformes; family Labridae; genus Labroides; species Labroides dimidiatus. The sequence goes on from CM061162.1 coordinate 20,239,209, forward strand.
GGGCAGCTGCCTTGGCACAGAAGGACAAATGTCTGCTTGTGGGTGTGTGCTGATGCTGTGCTGCATAAGGCTGTGCCATGGCGTGCGTGTGACCATTACATCATGGCTAGTCTCTGAAACGGGTCGGCGCATGATCACGTGACCTCCTGCCGACATCTCAGAAGCACTGCCTGGCTGATCCCATGACTTTTGCGATGAGACGATTCCCTCGCTGGCGTCCCACTGCGTGTGTGTCTTAATCCCCCTGTGCAGCCTATTGTTTGATGAGAGCCTGTGATTGACATTTCAAAGTGTGGGACATGCTCGTCTGCTTTTTTACGTAACAGTTGATGTCTCCTAGATATGAGTGAGCTGATGTCTCCCCTCATTGTGGATTGTTTTCTGTGTCACCTTTTTAACCTCTAGCCTTCCCACCCCCTCCTCCCTGCACCCCGCCAAAGCCGCTTTGAGCTCTTTTGCTCTGACATCACCATAGTCATCATCAGTGGGCATGGATCGTACCATCAGTTGACTTAAAGGGGGGATGAAACTCCCCTGAAACCCTTTAAGTTAAACTTCAACATAAATCATATCTTGAAAATCAAATTTAGGCTGTTAAAGACGTATTCTCAGCTGAGGGATCCGTGGTTTATACTACATCTGTATACAGACGATGGGTTGAGAAACACAACCGAGCCCCACAACCCTTTGGTGCTGAAGGAATGCTCCAAAAATCTCTGCATCAGCAGAATAAATCTGCCTCTCTCCCTCTGGCTGGCTCTCTGTTGTTTTGTTCTGTTGTTTGGGGTCATGACCCACATGAGGAGCAGAAAATAGTAAAGGGTAAAGATAAAAAAAAAAAAAGGTCAAGATTTAAAGGTGAAAAAGTATCTGGACTCCATTCCTAGAGCACCAACTCCCCAAACAGCTCCCACAGTCTTGTTTAGTGACATTTTAATAAGCAAGGTCTGTATAACAGACTGAGGTGTAAGATGCACATACTCATGACCATGACTGAGTCTCTGCAGGGCATCATGCAGGTAGTGAAAGCAGCAGGAAGGCAGCAGCAGCCGCTTCAGTCCAGCTCAGGCTCAGTGTTGCGTGCAGTTCAGCAGCATTTGGTCTGCACTCAGAGGCCAACGCACAATTAGAGTAAAGAAAATAGACTTAAGCTCAGGGATTTGTACAAATTTTATGCTCCGACAGGGACCTTTGTTGCTTGTTATCCCTGTTTATCTCTCTCCCTACATCTCATCTGTGTATGCCCTGGAATACTACTACTAGAATGAAGTAAAAATATCTCTAAAATTCTAGAAACAAAGAAAACAGAGAATGTGTGCACAAGTTTGGCTCTGTCTGTTGAGATAAATATAAATATATATTTGCACATATGTACACAGATCAGTACGATGGTAAGCCTCTTAAAATCAAACCATTAATTTAATCATTAAATGCTCACATTAGTAAAAAATCTCCATCCTGTCAGTAAGTCTGTATGGATGTAAACTGTCTGCTTGTAGTTGATTTATAGAATGTGTGGGAGATTGACCAACATCTGTTTCTACCATCATAACATCTGCTTTATACAATGAATATGAAGTTCATTTGCAAATCTAAACTTATTCCTATTATTGTTTTATTTTATTATTATTATCTTTATTTATTTATGGGGGGGGGGGTCCAAAAGACATCGTATAATGATATTCACCCATATATAAATATATAACTGTGACAATGGCACAGACGCATGGTCAACTTACCACTGTCTTCTTAAATTATGGAAACAATAAATAATAATAATAAAAAAACATGCTGGTTGTGATTTTCTCTCAGTGGTTGCATAGAAAACTTCTACAATCAACTTGACACCTGATTGACATTTAACAAAATATACACAAATTCACAAACTTTAGATCAGGGGTCTCAGACTCTAATTAACTTAGAGTTGCTAAAGATCAAGTCTTGTCACAAGGGGATCACTCCAGGTGTTAACAAAAAATATCAGAAAATAACATTCAATCAATCAATCAATCAATCTTTATTTATATAGGGCCAATTCCTTACAAACGTTATCTCAAAACCATTTCCAAAAGCGTTAACAGGTCTAGACCTGTAAATGATAATACATTTTATTAACAGAGACCCAACATCAAGACAAGATAAGAAGTCTGATCTCATCTTAACCCACCATGAGTACAGAGCTTTACAGCATTTAGTGAGTTTTAGTGAGTTTAATAGGGGGGAAAAACTTCCCTTTAACGGGCAGAAACCTCGGACAGAACCAGACTCATGTTACACAGACAACAGAGAGAGAGAGAGAGAGACAGAGAGAGAGAGAGAAAGCTCTTCTGCTCAGACAGCTGGGCCACATTTGCTCTGAGGGAGGTGGTTCAGTTGAAACCTTCAGTAAAGCTTGAAGATGGACATCACTAAGTCCGGACTGCTTCTCTGATTCGCCTCCTTTCTTGCTCTCTGAATACATTTTGTTGTGCTGACAGCTCTTTCTTTAGCTGTGCAGCTCGTGTGCTACTTTGCAAACTGCTTTAGTTGAACAATGCAGTGTGAGGTTATCCTCCTGAAGAACATCAACGTTCTCTTTGCACATGGGACAGGTGTATTCCCTTTAAACTGGACAGAAATAATCACTCTCCCACTTCTCCTGAAACACTCTGTGCCTGACATCAACCTTTCTTTTGGCCTTTGAAAGAGACATATTGCTTTTGATTGATTGATTGATTTTATTTAATTTATTTTTTTCTGCTTGGGTTGATGATTATGCTGCGTTCAGGTTCAACGCAGAAACTGAGTAATTCTTCCTTGGTTCCAACAGCGGGCCAGGCCATGACCACAGCAGGCCGGATTTCACTATAAACTGATATCAAGTGGCAAGTCGCATGAAATAGTTTCATGGGTCATGAGTTTGAGACCACTGCTTTAGATACACAACAGCTGCAGGTTATGCAAACATACTCTAGAAAGTCTAGAAAACAACACTTTCAAATCAAGATATTTAGAGGAGAGTTATAGGAAAATCACGGTCATATTGTACACTCAACTCAATCCAAGCTAAAGCAGTTCCTGTAATGCCAAGTAGTTTCTCTTTGTTTATTTAACTTATTTTCTACATATTTAATTGTACTACAAAGTCTCTGTTGTCACTGATTTGAAGCCCACATCTTGTATCTGTTCTCAGCTACAGGTCAAGTCCAGCAGCCTTCAACTGCAGCAGGACTTCAGTCGCGTCATTTTGACCCAGAAGATTGGCAACTCTGAAGGTTTACTCTGGTTTACTCTGACCTGGTTCAAACTCCATTCACAGACTGATTTCCTGCTGATTGGTCAATATTACTTCACAACAATTAACACAAGCAAGAACACTTTTGATGCCACTGATTGAAATATTGAGATTTGTTGGGGGGATGGTGGGGATCAACCCCTCCTCTGGTTTTTAGTGCAACAGAACGAATGTGCCAACACTGAAAAGTCTTCTCAACATCGCGATTAATGGGCCAGACGTGCATTCGTTTCCTGATTTGTGAAGAGCTTGCAGAGATGTGGATAAAAGAAGAGTGAAACACTTCAGATGATGCACCAACAGGAAAGCTAAAAAGGACACATAAAGTCCAACATCAGAGTAAACTGTTTACTTCATCTATTCAGGTGAATTATTTTAACGATATGTGAAATTTTAATTTATTAGGATTTAACTTATGTGAAATTTTAATTGATAAGGTTTTAATTGATGTGAAATTTAAATTGATTAGGTTTTATGTCACATTTTACGGTCTGAGTAGCCCATTCACCTTAAGGGTCAATATCAGTATAAAACACCTTTGGTGCCTCATCAGAATCCCTCAGTTATCATGAAAATGAAGCAGAATATTGAAACTCTGGGGTCTTATTATCAGTGGCCAAACATTTGCTCATATATCAGTGCGATGATAGTTCTCTTAAAATGTCTTTCCTTCATTTTATACCATGTTTTTCATTGGATGTTTGTGATTTTAGCATGTCCCGCACACTGCTCTGCTAACTGCAGTGTGTTTAATAAGTGGTTAAATGATTCTGAATTTAAAAAATGACATTTTTTTACTGTCCACAACGAGCTATTTAATAAAATGAGTCATTTTGATCATGTTTATTCTATTTTCAGAATCATATTGAACAGTTTGCATGTGTCCCTGAAATTGCTGTCCACTCTGTCATTATGGGGTCACTGCCCCTTTAAGAAACCCTCTGATGGTTTTAGTGACATCACTACCAGCAGTTTGTCTTTCTTTAATGGAGGCTGAGACAGTGGCTAGCTGCAGGGTACATATTTACACTGATGTTTTGTAGTTTTCATCCTATTCTGTGTGTAGTTGGATGTTGTCGAGCTTAACGTGTCATCGTAAAATATCAGCTGATATAAAAACCTTTCAGGTTTTGTGTAAATGTAAAATCTATTTGTTAAACAGCAGACAGTCAGCTCGCTAACTGGATCATGTTGCTAAGTGAAGGTCCAACGTGTGCTCAATTAATGCTCACATTAGCCAAAAATCCTCACCCCGTCAGTCAACCTGTGTCATTACAATGTATTTACAATACTTTGGAATTTTCCATGACAGGGTCACCTGTTTTACATCAGGAAGTGGAAATATATCTATAAACTAAACCCAGTGGCCACAGATAGCATTTTAAGCTAGCTAAAATCCCCCATCTCCACCTTGGACTACTTGTTAAAGGACGTTCCAGTTTGCAGCATGCATCCAGCACTGACTGGCATAATGCAGTATTAGCAGATCATGAGGATGGATGATTCACATTCCTGTCAGGACACCCTTGGCATGATATCACTACAGCTGGGAAGCCCCGACTCTGGAAGCCCCTGAACATCCCCAGAAACTTCCCCCAGCAGTTTGACTTCAACTCTCCCTTTCCTTTTTCCATCACTCTGAGCTGGCATGGACAGTTAAAAATAACCCGCCAAGATACCACATGACATATGTCTCCATGGAAACTGGAGATGACTGGTTATAGGAGGTCAGAGGTGGGATCTTGGGAGAATCATGTGACCGCAGGGATGTGGGTAAGTATGGAACTGGAGGGGGAAGGAAAAGAGGGAAACTCATAAGATAGGCAGCTGCAGCAATGACGAGGAAAATTCCCCTCAGAGAGAGAGAGCGAGCTCTACCCTGCACTGTCACTATCACTCACTTGAAAGTATAACCTTGTCCTTCTCAACAGAACTAAATTTATTATTTCATTAAGCTCACAGGGGTTTTCAGTTTGTGAACCCCCAAAGAGGGTCAGATAACTTCTTCCACCACTGGGTACGACAGATCTGGTTCTTCTTGGAGCTTTGAAAAGGTGTGAAGTTTCCCCTGCGGGAGGTGAGACATACTATCATTTTGTCAAATCAATGGGAGCTGAAGATCTGATGTCAGTTTGAGGCTTGTTTCTGCTCTAATAGCTTCTGCTGAAACTTACTGAGGGCCTACATGTGGACATGAAAAAGTTTATATCCTGCCAAAGTCTCAAAGTGTGAACAATTGAAGATTAACTCTGCCTGTATGTAAATTTATACACAGGAAGTGATTGATTAGCACATGTACACTCTAAAAAAATATTCTTTCAGTAGACTGCAGATAAATACAGTCATTATTATACTTTTTCATTTGTGAACTGTTGTAAGAGCTTTGTGTTCTGATTCCATAATTGTTATATTGTGCCCTAATTTTCATACATTTTTTACTCAAAGCATAAGTAACTTATATCTTGAATTCACTTTACCTCACTTTTCATTTTTTTAACATGGTGTTTCTCATTCCTGTCTAATTTGATAACCAGCCACTGGAGACATATCTAGTAACATGACTTTGCAGTAAACCAACTGATCTATTGGACACTGGCTCAGGTATAAATCTGATGTTTTAACAACTTTGATTCCTCTAAAAACGTCTACAAAACTAATGACATCCTCCAGTTTTATCCTGTGTTTGGCACCAATTAACCCACTGCAGCATCCTAACAGCTTAAACCAGAGTGCCGAGAAATGTTCCTTACAAATAATTGCCAAGTTCCCCGGTTGTCATACCTGCGAACTTTTAGAGTGAGCCTCCATCGGCCCATCATTGGAGTCTTAGTGAGTGCTTTCACATTGCACTACACATTACAACATTACTGAACAACAGACTGTGTAATACATGGATGTTGTCTCTTTGATGTCATCCATTTCCTTCTGTTGCAGAGTTCTGAAGGACATCGTCAGCAGTCGCCATATTGAAAAGGCTGACTCAACCTAGCTTTGTTCAAGCTAGGATGGTTAAAGAAAGTTCAGGTGGGAACTAGCCTCTTTGCTAACAGCCATCATGGCGCCCACCTGTCAGTCAAGTCGGTCACACCCTTAGGTGGTTATGAGAAGTGTAGTGTGTGCTGATAGATGAAGGATCTATTCAGACCAAAGCTGTTTGATTGAACCAGGCTGTAAAAATGTTTACTTTTGTTGTGAAGATATACTTTTTTAAATGGCTGTGATGTTTGCAGCCAGCCTCTTGTGGACACTTCATGAACTACAGTTTTTAGCACTCCATATTTTAAGCTTTGGGGTTGCCAGGTAAGATATACACACACAGAAGGAGCTTCACAAAGACACACAAGTTTATTTATTCTCCTTAAGACTTTGTTTGTTAGTTAGTTTTTCGAAGGATTTGCATTTGTTGATTGATTTGTAAATGCTTGTACTACGTGATCTAAAAACTGGAGTTCACGACACATCATGCTGTTTAGTGAGGTTTAGTCACAGGACAAACATTTATCAAATGTGTGATCACAAATATGAGTGGCAATCGTTTAAAGTGACTGCTTCTGGAAACAGTTTGGAAGCTCTAGGTTGACTCAGGTGTTAGATTAAGGTTGGGAAAACCTGTTGTAAAAGAGGTGAAACCCCTCAGAGTACCCTGTGATGTAAAAACCTAAATAAGGAAGCGAGGTGAAACGTGTGTGAGTGTGTCTGTTCACAGGGTGAGGGTGGAGGGGACTTACAGTATAGGAAAGGTTAGCTATGAGGGTGAGCTGAGGGGAAACCCTAAGCCACAAATGTCAGTCTGTCTGTTTCAGAGCTGCCAACACCCCTCACCACATACACACCCTCACATATCTTAAACCCCCCGACCAACTGAGGGTATTTTGAGCTCTCAGTGTGACCCCATAGCCTGTTGTTAAAAGAAAGGCCTCACATGTCTGAGGTGTGTAATGCTTTTACCTTTATGGAACTGCCAAAAACCAAAGTTATTTTTCACAGTTTAAACCCAGACACACATTTAGACTGATTTCATTTTTCACCTGCAGGTTGCTGATAAAGCCATGTAATACCAACCAAACCATCAAACTATTGATCATAGTACTGGGTTGGCTCTGCTTTCACCTGTTTTTCACTTTGTTACTTCTACAGTACGCTACCAAAAATAGATCTATTCCTATTGAGTCCTGAGAAAATGGAAAAAAAAAAGGCTCTTTTTTGGTGCTTTTTCCCAAAGAGTAGAAAAATATGGCAGGGTGTTTGACAGGCTGGAAAATGAAAAGAAAAGTCAAATTAGTAACACTGTGAATTTAAATTGCGATTTTAATTTGATGATAGGCAAACAAATGGTTTATCAGACCAAGCCAGTAGAGTGAGAGTGTTTGTTGGTATCTGAATGAATGAGACAACTTTATTCTATTATACTGACTAATCAAAATGAAATCTGTCCCAGGAAAAAAAAAAAAAAACTGTAAGAGAATCTGGATAATTTTGGAGATGCTGGTAGACAGCACAATTTCTGCTTAGTGACGCAAACTGGCAGCCCTGGGGTTAAATGACAAGAACTCCATTTACACAACAGACATGTGGAGTAAAAGAACAAAATAGCTGCTTTTACACTTAATAGAAGTGGTGAACAGGAGACTGTGCAAGTTAGAATTTGAACAGGCTGCATAAGCAGGGCAAAGCAGTGGGCTCTTGTCTCACCCAGTCAGTTATCTTACCTCCCCAGGTGAATAGAAGTTTACACAAACATTGATTCTAAGACAACTTATCAAATAAAAAAATATTGTATTAAAGATATTATCTTTAGTATTATTGGCCATGACCATTTGTTATTTGAGTTGATAAATACCTCACTGACCACAACTCTGCATGTTCAAAGTCATGCAGGCACTAGAGATGGGCTCAAACTGGGTCAAAGAGGGTGAAAAACGACTCCTTGAGAAAAAAACTGACAAATGCTTCAGCAGCGGCGAGAGTTCTCATATTAATACTTCAAAGACGATGGCTGTGAAGAGAGAAGAGGGATCTTAGAGGGAGTGAGTGGCTGGAGGTGTGAATGGCTGCAGAGGTCACAGGTCCTTTAACACTCTGGATCAGTTTCTACACAACCATACAGATACACACTTTTGCTGTAACACCATTGTGTGCCTGAAATTGCTTGTCTTACTTATGAGATCCTGCATGGCTTGCCCCCCCCCCCCCCCCCCCCCCTTCTAGAGTTGTGTTCCTTTTGACTTAGTCTTCCTGGAGTGCTTTTTATACTTTTTAAACAAGCCCACTTAATTGGTTAAAAAAATATTTCTTCAAGTGTTTCTTCTTTTTCTGTGTTTCAACCTTTTTTTTCGTTTGTGTTGTTGCAGTCCCACCTTTTTTGATAGGAATTTAAAAAAGGGTCTATATTTCATTTAACAGTAACAGTTTCAGTTTCAATTTATAAGTGAATAATCTATGAACATATATGTTCAATTGTGTGTAAATTTAACAGGTTGTCATTGTTTAGTTTTATACTGTTGCAGATTTGTGCCTCTAACAACAACTGTATCTGTATTATAACACCAGCAATTCAGCTTATACTGATAGTAGTTTATGTGTGTGTATCAGTAGGATTGTGCAAAATTGATTCCAGGATGCAGCGAAAGAGAGAATTGTGTCATATGACTGTTAAAATAGTGACTGTGAGATTTCAGTCTGTCAGCAGATTCTACTGAATTCCTGGAGCTGATTCAATCCAGTCAGATCAAACTCCATTTCCACTCTCTAATCCAGCCATATACACGGAGGGCCAACATCATAACAAAACATGAGACAAGACTAAAAATCCATGCAAACATGAGTAACAAATATATTTGCATCCATGCTTACCCTCTAATACCATGAAACAAAATAAGTATGAAATTAAGGCTAAAAGCAAAGTACAGCACACCAAACCTTTTTAACGGGGAATTTAGCCGATAAAACGTGAGAGAACTAGAGAGCAAGGTAACGTCAATTTGCAAATATATTGTTTGGTCAATTTTTGTAAATATTTCATCCAGACCAAAGCACACATTCCCATATTAAAATTTACTGAAGAGTTATGCTTGGATGACATGAAAGCCTATGCTCATTGTCACAGGTGGATAAGAGGCAGGCTTTATAAATATTTCAAGCATATTCACTTACGAACGTACAAACTAAGAATGTAACTATTCCAGTAATTGCAGTCCAGCGCTGCAGTGGAGCAAAAGATGGAATCCACAATATGTGATTGATTAAGAAGCCAAAGGGAGGAAGATGGAATCTGTGCAACGTGATTGGCCGAGAATTTGGAGAAGGGCAGGGGTATGAAAGATGGAATCTGCGAAACGTGATTTTTGATTCAGTATCAGTATCCACATTACTGCCCAGTATCAAAATAGACTTTGGGGCTATGTGGGAGGCTGATCTCAGTAGATACTAGTACTGGTATATTCATCAATAACAAGAAATGTCTTGTGCTGTATCAATATCCTATACAAATTCCTATACAAATGAATATCCACTCACAAGCTTGCCAGTAACTGCATCTATTCAACCTAATTCCAATAAGCTCCAGCCTTAAAATTTCCAGTTTTCAGCTCAGTGATTTTGAAATGATAAACAATAACCATGTGGTGTTGGCAAAAAGTGTAAAATTAGTTAACATTCATTTCATTTTATACATGTTACAGGGTTAGTAACATGTCAACAGTAGTAAAGGGTTAACATCTCTTAGCCTACTTCCTCACTCTCTCCATGCCCAAGACTTCAGTCGTCACTCAAGCAGGTCATGCTTTCTAAATAAAGCACCACCAAACTTCTTCTGAAAGTGTCTTTACTCAAACTGGGCTATACAACTAGCAGGCAGGAATTTTAAGAACCTACATAGGAGATGAACCTGTCCCTCACCTTTGACCCCCATGGTTTGGCCTACATAACCACTCTGAAGTCGCTTATCTCTCTGAATTGGCTGCATGTTACAGTCTGTGCTGACTGGAGCATTTAAGAAGTGATAAAAGAGGTCATCCCGCCATTTATGGTTTTATTATGTATGGAGTACAGAGTACAGTCTGGCAGCCAGTCCATCATAACAAATGTATGGGCAGAATTCTCTGTTAAGCATAACCCATGACCCATGTCCCAAGTGAGTATTAGTCATCATTTCACAGGATATTGTGAATAAAAGACAGATAATACAGGGGACAAAAGACAGGCTTAGTCACTGTCTGCTCACATGGACCCAGTAAATCACTGGGAATCAGCACTGTGGCATTGGATGTGCAATGCAGTGTCTGCTATTTGGGCTTTAGAATGATACTTTTAGCTTACAATGAGGGTACAAATGGTTTTTCTTACAGAGTGGACAAAAAGTGCTCTTGTGTCAGTTAAATTTGTAACTTGTATATTTCAGCTTTGGTTAAAGAGTAGTTGTTGTTTTTTTTTTTTTTTGGGCCACATGGACGCAACATCCCAACACACACTGAATACATCAAAACCTGTACAGATATCCATGTACTCAGTTAATTCATTTCAATATACAGTATTACAGAACAGTCTAATCATCAAATCTGTCTTAAAGCAAAGTCAGAGGCTCCTGTTTACACTGATTTGGTCTTGCAAACAAGACTGTCCTCAAATAAAGAAGACAAACAAAGTAGCTGTTCAATGTACTAAAGAATCATTAATTGAGCCTACCATTAATTTGAGGCATCAGCACTCTGGCAATGAAAAATCAGTCAAAATGCTGCATGATGAAGGAATTTACCATTGAAGTAAGTGTTGGTAATCACATTTAGATAGACTTTTTGTTATCCTGGTTAAAATGGTCTTTATGTCCTGATGTCAATCAATACATGATGTGTTCTTTAAACATAGTGAAAAATATCTGCTGTCTACAGCAGGAGTAAACCTGGAAAACACCAACCAATCCTAGTGTTTAGGATCCAATTTGTTAAACCAATCAAATCCTGTCCAGCTGTTCTGCCCCCCCTCCTGCGTGTACATTTCTCCACTAAGAGGGATCCAAGTACGCTGGAGAATGGCAGAAAAACTACCTATACCCTGATTACTGGTCACATAGAGCAAACTAAAACAATGAACACAGGTTGGACTGCTTGATAAAAACAAACAACTATATAATTCAAAAGGTTTGCATGAGTCATTATTCAATTCATGAAGTGTGATAGAGTAAAACTCCTTGTGTTAGAGAAATCTGAAAATTAAATGGTCTTTTTGTTTGTGACTGATTCTTAATCTTCAATAATGTATCTGTGATGAATGCAAATACAGATTTGATTTTATGTTTATGGTGGTGTGGTCTTCAAAATGTAGACAATTTCCACAAAATCAGATAAAAATAGTTACTATGTTGTCTTGCTTGTTTTCACAATACAGTATATCAGAATGTATTGAATTGAAGCCCTGTATCATGGAAAGGTTTTTTGCATGGGTGTGAGGGTGTTTTGGGAAATAACAAATCATCTGGGTTTAAAGGGGATTAAGCTACATCAGGAGTCAATGGGGTAGAAAACGACACATGCACAGATACACACATTTATTCACATACACACACAACACAGCCCATTTAGACAGCTACTGTGACTTCACACTCAGATTACTAAATTCACACACAGCAGCACACACCTGCCATTTCCTGGCCTGAAACCCATTTCTTGGCTGGCGACAGCCCAGCACCAGCATTTTGGTCATTGTGGCATTGCTTTGCTCTGATTGGTTGATGCAGCACAAGCCTCTGGGGACACGCGGGGTTGTGAAGATGAGGTGGCTGCTAAGAGACTGAGTCACAACATGCTTTCAGCTCACAGCATCTCCTGTGAACAGCACTGACGGTTACATAAAGACAGAGACAGGCTCAAGATGAACCTTTCTGTCTTACTGTTGGATGCTTTTAACACGGGCAAAGAAAATATCTAGAACTTGTCTCAGCCTAAAAGTTGTTTTTCAAACAGACAGTTAACTGCTTCAGCATTCTAATAGTGACCATTTGAATATAATAACTCTACAGAAAAAGTAAAACTTCATTCTGAAAGCCATTTAAAAAAGCTAGAGATTTCATTTCTTGGCCTACTGCACAGAGGAGCCGTTTTGGATCCAAGCTGTCAGCCACAAATAGGGCATATGTTCATCCAGTTTGGTAGAACAGATGAACTTGCTTGGTGTTTGATCCATTTTACCATTGCAGAGATATTGTGATAATTTAATACAAACAACCTCTTAAATCTGGCATTGACAATGTTTCCTGAGAGATGTTTGAAAGACTGAACAACCAATCTCCTCAACCAATATGTCTGAGGTAAGCATTTGTTTAACAAGATTTGTTACTACATTCTGTTTGTTTGAGACTGTTAAAATTATTCTTGGTTCTGTACTGCAGTATGAACCACTCAAAATGTGTATTGGTCCATTTCAGTCAAGTTTATTTCATTTTTACAGAGTTCAAAGTCTGTCAGTTTTTTTCCGGCTGCTTTTCTGCAGCAATTTGTGGTAGCTTGGTTCCCTGTAAGTTTTATATTCACATTGTGAAAATGATCTTAAATCTCAGCATTTAAGTAATAAAAACTCAAAAATGTAAAAATCCTAAAAATCAGCATTACATTAACTAATTTTCACACTAATAAATTAACTGACTAGGACTAGAGGACTCTACTGGCTCCTGTTCCTGGTTCTCAGGACTAAAAGTAACAGGAATGAGTTTTTAGCATAGAAGATGCAACTACCTGAAATATAGACACATGGCATTCATGCTATTAGCATGCTGACCAGTGCAGGAAATGGTTCAGAACTCACTGGTGCTGCATTCCTGCACCTCTGGTTTTTATTCACAAGCGTTCCCTTACTTCTTATTATGTACCACCACCTCCTGGTGAGTCACCGGTACAAACTGTGTTGCATCTTCTCATCGGTATTAGATCAAGACATGACAGGATTATATCAGAGCCACTGGATGATAATCCATATAGTCAACCAATGAGAGACAGGGTAGGGCCAGGTACATACAGCACGTACTCATCTCTAACCAACAATTCATCAACCAAGCATACCTCCTCTGTCTCTGAGCCTAGCTAGCTGCTGCCGTCACTGCAGAGCTAGCTGCAGAGTTAATGCTCAATGCACCTTGCTGCTGGTTATGAAACCTGACCACATCAGGTGCCACTCCTGTCAGCTAAGAACAGGGAACCGAGGCTACAATTCACACAGGCTCACCAAAATTGGACAATAGAAGATTGGAAAAGTGTTGCCTGGTCTGATGAGTCTGGATTCCTGCTGCGACATTCGAATGGTAGGGTCAGAATTTAGCATCAACAGCATGAAAGCATGGATCCATCCTGTCTTGTATCAACGGTTCAGGCTGGTGGTGGTGGTGTAATGGTGTGGGGGATATTTTCTTGGCACACGTCGGGCCCCTGAGTACCACTTGAGGGTAAACTGATTCTTGTTGGTGCTCAACAACATAGCTCCTGGGATCATTGAGGCACTCAAACTCCTCCACCACGATAAGGTGGTGGCCACAGAGGGGATCCTGTTCCTTTTTTTTTTCCCCTTTTTTTTTTTCCCCCTTGACTGCATACGTCTTTCAAGTTGATCACTGTGTCCGATGTCAACGTTAAAAGACCAATGCATTTTTTTTTATTGCAGTGAAACATAAATAGTTTTGATTCATTGCTGTTGGTGACCATCACCAGCCCTCCCTGTAGGCTACTCCATCAAATTAAACTTTATTTATTCCCTGATGTGAGCTGGAGGGGAGGGCCGTGCTACACCACAGTGTGAAGGAGGGGAAATTAGTGACAGATAAGACGAGACAAGACAAACAGAAAAGAGGACAGACGAGGATACAAAGAGGGGGAGAGGACAGACAGGGAAAGGGCAAACAGGTAATGTTGACAATATTAAAAAGCAGTCCAGGTGCTGTGCTGTTCTAAGTATAACTCAAGGAGTGACAACTGTAAGAAAGCCCAGAAATGCCAGAGAAGTGGGATCCCAAAAGAAGTGCATGAACCAACGGATAAGAGAGAAGGAGGGGGCATGCGTTTCACGATAGAGTGCAGAAGTGCCAGAAGTGACTCAGCATGTTCTGATGGGACAGATAACTTATTTTCAGTGAGTCTCGACAGGAGCATGAGTATCTATGCAGGCATGCATGTGAGGTGATCACCGAAGCCCCAGGTTGACCATTCCCTGCAGAACCCAGGGGCCCAGAGACTCCCCCGAGAAGCCAGGAGACCCAAGACCCACCACCAGAGCCCCAGATACCACCTGACCCAGCAACAGCCCCAGGACCCAGAGGGGGGCCAACCCCCACCACCCAAAGCACAGAGGGTGGCACTGAGGGGGCCAAGGGGGGAGGGAGGTCCGCGGTCCGAGAGGCTCGGAGTAGAGCCACTGCTCCTTTGCATCGAGAGGAGTCAGATGAGGTGGTTCAGGTACCTGGGGAGGATGCCTCCTGGACGCCTCCCTGGGGGTGTATTCCAGGCGTATTCCAGGCATGTCCAGCTGGGAGGAGACCCTGGGGTAGACTCAGGGCACGATGGAGAGATTATATCTCTCGGCTGGCCTGGGAATGCCTTGGTATCCTCCCAGAGGAGCTGGTGGAAGTGACCGGGGCCTCTGGTCTTTGCTGATGACATTGCTGCCCCCGCGACCCAGACCAGGATAAGCAGTAGAAGATGGATGGATGAATAAAAAAAAAAAAAAAATCACTAGAGATTTGAACCCCCTCAGTCATGGAATATCCAGAAAATTAAATGAGTCAACTTACTTTGTGCCTTCCCATGGCCTGCAGAGGATGGGAATGATGCTACTTCCTGTGGACCATGTGACTTATGGAATATTTCACACATTTTTCAGAGGGGGTGATGTGTTCGGGTAACAGGACTGAGTTGAAACCCAGAGACACCACCTAAGTCTGAATTTAAACTCTTTTTTTTTTTTTAAGAAAATAAACTTGAAGTATAGTTGGGATAAGGAATAAGGATTCAAAACTGGCTGAATTTACTCTGCTTAAAGTTTCCAATAATAAGGTGTTTATGACAGACCTGATAGCACTGTTTCTTTTGTAATATTTAAATTAAGTTACAGATTTTTATGCTTATGAATGACTTGTGTGTGTGTGTGTGTGTGTGTGTGTGTGTGTGTGTGTGTGTGTGTGTGTGTGTGTGTGTGTGTGTGTGTGTTGTAACATTTAGTACACTGTTCTTTAAATCTTGTATATGTATTTGAATATATTTTTGAAGCGCTTTACTTAAGCAAACAATATTTATGTACAGGTTATAACAAACAAACCTGAGACGGAACAGGGAACCACAGAGAAATGTTGAAATGGAGCTACGATACTCTCATTTCACACCATCTAACTTTGACGCGTGTTTGTCCTACATGAGAGGAAGAGTTTTGCCATCCCTACAGATCTTAATTAGGCTATAATAAGAAATGAGGGCATAAACATGGACACACACACACACTCACACACACACACACATGCACACGCACAGAGCTGTGTGGCACAGACTGAGAGAAGTCAGCACACTGTTCCCTTCTCTCTGGCATTTCCTATTCCTCCCTCCATCCAAACAAGCCTGTTGTAGCTGCAATTATGGGAAGGAAACCATGTATTTATAGCCCGTCGAGGATCAACGACAGAACAACTAGTTGTGTGTGGCACGGGAGGCAGTTATATTTAACATTCTGTGATGTCAACACGTGGCTGGTGTGTTTCCATGGTTTCTCCTCCGAGACAGGGCGGGCACCGTCTTATCAGTGCAGCACAGAGACAGATGAGCCAGAGCCGGAGACAGAGACGGAGGCATACAGACAGACAGATGGATTGACAGCCAGACTCAAAGGGCAAGAGTTACGAAAAATAAAGATTGAGGATTTTGATGGTCTGAATAGGAAGATATTTTTACATAATGGACAGCCTGTATAGGGCATTGTTTGTCTCTCAGTAGACCGTTTATTAACCTTCAGCTGAAATCTATACTGTCACTTTTGATCCACAGATTCTGTGAGAAACTCTTTACTTCCGTCTGTCCTTCCCTCACTTCTCCTCTAAAGCCCCCTTATTTTCATTCTTCACCCTTACTTCCTCCCTGTCTTTTAAGGCTTTCTGAGATGCTATCTGCAGTCTGATAAAGGGCAAAGAGGCTTCTAGCCGGCAGCACCTTCAGTCTCCACACTATCAAATAATCCCTGCTTCATTGGTATAACACAGACTGTGGTTTCTGGAACATATCTGGAGAAATCTATAAAGAACACTCAACTTCTCCTGGTTTACTGCAAAGTTTCTAATAGTAATGGTTCATATTTAAAGTGAAAGCAAACATATATGATGCTCTAAGACTCTATGTTTAACTATGTAAAGCACTTTGAGTTCTTCTGAGCATGCCTGCATGGGGCTGTATGAATAAACCTAGCTTTCATATGCAGCTTTGTTAATTATTGGACTCTGATTGGTCAAGTAAAACATGCTATTATTACTGTGTAACAGAACACCCCCCTAAACAATTCAACTTCAACTAGTTGTAGTTCCAATCACTGATACTAGAGGACTCAAACAATCCTCAAAGAGAAATCTGGCTGGAAAAGGACACAAAATACCAAAGTAGGAAAGACTGATGGAAGCAAAAAAAAAAAAAAAAAAAAAAACAGTTGACTATGGTTTTATTCAGAGACTTTTGAATGAATATGACATTTCATCAGAGACAATGCATTGGAAATGAGCCATGGATTGTGGTGTTTTGTTGTGTAACTATGGAGTGTGTTTATGTACCTCATATTCCCCCCAACTCATATAAACATAATTAGAATCTCTGTTGACTTGCTATGCACCTTATCCAACTGACCCTCTGGAGTTTGCTCAGTCAGAGGCACAGCTCACCTGCCTGACAGGCCAGCACCATCATCTATTTGTGAGAAGGCTCATGCTCTTAGGGATAGCATTTCCATTATTCTGCCAACTAGAGGCTTCAAAGCTATAGAAACAGATGGGTGATGTCACAAATACTACCTCCATTTATTATACAGCCTTTGTTCCAATTACATCACCTCCGAAAATGTTTTTTAAAGCTCCAGGGAGTAATGTTTGTGTTGATTTTGCAGCACCTGTTGAAAAGAGCAAAACCACGTTTGCTTTTGTTTTTTAGTCAAAGCTATAACTCACTGCAGCCTTTTTAAATTTTAAATGGAAAATGTCTCAGTGTGCTGCTTTTCGCTTTGTCTGACACCTGCTCCATGACAGGACTTTTAGACACTGGATTATTTTTTAAAAAGAAATAATCATTCTTCTTCTGTGGTTAGTGGCACAACCCCCAATTTCAATGAAGTTGGAATGTTGTGTAAAATGTACATAAAACAGAATACATTGATTTTCAAATCCTGTTCAACCTATATTCAATTTATTACACTACAAAGACAAGATATTTATTGATCAACTGATAAACTTGGGGGGGGGGGGGGGGTGGTTTGAAATATTCACTCATTTTGAATTTAATGGCTGCAACACGTTCCTAAAAAGCTGGGACAGGGTCAACTAAAGACTGGGAAAATTGAAGAACGCTCCAAAAACACCTATTTGGAACATTCTACAGGTGAACAGGTTCATTGGAAACAGGTGAGTGTCATGATTGGGTATAAAAGAAGCATCCCTGAAAGGCTCAGTCGTTCACAAGCAAGTATGGGGCAAAGTTCACCACTTTGTGGACAACTGCGTGAGCAAATAGTCCAACAGTTTAAGAACAATGTTTCTCAACATACAGTTGCAAAGAATTGATGGATTTCATCATCTACAGTCCATAATATCATCAAAAGATTCAGAGAATCTGGAGAAATCTCTGCACGTAAGCAGCAAGGCTGAAAACCAACATTGAATGCCCGTGACCTTTGACCCCTCAGGCAGCACTGCATTAAAAACCAACATCATTGTGTATAGGATATTACCAGGTGGGCTCAGGAAGACTTCAGAAAACCATTGTCAGTTAACACAGTTCATCACTACATCTACAAGTGACAGTTCAAACTCTACCATGCAAAGACAAAGACATATATCAACAACACCCAGAAACACCGCCGGCTTCTCTGGACCCGAGCTCATCTGAGATGGACTGACGCAAAGTGGAAAAGTCTGCTGTGGTCTGACGAGTCCACATTGAAGTGTAAAAGCCAGCATCTGTGATGGTATGGGGGTGTGTTAGTGCCCATGGCATGGCTAACTTGACCATCTGTGAAGGCTCCATTAATGCTGAAAGGTACATACAGGTTTTGGAGCAACATATGCTGCTATCCAAGCCACGTCTTTTTCAGGGACGTCCCTGCTTATTTCAGCAAGACAATGACAAGACACATTCTGCACGTGTTACAACAGCGTGGCTTGGTAGTAAAAGAGTGCAGGTACTAGACTGGCCTGCCTGCAGTCCAGGCCTGTCCCCCACTGAAAATGTGTGGAGCATTATGAAGAGCAAAATACAACAACGGAGACCCTGGACTGTTGATCAACTGAAGTTGTAAATCATTTCAAAATGAGTGAATATTTGCAAAAAACAATAAAGTTTATCAGTTGAACAATAAATATCTTGTCTTTGTAGTGTATTCAGTTGAATGTAGGTTAAACAAGATTTACAAATCATTGTATACTGTTTTTTAGCTACATTTTACACAACGTCCCAACTTCATTGGGGTGGTATATATATATTTACTAAAAACAAGATAGGAATCACAGTTATTGACTGATCTGGCCAATGGATGAAGCAGAGAAGATGTTCCCCAGTGATGTCAGCTGAAAAATATGAAAGTATATGACACATGAAGCCTCTTTTTTTCCTTTTATATACAACTGCAACACACACAGTTTCTGCAGAGTAAATAGTAATGATTGGAGCAGACAGTGTTGTATACTTATAAATGTAAACAGGCTCCAGAACACCACATGTCAGAGTGCAGTCATAAACAGAAGCCATTAGATCCACTAAGGCAGATTCATATAACAAACAGCTCAATGTTTGCCCTCCATGTAATTCACACTACATTCGAAAGGGCTACACTAGGTGTCAAGGCTGGTGTCATGCCTGCACATTACTGTTTTCTATAATGCTGCAGTGACAGATCCATAAGACTCGGTGCCAAGGCTGGGTTATCTACAACAGCCCAGAAGGCTGAGTGGATTTAGCTGGGCAATGAACCGAAAAAGGGAATGAGTGAGAGCAAAAGGGGAGCATCATGGGGAAGAGGCCATAAAAGTGGAGTGATTAGCTTTAAGAGCCTTAAACTAACTGGTTTCATTAGTAAGATGCTGCAGAGGAGGAGAGGTGTCATAGCTGAAGATGCTCAGGGTAAATGAGAGGCTGTGAGACCTACAAGACAACAAGGAGCAGTTCTGGAGGCAGGGCAGACATGTGGCAGTGAAAGAGTTCAGAAATATGCAGTTGAGAAGATATTCTGTGTATTACCCTGACACTGCTGAAGGTCAAACATGCTTCCACCTGTCACAAACAATAGTTTTTTAGTCTGCTTATGTTATTTTTCTTGATTCTGAAGAATATTGTAATTAATTTACTTAAAAATTGCCACCTTTATTTTTATAAATACATTAAAAAAAAAAAAAAACAGACCAACATTCGTTGTGCAGCCACTACTATTATCCTCAAAGATAACAACACCACAGCAGCATATTTTTGCTGACAAAATTACATGCCATACATTCTACTTTGCCCTCTTCCTGTTTATTTTATGCATTTGTAATTCAAAATTGTGCACACACAAGCATTTTTGAATATTGGCTGTGTTAAAGGCTGGCTTCTCAGCCTCAGCGTTTGATTCAGAGTGAAAAATGCCTTAATCCCATGAAAGACAGTCATACATCCAAGAGAGAACGTAAAGTCTAGACAGGAACTTCCTGTGTGCAGCACTCACACTAAGGATATTACACTTGATGTTACACATATAGCATCCAGTCCAATATTGAAGAAATTCTAATATTGCCAGTTGCACCTCTATAAGTGCAGATGTTTCCTTTTGTATGTAATTGTAGAGGTCTTTTCCACATAACTCTTTTTCTTTCTTTTCTTTTTCTGTTTTTAAAAACTGTAATTAATTATGACATTTTATAAGGGACGGACTCTTAGTTTTCCATTATTATGCTGTTGATAGTTCTTGGAAGAAAAATGACTTAGTATAAGTCATTTGATATGAATCCAACAGTCATAATATTCACAGTATAAACACTGTTTATACCATGCCTCAAAGTTTCCTGACATTTTTTTTTTTTTGCAAGCGGTACATGAAAAAAATGTACCACTATTTCCTTATGCTAAATATAAAGCCATATCCAGCAGCATAGTTAGACAAGGAACAGTGGTGTAAGCACTTGTCCAACTCTGTTTTTATTTATGTCACAAAATTTGACTTCAACCTCGTCAAAGGCTGAGTACCTCCACTGTGTTGGCCATGGAGAAAATTCTGCCTTTCTATATTTCCATAAAAAAAGAGAAACCTTTTGAGTGTTTTTCAGTACTGCAACATAAAAAAGTTTTTTTTTTTTTTCCTGAGAAAAGAGTTTTGAGAGGAATAATAAAAAAGATGTTTAGTGCTTCGAAAGATGACAGAAAGGGGATGACAGAATTTCTAAAAACATTACAGGCAATGGTGAGATCCTTTCCACTGTCTCTCACCTTCCTGTCAGAGCTGCTCTTCGTTTCTATCCATAATCTCCTCTCATACCTGGTGACAGGACTCTCATACACAATTACATCACACAGGCTGCTCAGGGTGCCCTCAGAGAGGAGAGGAGAGTGGGGAACAGAGAGTATGGCTGAAAGCATGTGAGTTCATATATATATATATATATATATATATATATATATATATATATATATATATATATATATATATATATATACTTTTTTTTAAGGAAATGTTATTTCATTATGCTGCCACATTGAAAAGTATCCCATATTCTAAACATGGACATAAAGTAACAATACTGGATGTTGCTAATGCTAAACATGCAAATTTTCAAACCACTATATATTTGTTTATTGATCAAAATTCTGTAAATTGGTCAAATCAGTCCAATCTATGAAAAGAAATCTTGGTGAGACTAGATGGAATGATAAGGTCATTGCATAACAACCTCTCAACTGGTTCATGACATGTCAGAGGGGTGGGCCTCAATCACCAGGGTCTGCCCACAGCTCTGCCCCACAGGCCTCCGGAGGGCTGGCCAATTAAAGGAAACATGTTTTGTGGACACATGCCAAAAAACAAATTCCAATTCAGAGAATTATTATCTGCACTCTGTGCTGAACAAATACATGGAAACAAATGTTTTAAGTATCTGTGTATGCGTTCATATGCTCATGCTTATACATACTTTTACATAAATGGGTATAGTTTGAGTTCTTTATTTTTCTGCGCATTCTTCTTACTGTAAACAGAATTTAACTTATGACCTCCTGTCAGTGCACTGCTGTGACACTAAAACCTAAACTTAGTCCGACATCAGCACCTGGTGCTCTGTGACAACCAACGTCATATGAGAAAATAATGGTTAATGGACATGATACTGCAACCAGATCATCAAGGCGACTTGGTCCTGGTATAAAACTCAGTAGAAGTAATAATCCTCATCTCCATTTACAACCTCCACAGAGGGCTCACTCTTCATTCAGACTACATGATTAGAGCAGCAAAGCTCATTAAAAAAACTGTTTCTTTGATGCTATTTGGCAGTGCAACTTCAGGTGTTTTTCAACACTGCCACACCAGAGGAAGGAGGTAAGACAATGATGAAGAGTGTTCAGCAAAAAGGACTTCCTGGAAGGAGACAGAAGAGCTGGCATCTTTATGTGAAGCTTGGCAGTTAGCCTGTTAGCATGGGAAGCCTGTGCTGGTTTTGGTCGTACTTTATTGCACTGCATACAGACTTTCAGCCGATGCATCCTTCCTAAAGGGACTGAGGACTCTCTGTTTGAAGTGGACTGCAGCGACACCTTTTGGTTGGAATCAGGCGCATACAGTCGTGACGACATGACTCTTAATAAGGCATTTTTGTTTTTGAAATGAATGGAGATCAGATCTTCTTTTTAACACTACTTTTCTTTGTTCAAGACAACTTTTTTACCAGATACAACGTGACAAGGTAAGATATTTATCAACACATACACAGCGCTGTTGTTTAAAAGGTTACAACAAGTTAACTTTGTCAGTTTGTACTGTAGTTTAGTAGACTGCTACTGTACTGCACTGGGCTGTACTCATAGCCTGGTGCAGGACTTAGGGGTCTTAAAGTGGATGGGACTGCCTGAGCAGGGGCATAGACTGAGCAGCCTGGACAGTCCTACAGATCCTTAGTGGAGGTTCACATGTGACAGTTCAAAAATCAAATCAAACTTGATTATTGAGTTATCCTGAACCCAGAGAGGAGCAGGACTTCATACTGCAGAGAAAAATGAGACCACAGTCTCAGGAAAAAATATTACAAACATCAACATCTGTAGCCTAGATTCTTTGAATGTAGAGACGCCACCAAGATTTTAACTCTGTTTCTTTGAGGCGACCTGAAAATGTGTTCATACACTGAGTCCTTATTTTTTTCAATTTTTAATCAGAGAAATTCAATTTCTGTTTTTCTTCATTCTAATGTTTTATAGCTTTTAAATGTTGTCACATTGCATGAAGACACAATTAAGTTACATCAGTCTATAGCCATGGCTTCCCTGAGTGTTTAGAGGTGCAGGACTTCACTTTGCAGAGAAAAATGAGACCACAGAGAGTAAAAATGTGACAGAAGCAAAAAAAAGCCTTGTAACTGCGCGATCCTGAGGGTTAATGGCAAGAAAACAACGAGCAAATGAGGAGAAGCAAAAGAACAGAACGATTGCATCCATCAGGACAGAAAAATCGAGAGCGTGCAGTGAATGGATGTTGGAGAGCAGCCACAGTGAGTGATTCACATCTATTTTTCCATGAGCAGGCAAATGAATCTCAAAGTCAAAAAAAGAGAAAAAAGTCATCTCAAAATAGTTTTCCCCCTATTATGTATTCATGTGTGTTTTTTCTGCCTCTATGAGATGAAGGGTGCACATCAAGGGCGCCATTATGACCCAGCACGCGAGTCCCATGTGCTGTTAGTATACAATAATACATCTTCCCTGGCATAAAGCACATCTATGCTTAAATGCTGGTCTATAAAAAATATGCCGTACACAGTGGAGGAATGGGAATAAAGAGAGTGCGGAGGGAGATTTGAATGAAAATGGATGAGTGACAGGACCCTGTCGGATCTATTTAGGGAGGTTCATGAATAAGGAAATTATGTATTCACAGGAATGACTGAGTTATTCATTGACCTTTGGGTTTTACAATACACACACACACACAAAAAGGTCAAGGCAATGGGCAGCGCTGTGCCCATTACTGAAAAAAAAAAGTAATCTATTACTCTTTTTTAAAAGTAATATTATTACTTTACTTATTACTCCCTGTGACAGGAATCCTCCAAAAGACCCAAATGCTCGACTCAGCGGGGTAACAAAAAGGCAGTCTTTATTTACAGAGGTAACAGACAATCACAGGAACTCTGGAAAACGCCGATCAAAAATTCACAAACAAAAACTCAGCAAAGGCTGGGAAAAAGGGAACAAAAAAATCACAGGACAACCCTGGCAAAAGGACTCAAGGAAGAAAACAAAACTCTCAACTCAATCCTGACCGGATGACCTGGTGGGCATGAAACGCATGAGACATGACAGGACGAACAGACACAAGACAAAGGGAGACACAGACTACTTATACACAAGGTATTGGGGCACAGGTGGAAACATTGAGGGTGGGGACACCAATCACAAGAGCGGGAAACACACCAGGGCAGGAAGTGAAGTTTTCTGAAACGAGGGAAGACATTACTACCAAATAAAGCAAACAGGGACAAACCATGGAGTGAGCTAAATATTGTAACCTTAACATGAGTGGCCAGACATGACACCCTGCCAACACTAGTATATTACACTACTGATTATATTACTTTTCTTTACATTCCACAGAATTGGTTGTTGTGTCTTTTCTCCTCCTGATTCTAATTTTGCACATGACCTCTGTGTTGACATCAGACATTAAAATACCATCAGGTGCATTTTTTCCAGCAGCCTATGAACACATCAAAGCTACAGGCTATCTGAAATACACACCTGGTTCAACTGAGGATAAGAGACAATTTTTGATATCCAGTCTAAGTTGATCTAAGCTGAAAGAGTGCTCTTACTTGGACACAGTTTAAACCTGACGGAGATGCTGCTGTCATCTTTCCTCAACTAAACTAAAGTGATGGGCATGTTTCCAGCCGCTGAATGTAAACGTGTACTGCTCCAGCTTTCAAGCTAGCCAGGGTTGCCAGGTATGTATGACAACAACTGGAAAAAAAGAAGCCCATTACTGTGCCTAAAAAGATGTCCAGTTCCACAGGAAAACTTCATACCTGAGCTACCTTGCTGCTCAATTGACGCCAATGAAATTAATCTGAGATTGGTGGATAAACAATCCAGATCATTGATTTTAAATCTTTAGAGCGTTAATAACGACAGCAAGGGAGTAACCAGTTACTTTTGTGTGAGTAATTGTAATATTATTACTGGAATTTCCAGAGTAATTAGTTACACTACTTGTTACCACTAAAGTAATATTATTACTATAATGTGTTACTTGTAATGTGCTACAATAATACAACAGTAATCTGGAAGAGAAGGTTTGTCTATCAGAGCTCTCAGACAGCAGAGAGCTAAATGGGTTATGTAAGGTTGTTGTTAAAGTTGGTGGATAATTGAGCTGATGAGGCTGACATTTGGAGCCTGGAGACAAGGGTGTGTGTGTGTGTGTGTGTGTGTGTGTGTGTGTGTGTGTGTGTGTGTGTGTGTGTGTGTGTGTGTGTGTGTGTGTGTGTGTGGTGGAAAGACATGTAAATGCTTTGTATGTTCCAGAGAAAGGGAAGGAGGAGACAGGGGGAGGGGCTCTGATCATGGTGTTATCACCAGCTTCATCTTTACGCCAACTGGTGAACATGGTTGACTAGAAAACTGACACAGACAGAAACACACCAACATTTACTGTAGCTCATATAACACTGAAGGGGAATGTTTTGGAAAATGTTGTCTTTTGGTGAAAGCCAAGTTTTATGGGGGGTTTGGAAGAAGTTAGAAAATGTATTCATTTTTTTTTCTCAATAATGAGATATGTCATTGAAATATAAACAAACTGCTCACACATCAACAACAACCACATAATTGCTATGCAATTTTTATTTTGAGTCAAGAGAAAAGCAAACAAATGGATCAGTAGAAACAAAAATAATCAATGAAGAAATAATCAAGAGGAAAATGGGAAAGAGAAAGTAAGAGGAAAAAGGGAATTATTTCATCCTAACATCTGGATGTTCTCATCTTGAAGAATGCTTTATGGCTCTTCTGTCTGAGCTGTTTCATAGTGTGCTTTGCTGTTTTCTCCCTGAATTAGTAAGACATCTGGGTATTTTTTGGCATACTGTGAGTAGGGCTGGACAATTAAATGAATTATGATCGTGATTTCAACTTTGGCTTCTTGTGAACATAAAAACATGTTGAAGAAACAAAATTAAAAACTTTTTGTTGTTTTATAAAAGGTTTTTGAAACTACTTCGTGGAGTATTTTTGAGTTGTGTTTTGGCTGTGGTATTAGTGTATTTGCATGATGCAATTCTGCAAGTTTTACTGCAGAGCATGTTGATTATTTTAATTTATTATTTTTTATCATTTAATATATTATTATTTTACTACTTACTAATTTATTTTTGATTGTTCTTTTAAGTTGTGGTTCAATAAATACACAGGTTTTGAAATCAGCTAAAAATAGTGTTTATCAATTGTGATTTCAACATCAACCAAAATAACTGTGATTATTATTTTTGCCATCATCCAGCCCTAACTGCAGGTTTCTGCTCTTTTTCACATTCTGTTTACTACGTTTACACTTCGGGCAAATCAGGAGGTACAGCAAGTATAGTATCAAGGTATCCCTTAGCAGTGGTGGACAGTAACAGTAAATTTACTTGATTATTGCATTTGAGAACATTTTTGAGTATCTGTACTCTACCTGGGTATTTTTGTAACTTATGACTTTCACTCCACTACATTTCAAAGACAAATATTGTGCTTTTGACTTCATTTCTAGGAAGCTTTTCGTTACTCGTTCCTTATAGACTCAGCTAGCTTGTCATGAGCTGTTGGTGTTTTTCTTTTCTAAAATGTAATTGGTCACACACTGTGTTCCTCACAGAAGGGAACCAATCACAGTCATTGCTCACACCTGGGATAGATTTGAAAGTACGTCTATGAGACTAAATGTGCATCATCTTTTAGGGATTTCTACCACATTCCACAGACATGGAGAAACGCAGGATGGATACTGTGTGGTTTACACACATTACATCATCAATGAATGTGTGTTATGTTGCCATGGAGCCAGGTGGTTCAACTGGAGGAGGAGTTCTTGAAAGCAGAGTGTAGTTTGTTTTTGACTGAACAGCAAACTTTAAACTCCCCCAGAGTGAATGTGTGAGGAGAAGAAAAGGCCCTCCTGTTATTTTGGGTGTGAAGCTTTAAATGAAAAATTTAAATGACGATATCTGTCCATATTGTTTCTGAATGCATTTTTATGCTGGAGTTTTTCCAGTTGTTTCTTTAGACTTTTTGTATCAGAGTGGTTTTAGATGTAAGTCAGTACATCTTGAGGTGGTTTCAGAGAGTTACAGGGTTCAGAAAAATACAGCAATGTACTGATATTACAAAATGTACTTTGGACTTTTAAATACTTAAGTTTTTTTTTTTTAAATTAAGTACTTTGACTTGAGTAAAACTTTGACTGAGGGACTTTTACTTGTAGCTGAGTAAGATTCGACCACCAGTATCAGTACTTTGACATTAGTACTGGAGTTGAGTACTTTGTCCACCAATGTATCCTTGGGGACTATTCCGTGGTCACTCATTGTCAGTCACATGTCACATGTCAGTCATGACATGCTCTTGTGTATCCTTGCATATCGATTTTCTGATGCCCTTCCTCTCTCCTCAGTCCTCTGAACAGGGTGAGGGCTGAAACGCTCCTTTGCATGGCAGTTCTGTAGGTACTTGTGGTTCAGCCAAGGTACTGAGGAGACATTATTTGAGACCAGTAGGATCCAGAGGTATGCACTTCTAGATATGCAAGCAGCTGTATAAGTGTGCAGTATATAAATAAATCTACACATGCATATGATCATATTTGCACACATTAATCAGTTATGTCTGCTGAGCAGTATATGCATAGTAGCATGTACATTATCACACATAGCAACTGGAGCATGTGAATATGCCACTGCTGCTTTGTGTTCATCACCCTCCATTCCCCAAACCCAACACACACATACAGAGCATACATCTATTTTTCCCGCAAGCCTTGAAATTGATTTATCCAAGTGATGGTCTGTGAAGTGTGAACTCAAACGGGGCCTGCAGTGCTCCTGGCCACAAATACTCACACTAAAACAACACACACACGTACACAAACACACACATTGCAGCCTGTTTTCACTCACACCAAACACATGTGGCAGCTTTGTCAGCAACTTAATGCTTCAAAATCTGACTCTATAGGAATCCCTTTGGCAAAAATCCTTCACACTGTCTGTTAGCTTATAGCTTTATATTGTACTCATGTACTGTTAAAGTCAAGAAATGCAGCATTTAATGCAAAAAACATAACCAAACTTACCTCGACATCTTGTTAAATTTAATATTTGCACCTTGATTGTGAAACTCTGCTTTACAAACCTTTACCAAGAGGGACATTTTGAAGATCAGTGTCAAGCTTTAGGAGATAAAAATGAAAATGTGTAAACTCACGTCACACAAAACTAATAAATACATTTAAATTAAAGAACAACCTCATCAGGGAACATGAAATGTTAAAATTGGGAGAATTTATGGCCAAGAATGAAAAGAGAAGGAGGGAAATGAAGAAAAAATATGCAAATTGACAAGTAAGGAGATAAATGAGCACTAACTCAAGATACTTGCTTTAACTGCCAAATGTTATTCAGTTGCAGAGGCACAGAAGTGTACATTTTTCATCAGTTGGTGTTATTTAAACACCAACACTGAATTCATAATACAACACTTCCAGCCAAAGTTTTTCACTTTCAGCACAGCACTTATGGAAAACTATGTAACTACTGATGCATTCAATTAAGTGAGTGGGTGAGTGTAAGCATTAGCATTCACCACTCAACTGAGAAATGAAGGTTGCATTAATCAGGTTGTGCAATCAGAGCCGTAGAAAGCCAGATAAACCTGAGAATCTTCTACCACAAAGCATCCTGAGTAACAAGCAAAACTGTGTAGAGCCGTGACATGAGTCAATCAAGACATCTCCAACACTGAACTCACAGTCAGGGAAATGTGAGCTTTCATGAGAAACTGATCTATAAAATAAAGTAGAAACAATTTTTTATCAGAGTTAAGGATGATTGCTGATGATGAGAAGTTCCACAAGTCAATTTATTTTGAGGGCAAGAAGTCAGTCAGGTGGGAAACAGTGCAGCTCAAGCACACAGACCCTGGGAGAAACATATCAGACTCAGTACATGTTTCACTAAATGATGTCATGACATAATTTGCATGATTTTCCATTTACATGTGATTGTCACGGACTCTGTAGGAGAAAGGATAACGTTGAGGGAGAGACATAAAAAAAGATTACAACTCTGTAAATGTGCTTCGAGCTGCAAATGAAACTTTTTTCCGTTGATACTCGGATCCATCAGTGGTGTGTTCATGCATGCACAATTCATTTGTAGTTGCAGTTGCCTTCTCCGGCGAGAAGGACTTGTCTGCCTGTAAGTGTTTTGGAATGTGTGTGTGTGTGGGGGGGGGGGCACAGCAGCATCAGCTGCTCTTTGAGAAGATCAACACATGTTTTCACGTCAGTCTCCAAACTCAAGAAAAAGTCTCCAGATTTATGCTAGTCCCTTTTTTTAAGAGTACTAACAGGGTCTGAAAACTCACTAAATATAGCAACAAAGTTAATAAATAGGAAGCGCTCTATGCACTGCAACACCTCTCCTCATGGATCCACCAATCCAAGTGTGTCAAACACACCAACGTTATCCACAACCCACCATCAAAACCACCATTGTTTCTCACCACAAGTGCATTGTCAAACTCAAACACATCACCTGCTGGAAACAACAGTGCCAATCCCACATCTAAAGTGTGACACACAACTGTGTGGCAGAACACTGTGCAAAATAAGGAAGGATGACAACACCCAAGTGTTTTAGCTTGCTACCTTGTGATAAGGTAACCAGCACAGCTCCACCACAACTTCAGGATACCCGGAGTGCAGTTCTGAAAGTCACCTGCATTGAAGACCTTTCCAAGTTTCCTGTAACGGAGACACTGGGAGAAACTTTTGGGACATTAGCCTCATTTGGCTTCTATCTGGAGAGCTGGCACCAGTGCTTGAGAGCCAAACAGTTAGCAACCAAATGACTACCACTTTGGAGTTGGAAATACAGGTGTTGTACACTTACCCACTGAGATGCTGTTGTGTGTCTCCTCTGCAAGGACTGCAGCGTTTGGGAGGAAAAGTCACTTTTTGTTCATCTAGATGCTTTCTGGCTGCATCTGGAACACAGATTTCAAAGCCTCCAGCATCATTCATTCTCTTTATGAGATGAAGTCAGTGGCTTTGCTTGACTGGCACCACTGATCAAAAAGTCACTCCTTCTCTTGAGCAAACTCAACAAATGTCTGGTGGGGGAGCTTCCTCAAACTAACAAAATGGTGTCAGTGGGCTTCCTCCAGATAGCCCATATGCACTCAGAGTACTCCTCTTAATCTTTTCATAATTAAAGAGGTCACCAACTGGCAGAAAGGAGAACACACCTCCTTGGCCTTACCTATTAGCCTGTGCTGGAGCAATAGGGCCCACACATCTTTGCATCAATGCGCTGGTGCCAACAACAGGCTTCAGTGAAGGCCTGTCACTTGGGCATTATAAGGACTGGCAAATTTTGCAGAGAGGGCAGATCCAGGATTGGGCAGTAAAGCTAAAACTTTCACGCCTACCTGGAAGCTGTGAGAGACGGTAGAACAATCATGAACGCTTCATAGCGCTTTGGACAGAAGAAAGACACTCTTTCACAACAGTGTTTGCATGATGCAGACGCTCACCAAATACATAGTCAAGCTTATTTCCCTCTAATGTGAGAAACTTGTCCTGGAACCGTTTAAGCAGGCCACAGAGTGTGTACCCAAAAACGAATTCTGGACTAAACCCGGGCACATGAGGAACCCCTTCATCTCATCCTTTACCTGTTTCTGCACAGTATTTTAGAACATGCCACCTCTCCAATGCACCCTGTGACTCTGGCTATACCATCCAGAGCTGAGCTGGAGATGATAAAGGTTGGACTGGAAGTTTGTGCATTGGTTGGACTGGATTACATGAGGAAACCCAAATGTTGAAAAAAAGTATGTGAAAGCCTGAGCTGGATGTAATTTCACGCAGTGGAATGGCTTCAGGATAGCGGGTGGCTGCCCACATTACGGTGAGTAAATACTGATTATCAACAACAAGGCTCATGTTTACAGTTACATAGAGGAGAATAAATCATGTCTACAATCATATCAAATACGAGTTCAGAGAGTTCAAACCATTTTGATCAAACTGAAATGGTACCAAACCATAGCAAGCACAGAGATGCACATTTAACAGCATTGTTGGTTAGGCATCTCTCTCTTCTCTCCAAACTACAGATGAAATAGAAAATTGTAAGAGCCAAAATGACATGAGACTTATCATAGGCTGTATTAAAAAGACACTTAACAGATGTCTGTAAGTACCTAAGACAAAAGTTCATGGGTTTTGTCATGTGTCTGATCTCTTTAGCTATTTTTAACTTCTTTTCTTATTCTCCTAACCTTGTTACTTTTGACCTTTATGGAAATATACAATACTTAAAAAACATATTATAAAATGAAGGCCTACAATTTTATGCACATGTTTGTTTATCCATGTCTGTGAGCATGTGTGTCTAAGAAAGAAAGTGGGAGATAGATCCTTGTAGGGGCGACGACGACTCCCGAGGTTGTAAAAAGAGGTCAGACTGTATCAATACGGCCGTACTTCTTGCTTGATTGATAAAGTTGTGCTTAATGAGTCAATAGTATCAATCATCAGTTTTTTGAACAGTTTCTTTATTTGCAAAAATTAGAGTCTTAGAAATGTGAAGTTAAGGTGAGTTATAGATGCATTTTGCCATCCTAGCAGGCTGACTTGTGCTAACATAGTTAGCTTAACTTTTTTTTAGCTTAACTTTTAGCTTTGTCTTAAACTGATCACCCTCAATGAGAAACTAAAATGAACACTTGAGAGGGGCCAAGCTCTGTTTTCTTTCAAGTAGTGGTGGGCCGATCAATCCGAAATATCAACATATCGATACCAACGTTTATATCAGTATTGATCAATACTTGTGTGATATTGATACTCAAGTTTCAGTTTCTCTTCTCTGTGCGTGCTCCTCTAACTCACTTCACTCATGTACACTCCGCCCCTCATGACTGAGTGTATCTCTTCAGTCACATCACCCTGACGTAAGGCTGGGTATCAATCACATTTTCAATACCTGCAGACGACTGAGACAGTCATTTAATACATTCAATCAGATATAATACATCTGAATGAATTATTTTACTGTAACAGGAAATGTGTGACTACATGAAGATATAAATGTCATACAAACAGTGCTTAACAAATTTATTAAACCACCACTCAAAGTAAGTTTACCACCACTGCCCTAAATCATCAGTAAATTACTAATTTCCTCAATATTTTTTTATTTCTCTGTGATGTTAATCCACCAGAATGTGCAGCTCTTTAATCAAAATGTTATCGTTAATGCTAAAATATAATAACTGTTGCTATCCATGAATATTCAAATGTACTGTTTTACAACTAAGCAGAAAACAAAAATTAAAGCACATTAGTGTTATCTAACTGAAAAATTATTTACTTCCATTCATAAAGATAAACATTAGTTTTAGTGGTTGTTTGTTATCCTTGATTAGTTTTGACAAGCTGCTTTTCTAGTGTGGATATCAGTGATACTGGCCCTGTATTCACTTGGTATCATGTAGCACAATTTTTTGAATGAAAAATGATCAATTGTAAAAACAAACACTGACTAATAAAATGACTGATAATAATCCAAAGATTTTTCTTCTTTGGTAACAAAAACATAAATATGGAATAAGAAAAATGTAACTGAAAGTGGCAACAGATAATAAATAAATAAGTACAGAAAAGATGTTATATTTTCACTTTCCTCACTCCCCCTAACTTTTTATTTTTCTCTTAGCACTTTTTGTCTCTCCATTCCTGTGTTCTGCCTCTGCATTAACAGTCATATCGACGCAGACACACAGCAGTATGTGGACGTGTGAACTGAGCGCAGTCAAAACCAATTTTTGTCATTGTCTCCTGCAGCCCCACTGACACAGCTCTCATTTCCAAACTGTTTTTCAATCTCCACCTGGCATCCACCCGCGCGTGGTACAGGCTCCCTTTAAAATGTAATCTGTTACGGATTACCGAGCACCCGCTTGAGATTTGACCCAGCAATATAATCCTTTGTGTTGATCTAACATAATCTGATTTCTCTCAATTACTTTGTCTCCAAAATACATGGAATATGACGCTAAATGAACAATGCACTCTGGTTATAGTCTCTTTAAATAGCATTGTTATCTAATGTGATTGAAAACTCCAAACAATGACGCACAAACTAAACATGCAGCATGATTAATATCTCCTGGTCAAATATTTTGACATGATTGAATTTCTCTTTGCATTTTTACATAAGAACTTTCGTATTAGAGTGATTAATTTCAATTATTGTACTCCTAGTTCATGCTTTGTGTTATTCATCCTCACACTTTCACACCACAGCCACCCACTGTCTCGCCCCTGCAGTGATGTTTTTATCACCCTCCTGCTCACCATGGTTCCTTTTGATTTCGTTCCCCGCTGTGGCACCTATCTGACAACCTGCTGATCTGCATCGCAGCTTTTTACCTCCCTGTGTTTGAGCCGAATCAAAGCGAGACAGAGCATTTCCAATCTGATCAGACCCACACCAAACTGAAGGACATCAAAGATGTCATCCAGATAGAGTCAAGAGAGTAAACGTCATTCTGATTTATCTGAGAGATCCCACACAAAGCAGAGCTGATACATGAATCCAATCAGTGTGTGAGGAGATCATAATATGAATACATGCATTTCAAATATTTCACACATTATTCTGGTCACACTGCAAGTTTAAAAAAAAAAATCCTCACAGTCTGGAACTAAAAAAATTGTGGTTTTGTGACGCATTTCTGTGGGTTGCATAGTTCTGTTATCTGCCTCGCCCATGAATTTCATTAGCGCTCTTACACGTCCAGATTTGCTGTGGTATGGTATAGTAAAAGGTTTTTTTTTTTCAAGTTTCCTGTATACAAAATACTTAACTAAAGGCAGCTACCAAGAACTTTCATGCATTGAATATAATTACTCCTGTGGATAAAAAGCTACACATTATCTCTGTCTCATTTCGTTGTGTCCATTCTTCTGTAGTGATTTGTAATGTCAAATTCCATCATGTTTTATACATACATAATGTATCTTCAACAAGAAAACACTTTAAAAGGGGACTTCCGTCTGCCTGTAGCAAATCTTTCTATCTGAAACATCCAGGTGCTAGTAGTGAGCTATTACAAAAGAAAGCTCAATCTCTTGGTGACACGTCTCGTCAGCTGTGTTAAGTTTGCACCTTCTTCTTATGTCTTGTCCTTCATATTTGTCATTCCTGGTTTCATTTTGTCGTCACGTCTCTCCTCTTATTTCAGGTCACTTCTCCTCCTGCCTTGGTGATTGTGTTCCCAGCCTCTGAATGTTTCCACCTGTGCCCCATTACCTCATGTTTTTAAGTCTTCCCCTGTCCTGCGTCAGATCATCTTGTCATGTTGTGTTGTGTGTTGTGTTCTTTCAGCCAGTCAAGACCCAGCCTGCAATTTAAGTTTGTGAGTCAACACCAAGATCCTTGCAGATTCTTTGGTCTTTTGTTCTCCAGCCAAGCTGTGGTTTTGTGTTGATTCTTTTGTTGATGTTTATTAAAGAGTTTCAAGTTTCCACTTTTGAGAGTTGTGCTTCTGGGTTCTTCCTACCAATGTTTTCACTCTGCTGATTGATTCATTTGAAGTGCACGAAACTGTGTCATTACCAAACGGCAACCTCTGGTCTAGATACATGAGATGCTGAAGTGCTAAAATCTGCAGTTTGTCCAGTGTCCAAACACAAAGCCAAGAAGAAAAAAAGCCATTTTCACAACAGAAATCAGCATTTTTTTCTTGTCTTCTATCTTTTCTATCTCCACAGTTTAGAAGATATAATGATCAAGAGTTAGCCCAATCAGAGGCACGGCTCAGCTTATGTGACTGATGGGCACCCTCAAAGCCCCCTTCCATTCCAATATGGCCTCTCCAGCTGATCTGCTTCAAAACTCAAGCTGTTTCTCAATTCAAAAATCACAAGTTTAAACTTGCATTCTCTGGAAATTCAGACTTGGCAAGTTCGTTTCAGAGTTTGGACTTAAGAGGTACGGTAGTCTGCAGAAAGATCCTACTACTAATGGAACAGCTTACATACCTACATGTCACATCCGGTTGCACTGCTGGCAGTTTGTTTGACGTATAATCTTATAATCTTATCCAACTCGTCCAACGTTTCTGGGTTTCAAACAAAATTCTGTCACAAATAAGTATTTTATTCATAGTTTGACATGGCAGCAACAGTTACTTACAGTTGTATGTGTTCTCCTCCATCATTGTTTGAGTTTCTCACTGGGTGGCACGAATTGTGGGATTATAACTGTGAAAAGTTTGCTCAAGTTACGTCTAGCAGCAGACTTGGTAAAACGGGGGGGGGGGGGTCTACATTCGGGTACTTTGACCTAACATGTTATGATGCAGGCTTTGAATTGGAACAGAACTTTGGCTTTGATTGATGAGGTATCACAAGTCTGCAAGTCCAGAGCTATGCTGAATTAACATATTGAGAAACAGCTTCAATACAGTCTGAAGTACAGTCAGTACAGTCTATGTTTAGTACTAAACTGAGTCTTTTTTTAATATAAGGAATAACTTATAGTTAGCACCAAAAACCTGTATGTACCTTTCAGCATTAATGGAGCCTTCACAGATGGTCAAGTTAGCCATGCCATGGGCACTAACACACCCCCATACCATCACAGATGCTGGCTTTGAGACTTTGACCTGAGAACAATCCAGATTGTCCTTTTCCTCTTTGACCTGGAGGACACCACGTCCATGATTTCCAAAAACAGTTTGAAATGTGGACTCGTCAGACCACAGCAGACTTTTCCACTTTGCGTCAGTCCATCTCAGATGAGCTCGGGTCCAGAGAAGCCGGCGGTGTTTCTGGGTGTTGTTGATATATGTCTTTGTCTTTGCATGGTAGAGTTTGAACTTTACCCCTAGTGATGAACTGTGTTAACTGACAATGGTTTTCTGAAGTCTTCCTGAGCCCACGTGGTAATATCCTTTACACAATGATGTTGGTTTTTAATGCAGTGCTGCCTGAGGGGTCAAAGGTCACGGGCATTCAGTGTTGGTTTTCAGCCTTGCTGCTTACGTGCAGAGATTTCTCCAGATTCTCTGAATCTTTTGATGATATTATGGACTGTAGATGATCAAATCCATCAATTCTTTGACACTGT
Organism: Labroides dimidiatus; assembly: GCA_030710495.1. Taxonomy (NCBI): domain Eukaryota; kingdom Metazoa; phylum Chordata; class Actinopteri; order Labriformes; family Labridae; genus Labroides; species Labroides dimidiatus. The sequence goes on from CM061162.1 coordinate 20,275,325, forward strand.
ACGTTGAGAAACCTTGTTCTTAAACGGTTGGACAATTTGCTCACACAGTTGTTCACAAAGCAGTGAACCTCGCCCCATCCTTGTTAGTAAATGACTAAGCCTTTCGGGATGCTTCTTTTCTACCCATTCATGACACTCACCTGTTTTTAATGAACTTGTTTTTATTATGGTATAAAACCAGGTGTGATGCAGGACCCAAGAGCAGGCAGAGGCATCAAGCAGTCTTAGTGATTTAATTTTAAAAGGTACAGAAGATGACAATCTAGAATCCAGTAAGAGAGCTTTATCCAGAGTGCGTGAGGCACATTGGAGTACAGGTGGGGGTCAGTGCGAGAGCTAGGTTGCATGGCTGGGGTTAGGTGAAGTGCAGAAAGCCTGAGGAAGCACTGAAGACACAAGGGGTTAGTCAGTGTAAACACTGGCAACACGAGATTAATCACTGGAAATACTTATAAATTCAAGAGGGTAGGCTGGTGTACTACTGAGCAGCAGGAATACTCTGACATCTGCCCTCTATAGCAGCAGGGCTTAAGTGCAGCCTCCAAACAAGCTTGATCTGAACCAGATGCTCAGGTGGGGCAGTGACAGTTGCAGAAGAGTCAGTGTGAGAGAGAAAGAGCAGTCCAAACACACTGGAAGTGGGGGGACCATGCATGCAGGCAGGGAAAAGACACACATCACCACAGTTCATCTGTGGAATGTTCCAAACAGGTGTTTTTCTCAACTTTATCAAATATGTTCAACAGAGACCCCAGACTGTTGGTAAATGGTAAGTGGACCAGTACTTCTGTAGCGCCTTTCTAGTCTGTCTGACCCTCAAAGTGCTTTACACTGCTGATCTCTTTCACCCATCCACACCACATTCACACACTGATGGCTGAGACCATCAGTTTTTATCTAATACACTCACACTCATTCACACATCACTGGCCAACAGTGGGGGCAATTTTGGGGTTCAGTGCTGTGGAGCAACATCATCAATCAAGAATGGTAAAGAATTCCACCTCCAAAGCTTCAACAATTAGTGTCCTCAGTTCACAAACACTTATTGAGTCTGTATTCTGTTTTTATTCACGTTTTACACAACGTCCCAACTTCATTGGAATTTGGGTTGTACATCACATCTATTTAATGTTTTCAGATGTTCCTGCTCGGTTTGAAGTACACATCAGGACCTGAACTGACAGAAAACAAACCACTTGGCTGGAGTTGCATTCATGCAGCAGCCTGGGGGCTTGGGAATATTAGCTGAATATTTATAGCCTTTCCAACACTGGAAATAATATCTCTCTCTCTCACACACACACACACACACACACACAGACACACACACAAATTAAGATTGCTACGTTTCTCACTGCCACAGGCAGATCTTTTAGAGGTGGCTGTGTAGAAGCTGACCTAAATATGACATCAAAGCTTTTTCAAGAACAGTTTTTTGAACGGTTTCATATTTGCCTTTTGATTATCTTTAACAGAGTGATTTTATTTTGTTGTAAAGTGAAATATAGGAGCCAGATATTGCGTCAGCAGCCATGAGGGTAATTAATCCTTCTGTACAGTGGGGCTATATAAAAGGATTTATGCACAGAGCTTTATAGCCTCATCATTGTTCTGATTGTAATGATATTGATAACCCCCTCACATCTAGAAACTATTGATCTGATCCTCAAACTCATTTCAGAGCAGAAAGGAGTCTATTATAGTCCTCTCGTAATGCAATATGGGATACATGTCCCTCATTTGTCATGGTAACCAGACAGAGATGAGTTAAATATAGAGGCTTCCGGTTTAGCAGAGGAGGGTTTTAAGGTCTATTCTTAGCATTTAGAGCTGGTTTATGCACAGCAGCATGCAAGCTGCCCTCTGCAGCAAAGCAGGGAATGATATTTCTGGAAAATATTTTCAAATGTGCAGGTTTTTCTTTTTCTTTTTAAATCAAAATATACAGAGGTGAACTTTGATGCTGCATCACTCGAGAAACTGTGAAAGACGGTTTTTATTCCTTCTTACATTTTCTACCACACATACAGTAATCCATCTGTCTAAATATGTTCTAAATGCATATTATCAACACCACATACCCACAACAATGTATACAAATGTTAGCATATAGAGGATTATACAACAGAGTTTAGGAGTTACATATTCAAAAAATGTCTTGTGAGTGTTGTAAATGTCAACAGGGGGTTGGTGGCTTGTGGCTTGTCATGTCTGATGATAATCTCTGATGTAACTCTCTACTTTTGTCATGTCATGGCAGCCATCACTTCCATATTTCTCTTTGTTTCAGGCCCTTTTTGATATCTGACAGATAAAATTCTATTTTGGGATTATATGAAATGTCACTCAAAAGATAAAATGACAGTGTGTGTATATCAGCATACAAGAGATATATATGACAGAATGATTCTAATGACAGAATTAGCATTCAGCTAGTATCAGGCTCTGGTGTTGCAGCTTTAGGTAACATTTCTAACAGTTGTTTAATGTTTGCTGCATTGATAATAGTTTTCTCAAAATCATCAGTTTATAGTTCAGAGGAGCTGTCCACAGTTGACAAACATTTTCCCTAAACCATGAATTTAACCCTGGTTATATAATATAATCCCACATTACATGCATTATAAATTGTGTTATATTCAGGTCACTGGGGTCACTAGTAAAAATCTAGAACAAAACACAGAGAGAGAGAGAGAGAGAGAGAGAGAGAGAGAGAGAGAGAGAGAGAGAGAGAGAGAGAGAGAGAAGAAATGAACAAATAGAAAGTGGTGAAAGAATAAAATAAAATAACCAACAAAACCAGGAAACAATCAAATCGCTTCAGAGGTTTTTCCACAGACACACTGGACAGAAAACAAATTACCAACTAAATAAATTGCATTTCCTTGCAGCAAATGCGTTAAAATGCTGAGGCTAAAGAATTAAAAAAAAAAGTTTAAACAAAACTGCTAAAAGCAGTTAAACGAAGCAGAAAATGTGGAACGTGAAATAAAAATTGATTTAAAAAAATAGTGGAAAAAAAAACTAAAAATGAAGAAATGTGAAATGAAGGAGCTTGAAATGTTACAACTTATTCATTCACAATACTGTGTGAGAGAAATAAAAAAATGAAAAGTGCAAATAAGAAACATCACAATTAAAAACACATTGGTCAGAATGTTAATAAAGTTTTTGCACAGCCACATGTTTGAACTAGAAACCGGTGCACTTTCCTTATCAGTTTTGCCCAAAATATGTCTCTCTGTAATCTAATCACTCACTATTATATATTTTTTTAAAAGTCAATCATTCAGCACAGACACTTTACTGAACAAAACACAAATGAGTGTTAAAACGGTTAACTAAGTAAAATTGAGTTATACATATGTAACCATGGTTATTTGCTCTTTATAGCAGCTGGCTGGTTCAGTATACCCCTGGACTCTGTGTTGTGTTTGAAAATGATGGATGAGTGGCCTGTATGTCTGAATCTGCTGCGGTTTGTTATCTGAACAGGAACAGAATAAGTTCTGGTCAGTCACACAGTTGGCTCATACAGAAACGTAAGACAGCTAGTTAGCTAGCTCATTCATTTACAATGTTGATATACTGACAACTATAAACAACACACAACAATCTCAGGCAAGTCACCACATCGCATTGTTTTCATGAGACAAATAAGTGTTAACACCAACACTAATACACTATAACTGTAGACAGGATTGTGCACAGCAACTCACCGTGGCATGTCTCTCATAGAGTGGTAAAACACTACAGTTGCCCATGGAATATATGTACTCTATCGAGGGAGGGTGCCATTGAGCCAACTTTACAAATTAAATAATCCCTAAATAATGCAAATGGAACAATAGACTTTATTGTCTAAAAGCACATACATTTTCGCAACACTTGATTTGTAATAAAATATTTGCTACTTCCTTGAATTTTGGAGACTGTGGTCTGTCTCGCAGGTGACAACTCACCGCTGCCTCCAGAGGCTCGGAGCACTTCAATTGTGTGAGTGAATATGCAGCATTTTCTCCTTGCAATTGTTTTTGTTTATGCAGCAGTCCTCTGTATTTGTAGCACTTTTCTGTATGTCTCTGTTTGCAGCATGTTTGCATCTGTAGGCCACAGTAGTTATCACATTTGCCCTATTTATCAAACAAACAACTAAAAAAAATTTCCAAGCACAGATCAGCATTTATCAACCTGGACATGAGCAAAGCGTATGCTCATATCCTATACCCGATCTGAGTCTACGTACGCATGTTTCATGTCACAGGGAGGGGAGCGCGGTGCAGCAATGCAATCTGCCTGTGGCAAAGAATTATTTGATTACATGAGTGCAGCACATTTTCAGATCATGATAATTTATTAAATCAACCAGTGGCTCAATTTGAAAGTAACTAATGTATGCTTTTGACTGTCACAGAATAATACATGTCCCTATAGTGTAACATACACACGGTGTGTAACTTACAGCATGTAAGTTCTAATGTTAGCTGTTTTCTGTTTTTAAGGTTTTTCCTTTTTTTCATAGAACACATGGGGGAGTCCAGACTGACAGCGTGCACGTTGTTTTTGAGATAGTTCAGTATTTCAACATAATTAGGATGAAGCTGGTAAGAATAGAAGGATCAACCATCAACACCCAGTGACAGGTGCTGTGGAGAAGAGGAACTCACCCTTCAACAAGGGAACCCACCCACACACACACACCGGCACACACACTTACACATGCACGCAAACACTGGGGCTCAGGTGTTCCTGGGACTTGCTTACACACTTGCCATGTGCCTTGTGTCAGGCTGTCTCCCCTGCCAACAGCAGACAAAACACACACACAAAAGCACACACACTCATGCAGCCTCAAGTCAGGTTTGGAGGGCACACAAACCCACACACACGTATACAAACCTTACACACAGTGACACTATTATCCTCTGGCCTTGGATGCCAAAACGAGTACAGGGAACCAATGTGTAAACAGTGTGCGTGTGTGTGTGTGTGTGTGTGTGTGTGTGTGTGTGTGTGTGTGTGTGGTGTGTGTGTGTGTGTGTGTGTGTGTGTGTGTGTGTGTGTGTGTGTGTGGTGTGTGTGTGTGTGTGTGTGTGTGTGTGTGTGTGTGTGTGTGTGTGTGTACACAGCATGTGTGTGTTGACAGATGATATGCTTAAAACTGACACCACCCACACTCTCCCAGTGACAGCAGGTTTCATCACACAGGCCCGGACCTTTGTGAACTTGGATGGTAGACAGAAGATTGGGAACAAAACAATTTGTCATGGTCACCTTTTCACACATACAGCCGTACTGTACAACATCTGTGATGGAAAACTATTTCTTTCCATGTCCTACATAATTTATCTTCTGGAGAGTCAAAGACCAGTAGGATTTGAGGTAGATTTGCCAGTGAATTGACAGCTAAGTCCTCTTTGTACCCCACAAAAAAGGTAAAAGCCCTTGAATGTACCAAACTTTCTAAGAACTGCCTTAATCCTTAGTGGCATTGATTCAACAAGGTACTGAAAACATTTCTCTGAGAGTTTGGTCCATATTGACATGACAGCATCACACAGTTGCTGTAGATTTGTCAGCTGCACATCCATGATGTGAATCTCCTGTTCCACCACATCCCAAAGATGCTCTATTGGATTGAGATCTGGTGACTGTGGAGGCCATTTGAGTACAGTGAACTCATTGTCATGTTCAAGAAACCAGTCTGAGATGATTCCAGCTTTATGACATGGAGCGTTATCCTGCTGGAAGTAGCCATCAGAAGATGGGTACACTGTGGTCAGAAAAGGATGGACATGGTCAGCAACAATACCCAGGTAGGCTGTGGCGTTGAAACAATGCTCAGTTGGTACTAAGGGGCCCAAAGTGTGCCAAGAAAATAACCCCCACACCATTACACCACCAGCAGCCTGAACCGTTGATACAAGGCAGGATGGATCCATGCTTTCATGTTCTTGACGTCAAATTCTGACCCTACCATCCGAATGTCGCAGCAGAAATCCAGACTCACCACACCAGGCGACGTTTTTCCAATTTTCGATTGTCCAGTTTTGGTGAGCCTGTGAGAATTGTAGCCTCAGTTTCTTGTTCTTAGCTGACAAGAGTGGCACCTGGTGTGGTCTCCTGCTGCTGTAGCCCATCTGCCTCAAGGTTCAACATATTGTGCGTTCAGAGATGCTCTTCTGCATACCTCTGTGGTAACGAGTGGTTAACTGAGTTATTCTTGCCTTTCTCTCAGCTCGAACCAGTCTGGCCATTCTCCTCTGACCTCTGGCATCAACAAGGCATTTTCACTCACAGAACTGAAGCTCACTGGATATTTTCTCTTTTTCGGACCATTCTCTGTAAACCCTAGACATGGTTGTGTGTGAAAATCCCAGTAGATCAGCAGTTTCTGAAATACTCAGACCAGCCCGTCTGGCACCAACAACCATGCCACGTTCAAAGTCACTTAAATCACCTTTCTTCCCCATTCTGATGCTCGGTTTGAACTGCAGCAGATTGTTTTGACCATGTCTACATGCCTAAATGCATTTAGTTGCTGCCATGTGATTGGCTGATTAGAAATTTGCGTTAACAAGCAGTTGGACAGGTGTGCCTAATAAAGTGGCCGGTGAGTGTATATATATCATTCATTCATTCATTCATTCATTTTCTGTACCGCTGCTCCTGTTCAGGGTCAGGGGTGTCTGGAGCCTATCCCAGCTGGCTATGGGCGAGAGGCGGGGTACACCCTGGATCAGTCGCCAGTCAATTGCAGGGCTGACACATAGAGACAGACAACCTTTCACACTCGGGCAATTTAGAATCACCAATTGACCGGATGAGCATGTTTTTTGGACTGTGGGAGGAAGGTTGATTTCTGGTATTAGCGCCATTAGCCATGTCTCTGTGGATAGAATTATGCTACTGTTCCCTCTGGTATTTCCTCTGGTACTGGGTTAGCATGGCTCATTCATCCATTTTATTGGAGATAGATTTAACATTCCCTATAACAATGAATGGGAGGATGGGTTGATGTTGTCTCCTCTTAGCACACCGCAGTATCAGCACATTGATGAGAGAAAGGGTACACCCTGGACTGATTGCCAGCCAATCACAGGTTAGATGTACACTGTAGGACATAACAAGGATTCCATATGTAACACTTAAAAGATTCCCACCAGTATGGACATTAAACTATGCAACAAACTTAGTTTACAAGGTCTGATTGTTGTCATGCTTCAAAAATAGTGCAACATAACAACAAATTAATAAATAATTGTGTTGCTTTGCACATTGCAAAGAATTGTCATGACTTGAATTTTGAAAAATGATCCAATTCATTTGCTTTAAAATAAATGCACACCTTGGCAAGAGTCATTTCCATATGATGGTGGGTGATGGTGCTCAGGGGAAACGGAGTCCTCACCCTGGAAAAATACTTGTGATTCCTGATAGCCCTCAGAGCCCTCAAACTAATGAACCAATTTCCATCACCAAGGTTCATTTTTATTAAATACTTAAAAGGGCAAACTGATATGCCAAAAACATAAAAAAAATACCAGTATTATTAATTTAAGATATTCCAAACAGTGACATTTCAGTGTCTGAGTTGACAGTTTGTTGCAGTGGCCTTTGCAGAAGATTAAATAATTTAGAGAATCAAAGCAGCATTATGAGTTTCATTTGAGGAAAATTCCATTTCATAATCATTCACAGTGAGAAGGTAAATTTAACCTCATAGCAGCAGCGGAAGTCAGTGACCCCTTCACCTTGGCATTTCATTTCAGAGAGAGAAAGAAAGCAGTTGTTATTTAGTTCACACATCTGTTTCTGTATAACATAATAAGACAATCTCGTCACTCTCTGCTCTCAGGTTGTTGCTGATGAATAGTGGCGAGTAAAGCCTGAAAGCAGCAGTTTGACTCAATTAAACGTTGCACCATGAAGCTGGATTCCCCTCTGAGCTGTGTCTGAGTGAATGTGACAGGAAATGCTCTCTTTTCACATGTGTGCTCTGCCAGGTAGTGACATGTCTCCTACATTGTTCTGCAAACTGAGGCAGGGTGTTACTTTAGCTAAGGCAGCAGCTCCAGATCTGACGTGCTGGTAATGAGTTTTCTTTGGCACGGTAGGGGCAGGTGTAGAGGGATGTGGGCAAGATGACAATACCAGCTGTCAGCGTGCCAAGCACTTCCACCTCAGCTCTGTCCCTTTTCCTCTCTGCTTTTACGCCTTCCCAGCTTCTCCACTGAGACACTTTACCCTTTCAGTCTCTCCCCTGGTATCTCATTGCTCTTTTTCTTGAGGCTTACAATGGAAAGATAACTCTGATTAAACATTGGAGTGTCCTGACAAACCTGTCCTCTAAGTCACAAACCATCACGCTAGGAGTGCACACTAATGGCTGAAACACACCAGATGCGACCGCTCCGCTCCGTTACGGCACCGGATCAGATAGGTCACGTCAATGTGTTGACTCACACTACATCCATTCCATTGCAGTCCAGCTGCATGCCTGGTCCGGCAGTTTGCAGTTAATATGCAACCATCCTATTTTTGCCAGATGTCAGAGCTGTGACACATCAATTCACCAAAGGAAAGATCAGGAGACAGGAAACAGTGCACGGAAACTACCTTAAAAGAACCTGTGAGAGAATAAAACTGTGTTAAAACAAGATTATTTTGAGCTTTACTACAACAACACATGAACATAATGAGTGAGTCACACCAAGAGTCAACAGGTTGGAGGTTTTCAGCTTAACATGAATAAAGAGAGGCTCATTAACTCCTCAGTCTTCAGACTCCAGCTGTCTGTTAGTGAAGCAGCTTGCGACACACAGCTGGTGTGAGTTGACAAACGCCATCAACATGCAGTGGCGTGGAGCCCGTGTGCAGACGCATCTCGTACATTTGGAATCCAATCCAAACCACTTTATTTATATAGCACATTTTAAAAACAACAAGCTTACCAAAGTGCTGCACAACACAAAAACAAACAAACAAACAAACAAACAAACAAACAAAAAACAGTTAAAAAGATAAGTCAAATTCAAATGTTAAGATAAATACATATAGATATAAAAAGAATAAAAACTAAAATGAATAAAAAAACAGTAAAATAAAAACATGGTATTTCAACTGTAACTTTTGAGGAAGTGATATTTTTGTTTCTTATTCTCTGAGCAGTTGAAACTTGTTTTCCTTAAAATGTCAAAAATAAAGCTGTTAGTCACAGACTCCGCTGTAACACCATTAAAGTGACCCAGACAAACTAAATCTCTAAAAGTAGAAGCTTAACCCTTTGAGTCTGAAGGTCCCCCAGTTGTTGGATTTCAACATCGCTCTGCAAGTACAGCGTGAAATAATGCACTAATCAGGAAAGAATATGGTGATGTTGCACATCAAATTAAACAGCAGACTCCAGGCTACACCAAAGCATCTGAGAGAGAGAGGCCAAAGAATCACAAACACAATAAGCACTTCACCCACTGAAAGTTTTAAAAATTTCTCTCAGCTTTGATGTTTTGCCAAGAACGATAAATTTTTCAGAGAAATCCACAGTACTGTCTGTTAGCCCTATGTCTTTTATTACACTCCAAACTTTCCGGCTATCACTGTCAGACTTTAGGACCCAGGGGGAACCCTTACAGAGTCAGTTTACAGCAGGCTGTATCTCCCCTAACACCAACATTCTGCTGATTTTGACTGATTGACAGTCGTGTCAATCAGTCAAAATAACACTCATTTTAAACAATAACAATAACACTCATTTTGCTGAGTTTAGCATCATTCTGCAATCGCTAACAATTCCAAAGAAGTGTCAATCATTCAAATTGACCAATCCGTGACAGAGATAGAGACATGCATATTCATGTAGAGCTAAATTCTTTGGAAACAGCGTTACGCATCTGGTGCCACGTCTGGTATGAATTTAATCATAATTTTTTAAAAAAGAACAAAACCTGTTGTATTTGTATGTATTGATGATCATTAGTGATCGACAAATGAAATCTGTAGTTTTGTAGATGATAAAATTCAAATGACTCAGATGGAGCCAAACTGAGCCTAAAGAGAGTTCGCCTGAACTCTCTGCACTAAAACCTCTCTGATTTAGTTCAGCTTCACTTCATCAGAGTCAACCTGTGCAGAGATCATGTTCATATGTTGTCCTATGGTCTGATAAAGGTTTAGAGCTGCAGCTGAATCATTTTCAAAGAGATACTCATCCTGAAATATCTTTTTCTTAGGTGAACCTACTTTTTTGTGTGTGTGCTATCTCTATTTACTCTTTACCAGTATCACATATACTCATATCAACATCTCGACAAATCTCACATCTTTTCCCTTTACTATGACACCAAAATTATTCAAATACAACCTTGTGGTTGCAGAGATATATCCATTTCATTATGTGTATGCAATATTTCAAGCAGGGACCTGAAAAATCAGACCAGGGTTCAAAGGGTTAATGCTAAGATAAATCTGAGTACAGCTAAACGGGTTTGATTTTACTTATGATGGATGGATGTCACAAGAAGTGGATCAAAGAAGTGGATCAAATTAAGCATTTTTTTCCAGTCTAACCACTACAGAAAAACATCCTCTTGACTTGAATATCAATAACTGATCGGGTCAAAAATCTACATATCGGCTCCGATCTGATTGTTGAGATTGGGATCAGGACATCCCTAATCCTGGTCACTCTGGTGTACAGGAAACAGCTTACTAGTGTGGTGGAAAAAATAGGCTTCAAAAATCTTATCCACAGATCTGGTGTCTGTGCTTGAAGAGTTGACTTGAAATGTTGAGTATCTGTGGTTGTGATATAACGGGTAACTTCAGGTCAAATCTGCACTGCTGTTCCTTTTATCCTCTTCACTGTTGTCCCCCCAGACTTGAAATACTGCTTTAATCCTTAGAAGACATAAGACGCTTTTGACCTTTGATACAAATCCATAATTCCACAGAATCTCGCTCAGCGTTGGTGTAATCCATCCTATTTGATATCAAAAACAGTGTGTAGGAGATGGTTAAACAGAGAGAGATAGATACAGTGGATGAACAGGAATGAAGGGATAAAGTGGGGGGGGAGGAGAAACACAAAAAGGTTGATCTATTTCAGGACTGGTAATCTGTCTAGAACACACAACGTCAGCTCCACTGCATGTGTCTTTACATGTCACCATGACACTGTGAAGGAAATAGAAGCACACTCAGTGGTGGGGATGAGCTAGAAAGGGAAATAGATCGCTGAAATCGATGGATGCAGGAGCTTTCCTTAGCGTGGACTCACTTCACAGGCGTGCTGCACGCTTCATGTGGTGGCCTCCAGTGTGTGTTTGTAGCGGAGAGACAAAGCAGAGGCTTATGTAGGTGTAATTCAGTCATTCAAAGCACAGTTTCTGTCCATACTGTACCTGAAGAGCAGGCATCAAAATGTGTTTCTGCACATCAGGGACTGACATTAAAGGAGAGGTGGGGAGGACTGAAAGTGGGTGGTCCAAGGTCGATGTAAGTGACAGATGAACTGTGAACCTTTGGTATTCTCAGATCAAGAACATCATTGCGGGCCTGGAGAGAAGAAACGCTAAGAATAAAATGTGGAGCATCTCCCCTGATGGATGGTCTGAGTAGGAAATGGAGCAAGTGAACACAGAGTGTGACATTCAAGAGAGTGTGACTGAAAAAGCTGTTGATGGTTGTTGCAGCTGGTTCATAGAACAACTGATGGTGCATGCAATTAAACACGTGGCCCAGTGCCGTTTGAACAGGCTATTGAGCTCACAGCTAAACGTTATGGATGATTTTGTTTGTGATGTTAGCTCAGATTTTTCATACAACTTGAATTTCAATGGTTTGGTCATTTATGCATCCAATTCTGATAATTCTTGACTTTTAAATTACAACCCCTGTTACAGTGGAGTTGGGACGTTGTGCAAAAATGTCCCAAAACAGAATTCACTGATTTTCAAACTGATAAATGTTATTGGTTTTTTTGTAAATATTTACTGATTTTGAAATGATGCCTCAACACGTTCCTAAAAAGCTGGGTCAGGCTCATGTTTCCACTGTGTTCCATCACCTTTCCTTTTAACAACACTCAATAAGTGTTTGTGAACTGAGGACACTAATTGTTGAAGCTTTGGAGGTGGAATTCTTTACCATTCTTGATTGATGGACAACTTCATCCATATCCCATCCTTGCTTCTTAATGACTGAGCCTTTCAGGGATGCTCCTTTTGTGCCCAATCATGACACTCACCTGTTTCTAATGAACCTGTTCACCCGTGGAATGTTCCAAACAGGTGTTTTTGGAGCATTCCTCAACTTTCCCAGTCTGTTGTTGACCCTGTCCCAGTGAATATTTGAAAAAAACAACAAAAATAAAGTTTATCAGTTTGACAAATAAACATCTTGTCTTTGTAGTGTTTTCAGTTTAATTTAGGTTAAACAGGATTTGCAAATCATTCTATTGTTTTTATTTACGTTTTACACAACGTCCAAACTTCACTGGGCTTGGGGTTGTAGGTCAATACAAGAGAAATTCTGAAAGGTGAAAACAAACAATAGATTAAGTGGAAATAATGCAGTATATGTTACCTTGGCTTCTTTTACCACTCAGAAAGTTTCTATTTTCTTTCTTCCTCAAGGCTACATGTAGGTTTGCTTAGAAGGGAAATTTAGAGAAAGGCTTGAGGCCTGGTTTATATCAGTTTAGGAGAGTGCCAACAAGTATTTCCTTGAATTTTCCTTCCTGTGTCTTGCTGCTACTGCTGTTATAAGCTCTGTGACTTTTGTTTGAATTATTCTAGTTTGGCATTTTGAAAGAAATTTTGATCAACTCTTTATGTCCAAAGGTGATGATGAAGTTCAAAGTGCAGTAAACTCTGTCCGGGGCGCCTCTCACTGCAGGTGCATTTAAGGGCCATTGTAAAATGCAGTACAGTTCTTGTATTGTGTGCCCAGACCACTTTTATTTAAAGCCAGGAATTGGAAATAGAACAATAGTGTCTTCAGAAAGAGGTTTTCCTCTTTTACTTGACTTGAAGTGAGGCTCATTCTTTTATAACACCACTTTTAACTGTGTAATAACCTTTTCCTTACTTTAGTGGGTCAGCAGAGACAGCACAACAGCTTTGCACCAGTGGGATAGTCTAGGTCAAGGGTGGCCAAGTGAGAGAAGTGGAGAGGGCATGGGCAGGTGAGAGCAGTGTTGCCAACTTAACAACATTGATGTTAGATTTAGCAACTTTTCAGACCCCGCAAGTGACTCTTTTTCAAAAAAGCAATTAACAATAAATCTAGCAACTTTTCTGTAGTTTGGATACTGATGTGAAAGCATGTATTGATCTCCAGAACCTTCCACTTCTCAGCAAACAGCAGGTGCGCAGGCCCTCCCCTCTCACAGGCAGACTCCTCACTCGCAGCAGTCCATCCAAGCAGCCAGACAGCTGCATGCAAATGAATTATGCTGGAGAGGTTTTATTTTGACTTTGAAAAAAATAAGAGTTTACATAAGAAAGTTCTTTTATAGTTCCAAACATACAGACATTTACTGTGTTTTTTAAAGGCTTTCTGTCTCTCCTATGATGTTACTCCTTTCTCCTTTGGCGTCCATGACAATAACTTTGTGTCTGTACTCTGAGCGTTAGAGAGAGAGAGAGAATACATTTTTAATCTGACTTTGAAAATTGGAAATGTATAGATTTTCATTTCGTCATTATATGTTTGTGTGAGGGAGGGATTGTGTTTGTTCTGATTTGGCTCTTTGTAGTACCATGGTCATTTCTATGGCTCTTGGTCACTGACTGGTTGGTCACCCCTGGTCTAAGCTAACTTCTCCAATTAATGTATTACACAAGCAAAAGTGTTGAGAGAGTGAAATGTTACAGATTTTAACAATTGGTACATTAATACTAATCTCTGATTGGCTATATATTTGCATTTAAAGAAGAAGAAAAACGGTATAGAAGATGAATGAATACAAACTAAGACTTAATCTAAAATAGCCTAAATGAACTCTGTTCAAAGCTCATGTCTTGTGATTATCCATAGAAGTCTGGACAAAGTTGTTCCAGCCAATGGATTTGTTGCCCCACCATATTCAGGGGCAATGTATAAAACTTGTATTGCAGATTAAAAAAGACTATTAAAAAAAACCTGACATTTTAGGTACTGGAAAATACACCTGCGTGAAAACATGGAATCTGAGCACAAGAAGCAAACCTAAGAGCCAACAGTTGGCTTTAAAATGGGTCTGAGGGTAAGGATGAGAAAATACAAGCATGAAATCAAGAAGTCATCCTTTCAAACTGAAAGCAGCCCAACTTTCATCTCACACAATAAGAAGCAGTTCCCTGTTATCAGCTCACTCAGTATTCTAAAAGCATTCCATAAAGCAAGTGCAGAGGCAACAAAAGAAATATCTTATCAGAAATTGATAAAATCTTCACTACAAGGACAAATGCAAGTCATACTGAATGTAAATAGACTCAATCTCTTGTCAGACTTATTACACAATAAGGCTTCTATAAAAAGAGAGACGTACTGCTGAACACCAAAGACCATCTCTGAAACCCAAATCTGTTTAAGCTGATCCAATCCTGCCTGGCTTTCACTGCGGATGAGTGAAATATGATGAAGTCATTCAGCACAGCCTGTTTCTCTGCTGGATCTCTAAAAAGTTCAACAAGAAAAGTATCTTGCTCGTCCAGAAGTGTAATCCATCTTTTTCCCCCACAATGCTTCTCCTGGACACAGCTGAGTGAAACACAGTGAACTCCATCCAAACCAGTCCTCTCAAACAGCCCAGCTGTTAGCCGGCCCAGATGTTACTACACGCAGCTCATTTACATACAGAATGAATGAGACGCTACAGAATGAAAGATCGGCTAAGTGCTTGTTGTATGTCAGCTTTGCCATCTCCCTTGGAGCTGAAACTAACCTCTTTTGTGTGCTTTAATAAGCGCGGCTCTCCCTTGGGACGAGAGCCACAGACTACACATGCAATCTCAACAGATTAATGCAATTGTGCAAGTGTGTGTGTGTTTGTAGTGTTTGTAGTGTTTGTATCTGCAGACAAGATAATACTGTGAGAGACAAAAGAGGGATGTTTCCTCAGAGAGGCATTTTGTTTTCCAAAGATAACATGGAATTTTCAATGAAAACAAAATTGAATTGGTTGGTAGACAGCATTAAATTGATTTGGGAGCTGGCTGGTGAACACAACACCAGTTTTGTTTTGTAACAACAAGTACAACAAGTCCATTGATTTCACTGCTTTTACGTCACCGTAATGCCACATCAGGGCATAGAACGATTTTTATCCCCCTGAAAGTCCTCAAATACCATCAAAAATAAGTCACATTTTCCTTTTTCTTACTTTCTCCTTCACTTTGATCAGCGACAATAACCTTCTAAAGAACTAGCCCATCCTTTATCACCATGTTTTGCATGTGTTGTTTTGTCTGGTGCTTAAATTCTTCAACTTTCATACATTTAAAAAAAATAAATGGGAGTTCTCCCTCAAGTAGCCATGTTTGTTTTTTCTCTCTGCTTTGACTGTCATCTTCTGACCTTTTTGGAGGTTTTGTTTGTTATTTGCACTTTTATACACATACAAAAGTAAAGATAAGCATTTATCGATTTCCACTGAAACAATTTCACTTTCTTTTGTCCCTCAATAATTTGTCTCTTCTTTGATTTGTTCTTTTCTTTTTCTTTGTTTTCTTGGCTGTTTTTTCTTTATTATCTCTTTGTTAAAACACAAACAAGAGCAGGTCTGTAAAAATGTCTTAAAATATTGTCACGTGTTATTTTTATTCAGCCACTGGACAATAAACTTACATCTACAGCATGACTAACGTATGTCAGCATAGCTGCTGGAAAACTTGAACTCATGCTGTTGATCAGACATTGAAGGCTTGTCGAGATATCAGCATGACACAGGGCAGGTAGGGTTGATTCTGCTGTGTAGCAGCAGCTCCGGGTACCTCAGGAAAAGCTCGCCATCAAATCCTGTTGATTGAGGGAATTTGTCATTAACGGCATAAGCTTTGGATGTCTTTTGTAAATTTTTTATTCTGTTGGAATGTGAACAACAGAATGTGACATCTCTTGATTCTGATGAAGGGTTCTAAAGTTTTTTTATTTGATGCTTTAATTTCTTGAACACTTACTGTTAGCTACGGTGGCCCTGAGAACTCACAGCACTGCAACTTGAGAAAGCACATAAAAAAAAGACAAAACAAAAGCAGAAATCATCTTCATCAATTTGACAACACATGCAGCATTTAGAAAACACGCAGCAAAGACCACAAGACAGAGGACACTTAAAAATGATGCACACGTCCCGACCAAGCGTCTACCTCTGGTCTGAAAATATGAGACAATGCAGAAGTGCTAAAATCTGCAGTTCATCGAGTGTCCGCTTGAGGCTGACTCCAGAAGTATCTGATGTCACAAACACAAATAGACAAAAAAAAGCTGTTTTCACAGCAGAAATAAACATGTTTACAGCCTGGTATAAAAAAATGTCTCCTGTTGAAACTGTTAATTTCGCTAACAGCATGCACCGTGTGTGTGTGTGGGGGGGGTTTCTAACTCAGCAGTTTATTTTTTAAATTGTTTTCCCTTGTCTGCATTTGTCCTTCAAGATGAGCACTGTGTCCAATGTCAACTATGAAAGACCAATGCATTTTTTTTATTGCAGTGAAACATACATAGTTATGATTCATTGCCCTCAGTGACCATCACCAGCCCTCCCTGTAGGCTACTCCATCAAATGAAACTTCATTTATTCCCAGATATGAGCTGGTGGGGAAGGCCGTGCTACACCACAGTGTGAAAAAAGGGGAATTAGTGACAGATAGGACGAGACAAGACAAACAGGAAAGAGGACAAACAGGTAGTGTTGATTAAAGACCCATGGGCACCAAAAATGTTAGGTCCTGAGAGTAAAGCGTGGGCCAACAGAGATGAAATAAGGATGGAACATGCGTCACATGACATGAGACAAGGTGTGGGAGTCCCAGAAGTAACTCAGCATGTTCGTAGGGGACAGGTCACTTATTTACTGTGAGTCTCGACAGAAGCATGAGTATCTGTACAAGCATGCATGCAAGGTGATCACCGCGGCCCCATGTTGTTGACCATACCCTGCAGAGCCAAGGGGCCCAACGGCATCCCCGAGACGCGAGGACACCCAGTACCCACCCCACAGGCCATGGAAGCCACCGGGTCCAGCGACAGTCCTAGGATCCAGAGGGGTGCCAACTCACACCCCCCACAGGCACCAAGGGTGACACCAAGGGGCCTGAAAGGGAGGGTCTGCGCACAGCACCCACCCCCCACCAACCACCCATCCACTTGGCCCACCCCACAACCACCTCCAAGTCCCCCACACCCAGCCACAATCTGTTTCAGAAACAGACGGGTGATATCACAGAGGCTACGTTCATTAATTATACAGTCTATGGTAGCGACAGGCCTGTTCTTGACGCAGATTTTGAGCCACAGCCTTGTTAAGGTTCTCTTTCTGTCAGTGGTGTTTGAAAATGAGATAAAAAAAGTGTTTTCATTTATTTTAACATTGTGATCACATGATTCAGATATTAGCATAGCGGTTAATAACAGACGTGTGCATCACTTTTAAGTGTCCTTTGGAAACACATCTGTTGTGTTGTGGTCTTTGCAGTATGTTTTCTAAATGCTGAGCATGTTTTGTCAAATTGGTGAAGATTTTTTCACAATTTGTTTGTGTTTTGTCTTTATGCATGTGTTTTCTTAAGATGAAGTGTTGTGAGCTCTCAGAGCCATCATAGTTATCACATTTTGAAACAATTCTGAAAAAGAGAAATACAACTCACTAATTTCACTCTCTACTTTTGTTCCTTCTGATGTTTACTCTTATTTTTATTTATTTATTTTATTTGAAGCACTTTTCATATTTGGTGTTATTACTATACACCATTATTTACTTTCCGATTATGATTTGGATGTTTTTTTTTCTTGTACTGACATTGTAATGAAATTTAAAATGATAAAGACATTTTTTTAAAACAGTAATGCACTACATAAAGAGGCAAAAAGTACTTCCTGCAGGTTAAAATGAGTCCCAAATGGACTGAGTAGCAGACAGCATTTAGCCCTTTTTCTAAGGTACCATATGCCTGAATATGGGGCAGTAAATCAACCTCACTGCACTCATTCAAACAACATTTTATCCTGACCCTGGCATTCAGAGAGTTAATGAAAGCCATCGCTCTAATAAAGACTGAACATTATTCCAGCCTCTCTGGAGGCCGTTCTGCCTCTCAGCCTGGATGAAAAGACGCTACCTTGGCAGACGACTGTGAGCTTTTTTTTAGACCCTGCTGCCGTCACTCGATTATGTGCTGTCTTTTCAATGGAGGTCTTTGTAAAGCTTCAGCCATTATGAAGCATATTCATCCTGCTCTACTTTAAAGGGAATGCAGTCATTTCTGTGATTTTTTTTAAAATCCATCATGATGAATCCAGGTGGCTGTCTCTTATATGATGACAAAGTGATGTTGACTCCTGTCCTCCTCTTTAAAGGCCGTGTTGTCGCCTGTCATTGGTGAGTTTTGGCAAACACATCTCCCCGGGAGATATTTTTCCTCAAAGTGGCTGTCCTCAACGCTGGAAATTCATAAAATGAGATGCTGAGGGACATGACATGCTACACAAACATGACAGCTTAGATAAACCCCCCGCTTACAGTAAACATTTATTGAAAGGGTCAGCTGTTGGGCTGCATGATCCATTTTCATTGATGCCTAATATTGATGCTCTTTTGTGTTCGCTTGAAGATAAAGATCATGTAAACTGTCCCTACAGACAAACTGGATTGCCACCAGTTAATATTTTATCTGACTACAGCTTAGAAATTGTATTTAAGCAAAGATGCATAAAATATGTGTTGTAACTGTAACTGGTATAATTTGTAATAAATCGTCACAATGCCAACATGTTGTGTTTCTTCAGACTTCAATCGTCCAGTCCACCAAAAAACACAAAACATGATTCAATGGAGGTGTCAGCTGTTTGGCACTGGCAGAGAAGGTTTGGAAAATTCTCTATAAGTGAAACCCACATATTCAGCTCTGCTATACAAATGTATAGTCCTAATAAATGAGGCACCATTTAAAAGTAAAACAAAAAGGGTTTTCCACTGGTAAACCCAAGAGTCCACAATGTTCTTAAATTTAAAACAACTAAAGGAGTTCATATTTTTTTGACCTGATTTGCATTTTTTTTTTATCTCTCTTTACAAGCAACATTATTGTTGTTCTTTAATATTCTGAATTAAGAGAATTTACTGGGCTTGTGAAGAGAGTGTGTTCTATATGGAGTCTAATTAGACAGTTTTTACTAAAATCAAACAACAACAACAAAAAAGCGTGACCCTGAAAAAGCTAACAGAACCACATCATCAGCAAAAAGCAGAACCGGAAATCTGGACAGCAATTCCCTTCTCCTTGACATCCTGACCATAGAAATCTGATGTCTAGGAATGATTCCTGGAACACATCTGATTTTTTGCAGACGCAAGATGCACACAGCTCTCACTTTACATATCATAATATGTGCTAACTACAACACAAAGAATAAATTCACATAATTTTGGAATGTTACTGATGGTTGTTGAAGAGGATCACATTGAGCAGGAAACTTTCCCATCTTGTCTGGTATTCTAACAAAATCTCCAGTCCACTTAGTCAGAGAGAAAGATTTTTCCTTAAAAGTCATTGAGAATGTGATACGGACATAAGAAGACATGAAAATCAGCCAACATCTTGTTTGAAGAGGTGAGCAAGATCACCAGAAAGGACTTCAATCTTTTTTTTATTATAATTATTTTCTCAGTTATCAATCGTTTCTTGTTCTCAAAACGCTGACGCAAATTAAACCACAGCAACTGTATAAAAATAGAAAAACTGCATCACATCAAGGTGCAGGAAAAGGGAATTCAAATAGTGTTGCCATGGTAAAGAGTACAAAAAAGCAGCTCTAAACTGTGTAGCATGACATTGACCAGCAGCTGCACAAACCCAGTGAATGACTCAGTATCAACTAAAAGCCATATTTTCTGCCTCTGTATGAAGTTCTCGTTCAGACAAATTGATATGTGATTATATGTTGCCACTGTTTTCTACCCTCAAGGAAAGAAGTAATGAGACAAGCACACACCAAAGAGCTGTGCGCTCTTGTTTGTTGTTCTGTAACAGTGGTTCAATCAGCAAAGTGCTCCGTGCCACCACCTCCAAACAATCATTTAGACTCTCAGTGAGACTCTTCCACCTCACACAGAGCGCTCAGATGGAACCTCAGCCCCCCCACTGATGGGCACAGAGCTACTTCAGATACAAAGGAAGCAAGTGTTGTAGTACTTTTCAGACTCAGACGCAAGTCCGACTTGAGTCTGGATATGTCAGACTTGTGACTCGACTGGACTCGAGCTCTGGCTGCATCAAGGCTCAGAGGACTCAAAGGAGGACTTGGGCGTATTGATCAATGAATGCTTTGTTAATTTTAATGTATTATTTCTTCTGGTTTAAGGTCCTAATAACAGATCAGTTTTCAGGTTTCTGTGGTCAGATGTCAAAGGAGGAGCCACAGGTTGTTGGGTTTGTTTTTAAAGATGACAGAGACGCCCATGGATCACTTTAAAAAAGCTTTTTTTCTGTGTTTCTTGTGGTGGTTGTGACATTAAACTCGTTGGCTGCATGATAACTACAGGAGGTCAAAATCTTCACATGCTGTCACACATAAGCGCTTCTTCTCTCTTGCTTCACCTCACTTCTTCTTGGTTGACAGGACTTTCAAAATAAAAACATCTTCTTCGGAATAAACCTCACCAGCTGCTTTATTATGTGGCTGGGGAGTGTACCTCACTAGCACCAGTTTGGACCCCTTTTTGCCTTCATCATAACAACATCATGCAGTTGCTGCAAATCTGTCTGAGAGAACACTCCCTTTCCACCACATCCTGAAGGTGCCATGCTCATGAAACCAGTTTTGA
Source organism: Labroides dimidiatus (assembly GCA_030710495.1). NCBI lineage: Eukaryota > Metazoa > Chordata > Actinopteri > Labriformes > Labridae > Labroides > Labroides dimidiatus. The sequence continues at coordinate 20,296,356 of CM061162.1, forward strand.
TATTATTGGGTCTGGACATGGAGTGTTATCCTGCTGGAAGTCTCCAAGAAGAGATGGGTACACTGTGCCCATAAAGGGATGGGCATGGTCAGCAACAGCAGTACTCAGGTATAGACTTATTAAACCATGCTCATTTGGTACTAAGGGTCCAAAAGCAGCCTGAACAGTTGATTCAAGGAAGGATGGATCCTTGTTTTTATGTTGTTTACGCCAAACTTGGACCCATCTGAATTTCATCAGACCAAGCAACATTCTCCCAAACTTCTACTGTCCAACTTTGGCGGGCCCATGTGAACTGTATGTATTCCCAGCCTGGGAATGACAATAATTAGAATTGCATATTAAAGATTCTGATGTTTCCAGTTAGTGTCATTTATGGAGTCTCCACCTCTATGTTTGTCTCCAACCATTGTAGGCCTTCAAAACGTCTCTCCAGATACTTATGTGTGACATCACTGAGACAAGGTGCATGTTCATTATGGTTTCAGGCAAAAGTTTATTAGGGCAATGGTCCCCAAAGTGGGGGACAGGAAATGTCTTCCAAAATTACCTAAAATTGAATATTTTATTCAATATTGTAAAACTACCACCAAAATATGGGTAAAATTTTTCTATCTGCTTTCCCACTTTTTTTAAATTTTATTTTATTTTTTTGATTGCTGTTGTTCTTCAAAATATGAAAATTGTCATTCTAACTTGTTATCAGTCAAGGTTGCTGGATCACTTAGGTTGTTTTACCTTTTTTAGAAGCGACATCTCTAACTCATATCATTATTGTACAAAACAACTAAGAAATGGCGAGCACCTCAAGGGGGCACGAATAGCAAAATAACAAAAAGCAAATAACATGTTGTCAAACCAGCTGCCTGATTCTCTGTCAATCAACCAGCAGATCAATGGACTTGTTGTTTCTTCTCTCCTCAATATTATGAAGCTGGTGAAAGTTAAAAACATTCATTGTTGTTATTATAATAAAACACTTTCTTGTTCATTATGTATTCATCTGGGACTCAGAATTATATGACCTTTTGTAAAGTGTGGCCAATTAAAGTGTTGTTGACTGCCCTGAGATTGACCTTATGCACTTATGTTGTGTTATACACACATAATGCCAGGAAGTCATGTGTACACAGATTTTCAGTATAGTCATAAATCATTATGGGAGCATACACACAAATACAACGCAGTAATTACAACTAATACAACATTATGAGCATAAGCCTGAAAGGTGAACTCTTTTTAATAGTAGTTTTAACTCTCCAGGCTTCATTACCGGTGCATAATGTTGGCTGTTTACTATGCATCCATTCTTATTAACTGGCATTAATCACACACCATGAGGGACGATTATGTGGAGTCAACACAGCATGGTGTTGCTTATCTCCATACTGAGATAACACAGCCACATTTCTGTGGGGAAAAAGTGAACCGTCAAAGACAGTGATGGGGACCAGTCAAAATAAGCAGGAAAAGTTGAGCTGGGATTTTAGGACATAGAGAAAGTTGATCTAATGTGCCGAGGGTAAAAATAACAGCTCTCTTTTGTTGCTCTCATGTTTATTCATTTTGGCATCATGGCCAAGAGGTCAGCTGAGGTGTGTTTACACAAACTCCCCAATTCCCATAATGCTGTGCAGACAAACAGATAATATCATAATACAAGGAGGCAGGGCAGGCAAGTCAGAGCGCTCCGAGCCTCCTAATCTAATGGTTTGTTTGCTTGAATTAGAATAAAATGATGTCATCTATGTTTTTGAAGTGCCTTTGAAACACTTTGTGCGTTGCTGAAGTGCTTTGTTTGAACGCACAGTTGAAACAATCACAGGACATTTGGCTGACCTCAAACAGTCAGAGTAACAACTGCTGATGTGACCTTTGAGCCTTTAGTGGATCAGAGCAGATCTGAGGCGGCTTCACCTGGCTAACCCCCGCCACTCCCCACCCCCAACCCCCAATAGCAGAGATGTAGCACAATGGTTATTTTGGACAAATGTCACCCTCCCTGTAGCAGCCGACCATGTCACCCTTGCTCCCCCCCACCCACCCTCGAATTCAGCAAGAGATACCCACCCTCATCCCTCTGACTCACTTCCTGAAGCCCCCAGCACTAAACACCTCACACCTTTCTGCATGTTTAGCTTCACACTCAGTAAGTACAGCAAGTTTCAATTAGCACACAGGCAGATCAAAGTCTACAAGCATGTATTCATCCACACATCTTGTTAAATACATATATGAACACACACACACACACACACACACACACACACACACACAGGCAAACACACACACACACACACACACGCGCGTGCACCCGATCTTGTTGCACCATCCTTCTTCAAATGTCATATGTGAAGTGCCGCATCCTGGGGACAATGAGGGGTGTAAGGTTTCCTGGCAAGACTTAGCAGCACCCAAACTTAGAACTGACTCCCTAAGGATGTTGGAATGTGTGTGTGTGTGTGTGTGTGTGTGTGTGTGTGTGTGTGTGTGTGTGTGTGTGTGTGTGTGTGTGTGTGTGTGTGTGTGTGTGTGTGTTGATAGGTGGGAGAAATACACCATACAGTAAAATTAGCTTCTTGCAGCAGTCTCTTGACAGTATGTTCTCATCATATCCTTCATGTGTACTAGGGGTTGTCTGGAAGTCTTTGACAGAAACATGTTTCTGCACCATGTGAAGGAGGCATTCATAAATCCAACGCCAAGGATTTCATTGACAACCACAGTAACACAAACTGCGGTCGGTCTTAAAGTTTTTGCAATCCAAAAAGGTCTCTGTGATTTTTACCCAGCTGGCTATCTCTTGTGGATGTGAATGGAATATTAACATCACTTTACTGGATTAAAAACAATCAGTAAAAGTTGTCATGATAGAGCCTGATTTCTACAACTCCAATTCCAGTGACGTTTGGACGTTGTGTAAAATGTAAATAAAAACAGAATACAATGATTTGTAAATCCTGTTCATATATTCCTATATAACCTAATATATATATATATATATATATATATATATATATATATATATATATATATATATATATATATATATATATATATATATATATATATATATATAACCTATATTCAACTGAACAAACTACAAAGACAAGATATTTATTGTTCGAACTGATAACCTTTATTGTTTGTTTGCAAATATTCACTCACTCTGAATTTGATCTGTGCAACATGTTCCTAAAAAGCTGGGCACATAAGAGAAAAAAAATCCTCAAGAAATAACAAGGAAAATGGTTTAAGTCATCATGAACATGGAGATGTACGAAGAAATTCAAATCAGCAAAGCACTGAGATTAGAGAGCAGTGAGGAGTAAGTCGACCTAGTGAGAAGTAAGATCTGACCTTTTTCTTGGAGAAAGCGATTTCTTGGAATTATTTTGTAGTGATTGTGGACACTGGAGCTGGGCTTTCATGTTTCAACAACATTGATAAGGTATCTACAAATAAATACATTATCTCTTCAGTTTGCATCCTGCAAAAAGTTGCATTTTTAAAAAAAGGAAATTTAAAATAAAGAAAGGAAAGCAGGGTCAAATGATGTTCTGCTCTCTCTCGTGGTTGATGGTACCGGGAAACAGTGTTTTCATCCCGTTTCATCCAAGGGTGAGACTCCCTGTTCCCTGAACCTTCCACTTTAGGAACTTTCAAAACAAATGTATTGTTTGAATTACTTTGTGTATACACCAGTCAGACACAGCAGTTCAGAATGTGAGCCCCTTCCAACAAGAAACTAATCAAATTTGATAGAGAATAATTAAAAAGAAGTCAACAAACAAGAAAAAAATATTAAAGCTTGCCATACCTTCTAGACCATTAAAATCAGATTTTCTATGCAGTTTCAATTTCCTTTTTTTCTCAGTCTAATTATAATAAATAAAATAGTACATAATAATATCTTCTGATTCACGTCATGTGGTCTCATGTTTTACCTGTGAGTCACATTAATCAGTCTTCAATAAACACCCACTGTCTGAAGGATAACTGAACCTCTCAGGTTAGGGCACTATAAGATTTACATCATTTACTTATCTGGATAAAGGACTGATGATATATGACGTCTGAAAACAGAGAAACAAGCCTCTGATAACGATCTCATGTCAGTATTTGAAGGTAACTGAAAATCCAACACTAAGACGTTAACCTCAGGTTTATTGTGTCACTGTTGCTGTAAACACACAGACGCATTATTGTCTAAAAGACTGGCTTCACAAGGTGTTTGTTGTTACCAAAGGTCCATGTTTTCAAAGCTATTATCTGAGGTGAAAACATCGATTAATGGGATATAGTAATGGCTGTTTGGGGAAACTACTGCAGTATTTCATAAACGCTCTCAAAATCCACTCATCATCATGTAGCACTAATAATCAGGACAACCTGAAGACAAAGGAATTCAACTTGGAAGCATGATAGAGAATTTCAGTATTAGAAAACCAGAGACCGTTCTTTAGGTTCCCAGAAGTCACTTCTCTTCAAAGACACACTTGATGATACAGGAAGGATCAACAGATTTATAATCTGGACACAAAAATCTACAAACATCAACATCAACATCCACACTAACTGTGGGTTTTGGAGCACAATCTGCACTAATATTTTCCTCATGTCCAGCAAGACTAAAATTCAGTTAATACAGTACAAAGTCATCCATAGAACACACCTCACACAGCACCAGATGCACTCACTGCACGCTCAACACCGCTGCTGACCACCTCCACATGCTCAGGCTCTGCCCACCAATTCACAGCTTCTGGAAACAAATAACAACCACACTACCCCGAGTCCTTGGCCACAACATCCCACAACCCCCCTCTGTCTGCATACTTGGAAACCTAGAAGAACTCAACACTGACTCAAAACAAATCATAATACCACTGATTGTGGCCCTAACCATGGCCAAGAAAACAATACTGCTCAACTGGAAAAACAGAAAAAACATTACAAGGACACAATGGTTAGACCTCCTCACACAACACATATCAATGGAACAACAATCAGCAAATTACAGGAATCAGTTAGAATTTCACCACATATACTCCACAACTCTCAACACCATCTCAATGCCTTTGTCTTTCTGCCCTTATCCCTTTAACTAATTCTTTCACTTGCCTTTTTTTCTCTTTCTTTTTTTTCTTTCTTTTTTTCTTCTCTTTCTTTTTTTTTCTTCTCTTTCTTTTTTCTTCTCTTTCTTTTTTTCTTCCTTTTTTCAATTTGTCTCCTTTTAAGTTTAATTATATGTATAGAATTTTGTAAATTAACACTACAACCTGTGACACACATTGTTGTCTGTTTCTTTCTGGGGTTTGTATGCACTTGTTGTTGAATAACAAATAAATAAATAAATAAATACATCAATCAATCTACATTTAAACAGAGCAGGTTATAAATCTATCCCAGGCCCCAATCTGATATTTTAGGGTGTAATAGAAAGTAGTTCTTCCAAAATTAGATAAATAATCATGAGCTCAGTACTCTTGGTAAGCTCTGAGTCAGATAACCTTGTATATGGCATCATTCTCTTGGATAAATTATGAAATATACTAAAAATAAAGGTGGCATGAGCTGTGAAGCACACAGAACAGCTACATGCTTGCTTTTGCCTTTTTTATTTTATTTTCCTAGCACCTTATGCAACTTAATTATGTCATTATGTTCCCCGAGGTAAAGTACAAGCAGAAGCATTCTTAAAGAATGAAGGCTTATGGAGCACTGTTTCCTATTGAAACTAGCAAGCTTAAAAAAATATGATTGTGAAACATTATTGCAGGCTGCAGCACACATTTTACTGCATACTGCAGCCCTGCAGGTAAAGTGGCACTCATGTTAAAAGCTACTGTCATCTTCTCATGTGGTGAGAAGATGTTAAAAACACATCAGCTTAAATATAGCACACTTTATCTGCATACTCAACTCAGACCATGATGCTCACTCTGCTTCTGGCCTTTTATTTCCACCCCACTGGTTACTGCAAATAAATGAAAATAGTATATATTAGCTAACAGTATAAACCTCAGGTTTGTAACCTTTAGTTTTTAAAATATTTTTATGAAACTGAATATGATGAAGATCAGACATTAAAGAAATTGCAAAATAGAATAAAATGCTGTTCCTCTACTCCTGGACCACCTGACTGGCACTTGGTTCACATCATATTTCACCAACCGCCAACAATATGTGCAAATAAAGAACAACCAGTCTGGGTGTTCAGCTGTTTTACCGGGTGTCCCCCAGGGGTCAGCCTTGGGTCCACTTCTTTTCATCATTTACCTCGTTCCCCTGAGCACGCTCCTCCGACACCATGGGGTCCATTTTCACTGCTACGTCGATGACACACAGGTCTACATTTCCTCCAAATCAACCGCTGCCATCCCGTCCACCTCCCTCATCATCTGCCTCGAAGACATCCGAAGCTGGATGAGCATGAACTTCCTGAAGCTTAACAGCAATAAAAACCAAAGCTCTGCTCATTGGCTCCAAATTCATCCTCACCAAATCACAACACACACCAGCCCCACCCATCATCATCGACAGATTCCCTGTGCCCGTCTCCCCCCTTAGCGTCATTCTGGACAGTACCCTCTCATTTGCACCGATTGTTCGAAACATCACCCGGGCTGCATTATTCCAGCTCTGCAACATCTCCAGACTCTGCCCATCACTGTCTCATTTGTCATCATCGACTACTGTAACATTCTTCTCACCGGACTCCCCACCAAACTCATCAACAGACTGCAAGTCATTCAGAACACTCCCTCCTGCACCCTCTGCTCAACCTCTGCTGGACTACTAACCATCCCCAGGTCACGCCTCAGTACCATGGCTGCCCGGGCCTTCAGCTGCTCAGCACCAAGACTCAGGTTCATTGTGATGAGTAACTAAATGTGTCACATGCATTTGTAAGAAGTTTGCAGTAAATTCTTAAAGATCTGTTGAAGACATGCCTCTGTAATATTTATATTCACTCTCTTGTGTATGAGTGCTTATTTCATTCAGAGTGGCTGCTAAGGCTGCTTAATTATTTCTTATTCATGATCCATAATTGTAATGGTGATTTAATTACTCTCACATTGTTATTATAACTGCATGCTCTGTCTTGATTAGACTTCTTCAATCTCAACCATGATATTTTAATATTTCATTCATTTTTCCTTCATTCTGTCCTTTGTTTATCTACTGCAGCATTATAACACTTTCAGGCTTCTTAGTTTGATTTAATGTATAGGTCAGTTTCATAAACATCTTCTATCTTGTTTGAAATGCTAACTTCAATTCCTTCCCTAGCTTTTACCGTGACATTTCAGATTTCTTGTCACATAGAGTTCATGTAATCCTGTCTGTTTCATTGCATATGTATTTTTTTTTTTTTAACCCAAACAGGAATACATGTGTTCCAAAGCAGGGTTCCAATAAGACAGTGTCAGGATACGGTACATTAGCACTGCAGTGTGCTTCAACAGTTTCTTCATGCCTTGGGGAAGCTGTCATTGGCATTACTAACTGTTAGCCTGCATTTACATTCACATGTGGCCGACTGTGTGAGATGAAAAATGTAAGATGAAGACGTCAATAAAAGCAGAGGATTTTGGCAGCGCTGAAGCTCAGATCAATGAGAGCACAAGAGCATATTGATTGCAGAGACATGTCTGGATACAATCCTCATCGACAATCGACATGTTACATGAGAAACGTGATAGGACAACCAAAATAGAAATTGCCTCATTTACTGTAGGAACCGGATCGTTGGTTTACTTCTCAAACTGGGGGGTCGATACTGTGCAGGGTGTAAATGTTCAGAAATCATGTGTGAACTGAGGTAATAATGATAAGTTCTCCCAGGAATTGGTGGACACCTCATCCGGTGGTCTGTGATTGATCATCCTGTGATGTTAATGCTCAGTGTTCAATAGCCATGTCCCAACAATAAGAGGTCTGTAGAAGACACCCACCTGTCAATATCTTTGCATGGGTTGTATGGAAGAGAAAAATGAGACAAAGATGAAAAAGGAAAGACTGATTTTTATTCGTTTTCCTCCACCTAACTCCTGATCTGTACAAATCTGCATCTCTGTCTTTCAAATGTTTCTATCTGACACTTCATGCCAAAAAAAGCAGCAGAAAAAGAGAAGAAATTTGTTCTGAGAGCAATCTTATGAATTGCTGTCCTTTTCATTCCCTGTAGAGAAGAAGGGGGGGGGCAGAGGGAGACAAAGCACAGGGCACAGAGTGAGACAGTAGCTAAAAATAGCTGTGTGTGTACACTGTGTGTGTCTGTAATATGTGTTTATAATGCAGTCTTATCAAAGCCAGTCCGTCTCTCCTTACCGCACACACCAGCCACCAACACATTTGAATACACCCGTTAATATCCTCCATCCTTTTACACAGCCATGTGTTTGCTGATCACACCAACTCTCCTGTGGCTGCTGCCGTGCCATGCGTCTCCTCCTCCACAGGGCATTTCACCGCGCTCTCTGGAACCAGAAGAGACAAGCCCCCATGTTAAGACTGAGGGGCTGAGGCTTCCAGCTCAGACAGAATTAACCAAGTCTTGCTCTCATTTCTTTCTCTCTCGCCACCCCTGAAAATGAACTCGTTTCCCTCAGAGTCTGAAACCCAAAAAATCACTTTTATGAACTTATATGCTCTAATAATTTTGGTGTGTGTGTGTGTGTGTGTGGGTTTGTGTGTGTGTGTGTGTCTGCTGAGGCCCCTTCGACACAGCAACATGCCACAGCAGATGGTGCAACACACATGCAGCCTCTGTCAACACAAGAAAACAGACATATGCTCAAGAGGACGTGGTGATGGAGGGTAGAGGCACAGGAGTCGAGGCAAGGAAGGAACGAGGTGAAAGCCAGGAACAAGTGTCATTTGACACTGAGTCAGAGCGCCACCATGTGGAGCATGAGCACCGCCTCAGGGATTGGTAAGGAAAAAAAAAAGAGATGTGACATTGATTTTCCAGTCAACAGAATGATTTTCTTTGCCATGCAGCGTAAATACAGGCTCCCACTGTGATTTCTTCAAAATTCACACACACATGCACAGTCACACTCTGGTAACCAAATCCCTGCAGAGCTCACCCTGGCAACGGCGTACAAACAGGACTTTCCCCCCCTGCAGTTTCACAAAAAACAAAATACAAGCCGACCAAAGGACTCTGACTAGCTGTTGGTCTATAGTTCTCCTAATTTTCCTAACAAACACACATATTTAGCTGTCTTTTAGCATCTTTTGTTTTTTTCTCTATGTGGAGCTTGTCCCCTGTCATACCTGCGACATCCTTGTCACATGTAATTGACCTCCCTCACTTTATGCATTCTTATGTAACCAAAAATGAAAGTATTAACACAATTTTTTATTAAAATCATCACTAGATAACAATGTTAAAAACTTAGCTATGTCAGGTTGTGGTTTGGCAGAGCCATTACTTTATGATGTGACAATCAAGAGTTGTTTTTTTTATCATGTATTTTTCCTACCAGAGCTCATCTACCAACTCCAACCTCACCAATCAGAGCTAACGTAACCTCACTCTACATTTTATTGACAGACTCTCAAGTTTGATCAGATCACTGCAGAATAACTGCTGCATGTGGGTTGGAATGAAGATTATCACAAACAGATTAATCCGTGATTTCACCTGTTCTCAGTCCCTCTCCAGATTAGCTTTCCTCTGTTTAGCTTTCCTCTTTCCTTTCCTTCTGTCCTTTTTCTTTTTGCCAGTCCAACTCCAGTGTCAAACGTTACTACAAAATGAATCCAAGAAATAGTTTTCTGCAAAGACAGACAGATTAATCTTCTCTCTAATAAACTTTATCAGCAGGCATGGTGTTGGCATAAAGACTAGATATTTGCTTGATCCTAATTCACAACTTAAAATTATCAGCACCAGTATAGGTTATTTCTAAATGCTATTTCTCAGCTTCACTACTGGGTCAGACAGGACTGGATTGATTTATGAACATAGTCTGTATAATTAATAGACATATCCTCTGAGACGTCACCTGTCTGTTTCCAAAACAGATTTTTGAAGCAAAACGGCCGGGGCGGCCATATTGGAAATGAGACCGGCTTTGAGTCTCCACAGTAACAGCTATAGGGTGCTCTGCAGTCATGTGAGCTGAGCTGTGCCTCTGATTGGATGAACTGGGGATCTTAATATCTTTTAAACTGCCGAGTTAGAAAAAAATTCATGCCTTGTACAGGGCGTACCTTTAGTGAAATTAGACTCTTTTTTTTTTTACCAGGCAATAAACATGTTTATTTCTGCCATGAAAACAGCTTTTTTTGGCTTGGTGTGTTTGTGACTTCCGGTACTTCTGGAGCCAGCCTCAAGCGGACACTTGAACTGCAGATTTTAGCTCTTCAGCATCGTCTCGTATTTTCAGACTGGAGGTTACTGCTTGTTTACGGCACATCTAACTTTTTTCAAGATCACTTAGAAAGTCCTCACATTCCACTTTTTATTTTATTTCTTTCTATAATTAGTTTCTGATCATATCTGTTAGAGTCTCTAGGTTTTAATTATCTTTCTCCCCTTTCTCCCCAGCCAGGGGCCAGGTAGGAAAATAAATCTTTCTGTTTTGTTTTCTTTCTCCCTATGTCATGAAACTTGCCCCTGTGCCCTGACGTCACAGGCAGCACCAGAATGAACACAGAGAGCAGAGTTTCTTCAATGAACTTTACTGCAGGAGCCAGCAAGTTTACAAAAGGCATTTCCTCTTGCTGAAGAGGAAATCTCTTCAGTTTACAATTTATAGCGAAAATTCAGTAGATGTGCTTCATAGTTCTCTGTGAGCATGTTGTAAGTTTGTTTATACAGGTTGAAGTGTTGTTGAAATATCCCTCCAGACAGGTCCAGTAAAAAAGGAAGTGTCATTGGCATCCACATCTTTTGACAGTCTAGAAGTTACATCACAGTCCCTCCCTCGATCAATATACCCAAGATGAAGTCTTTGCAGGTCAGGTGCAGAACACGGGTGCTGCTTATGCCCCTTTATTTCAGAGTCACAGAGAGGTGTGAGTTTCAGCATTTGTGTGTGTGTGTGTGTGTGTGTGTGTGTGTGTGTGTGTGTGTGTGTGTGTGTGTGTGTGTGTGTGTGTGTGTGTGTGAAGTATGTAATTGGAGTGCAGAGTGCTCATTAGCATTTTAGCAGCAAGCCTGGCAGGAAGGCAGACCCACAAGATTGGCTAATGACAGAGATGAGATAATTTACAGGCAGGGTGAGGGTGATGACTTCTTCCCTTCATCATCAGCAGTTCATGCAATGGCTGGCATTGTTATGTTACTCTCTTCCCTCCAGGCGCCCATTACTATGCTGAGACAGTGTAGGTAAATGCCAATGGTTTAGCGGTTCAGTGAAATGTCAAAATCAACCAACTAGAGAAACTTTGGAGAAATTTCTTTCTGTACTTCATTATCACTAAAATGTTTTCATCCCTGATGGTTTGATACCTCGTGTGCACTGGGTTTAAGTGAGCATGGCAACATATGAAATGATACAACATTTAAAAATAGTTATACAATCTGAGGTAATAATTGAACTTTTTTCTTTGAAAGTTTATCCTGATTTGATGCTTTGTAAGAGTGATAGCCTTCTGCTTGGGCAAAAGTAAATAAATCTACTGCCCCAGAGGTTGTAGCCAATACTGACTGGAGCTGAGCTTAACACAAGAAATAGCAGGGAAGGAAATCAGGGAACAACCCAATGTAATGACGTCACAAGGCAACAAAACGAGAGCCTAACCCTACAACCTACATCATAAAGGTGGGCACGCATTTGGACACAGAAGGAATGTTTGGCTCCATTCATTCAGAGGAGTTCTCGTTCTCTAAACACTAAATTCAAGCTGTCAGCAGCATAAAAATGTCGGTTGTTCTGTGGTCGGTTGTCAGAAATGATACAACACCATGGAGTCAACTTCTATGGAGTTCAGAGTGTTACATAGCAACCGGTGTTTTGGAGTAAAGAGTGACCGTGCTAACTGGAGACTCTCAGCTGAACGTGTCAGTGATGGTCACTGAGAGTCTCCAGTTAACAGGGTCACACTTTACACTGAAACACCAGCGCCGTCTGCAGCTGTTATTAAATGTGTCTTCTTTATCCAACCTCAGTTAAGCAGGTTTGAGCTCCAATAATCAATATTAACTGCTGATATTCTAAATCCAGTTTTTACTTTGAGTGTTTGATGAAAAAGTTGGTTTGGAGCCGAGGTTCTGACCAAATATGGACTCACTATGGAGAGGAAATAATAAGTGAAGCTATAAATGATGATGAACAGAAACAGATTTGAAGTTCAACGTTAAACTACGGTATATTATCAAACTATGAAGCAGTCTGATTAGTAATCTGAAAATATCAAAGCATTCATATTCTGATAGATTTGGAGCAGTTCTCTGTCTGGACCTGGTTTTCTGGATCCTTTATTCTGACCCAGGTCTCAGACTCAGCTCTCTGTGAGCTCTTTTTGGTTTGGGAGGGTTTCTGCTTTATTGACACAGTTCATGTCTTTATATTTCACAGTCTGCTCAGTGATAAGTCATTAACATGGAGTGACTGTGTGTTTAAACTCCTCTCTGGAGACACACACACCAGACTTCTCCACTAAAAACATCTGTCCAACTTGATTTATTTTAAGACAAATACTTTTTTTTTTTTTTTTTTTACTAAAATTAGACTAAAACCTTTTTGAGTTTTCCTCAATTAAAACTATCACATGTAGAAATGATTATAATGTGACTGAAACTAATAAGCATTTTTTATCTAAAAGACTAAAACTAAGATAGCTGCTCCATGTTTTCTTTGTATGCTATGCATGCCTGAAATAAATGAATAAATAAATATCTTCTGACCAAATTAAAGACTTAAAATGATGAGAAAAGAAACATGTCCCTAAAATCTTTTTCCAAGTAGTATTGCTCATGTGTCAATCCCTTCAGACTCCAAGAAAATAAAGAAAACTTTTGTCACTAATGACAAAAGTTGATTGATATCTGCTATTTACCCCCAAACTTGCTCTGTGATTTGTGGTGCACTATCATGTTGTGTGTAGTGATATTTATATCATTGTGTTACCCGAGTGAGCATATAAGATAGTGAGCTTATTAGTTTTTTTGATTAATAATATGAACTGCAAAACCTGATGAACCGGCATCCACAAAGAGTGGAGCAGCCTGATCTCATGAAAATAAGTGAATTGAGCACAAAGCGTTAACACACAATCCCTTGTCACTGTAACATAAAGGCAAACCACAGAAATAATACCAATGGAAAGTGAATGGCGCTCCTTTTTCCTAACAGGAACATATATTCTCTGGTTGTATGTGCTTAATTAGTGGGCATTAGGTATTGATTTTACTTTTTATTTTTATTTTTTCTATTTAGAATCACACATACATAGACATTTGTACATATTGTCCATTTGTAATTTGACCATGAAGTGATAATAGATAAATAAAATAAATAGATAGATAGATGATAGATAGATAGATAGATAGATAGATAGATAGATAGATAGATAGATAGATAGATAGATAGATAGATAGATAGATAGATAGATAGATAGATAGAACCAGAAATATAACAGAACAATTAAATAAAAGGACAAACTGTGAGTGATTGACTAATACAAAGATAAGACATACAAGGTTTCATAACTAAAACAGAACCGGATAATACAAAAGAGAGGAGTTTAGGAGAGCTATAAGATAGCGATTTAATCCAGAGGTCCTGAAATCTATTTTTCCAAAGGCTTCAGAGAAAATGTGATCCACTCCATTATATGTATTTCATAAGTTACATCATACCAGTCTCTCACTGATGGAGTAACTGTCTGAAGCTATTTCTTTGTTATTGTGTTTCTTGCAGTGACACTCAAGAATCCAAATAAGTGTTTAACTAGGTGCTTAAGTTTTTGTGGTTTGTTGGATGAATGCCACTGAAACTCACAGTATTTTCCCCAATATTCTTCAGAGATGTTTAAATTTGTTTCCTTTTCCCATTTTTGTTTTATGTAAGTGGTATTTTCTATTTTTCCTTCGTGTAGCCCTCTATACAACCTTGAAATGATTTTAAGCCCAGTCCCCTCTATGAGCACTTATAAAAACAGTAAGCAGATTATACTCAAACACCTTTTTAGTCTCTTTGATCAAACTGTTTAAACATTTCATGTGTACATATAAAAATGTCACAGACTGTTGTTCAGGAGAGGGAGAAAGCTGCTTCCAGTGTGTTTCTCAGAGGAAGTGGTATTGCAGCCGACCCATAATGGACATATTTGGAGCTAAAGCTAACCTAGAGTTGATGGTACCAATTAGCTGAAACTTGAAGAATATAACCAACCAAACCACTGCAAGAAGCTACCAATCAACTTCTGAATTCTGTATACTGGCAACTCTAAGATATACACTAAAACAATCTATTGTTACTCCAAATACTGAATCATCTGTCTGTAATTCCCTTAGTCCACTTGATTCTTTGCACTCATCTAAGACAGGTAAAGTGCTATTTCTAGGGTTTGATAATGACAGCATGTCATAAATATATATATATATATATATATATATATATATATATATATATATATATATATATATATATATATATATATATATATATATATATTTGACACAATCAGGGAAATTTAAATACTTGATACTTAAGTGACTAGAAAGAAAACCGAGTCGATCAACAAAACTACCAAAGTTTATTTACTGTTCAAGAGAAATGTTCGTCCCTGTTTAAGATCTTTATTCCAAACTGAGATTTAAATAATCTATTTCTTATTTAACAAATAGATGTGAGAAGATTAACATACTTTCTCTTCTTCCACTGAAAAACATGAAATGGATGACGAAGAAGACAAGCAACAGAAATAAAAAGTATCGCTCTTGAAGAAGGACAAGTGGGGACAGACTATAAAAGAGAGGACAAAGCAGGCAGAGAGCACTGGAAAAACACTTCCAAGGCTGCTTCTTCTGCTGGCACTGAGTGTGATGTCCTTGCTGGGACTTTAAAATGCTCTTAGATGATAGACTAAATGACTGACTTTCAAAGGCAAAGCTGAAAGAGATGAAAGAAGAACTGCTGGACGCAATTGGTGTGAGTCACGTCTCTCTGCACAACACTGCAGATGAAACAACCACTTCTTCCCTGCCTTATGGAGCTGTTTAAAGGCACCGTTCTGAATACTGTAAAGATATCTGAACAGTTCTTAGAAGTAGTTTTAACTTATTTGGACTGTTAGATGGGTGGAGCAGGCCCTGACCGTGAAAGCCCATTTATGCTTAACATTAAATACGGGTCCAGATACAGATGGACTGTCTGTCCCTGTTCTGTGTTCATTTTGTTGGTACTTCTGCATGTAGTCTTTAAGCTTACAGATACAGACCAATGGAGCAGAACCACTGGAAACCATGGAGGCTGTGTTGCTGTTAACAATCCCTATATAGCTCTAGAGAGAGACAAAAAAGAAACAACAATGGTGGAACTTTTTGAAGAAAAATTTTGCAAGTTGGTGAGGAACTTGCTGCTCCGTTTTTGCCTGTCATGCAAGACATATTAGCAATACCTCCTCCACAGTCGCCATGTTTGTTTTAGAGTTTGTTGTTGTCATACACTTACGATTCTGGGCTGCACCCCAGGTACAGCTGCAAGTCTATGTTTGCCAGAGTGCGCTGCAGAGACGCGACAGTCTCTGAAAACAGCCACGAAAAAATGATCAGAGTATCCGGTTATTTCAAAATAAACACCATGCTCTAGCTGCCAATCTCTATTTACCATCGTATATCAAAACCACGTCCCTGGCACAGGACCAGAAGTAGGTCAGACCCAGAGAAAATTTGACAGCATGGACAAGGAAAAGTTTAATTTAGAGGTGGAAAACCTTATAAGACAACACATCCTTTCTGTAAGGACACCAACTGAAGGGAGAAGGGACAGACTGAAACTGCTGAAGTTCTGGGAGGGCAGGTAAGTTTATCATACTAATTAATTATCATGCTGGTACGCTATCACGGATGGGATTCCTGCAGGAATACGTGGCTCTCTTATGATCTCATGTATCCAACTACGGCGCTCACAGAGTATGTGCGAATGAGGGGTGAGACGTTCTCGTCCAGAAGTCCAATTCTCTTTGTAAACACAGACAAGACTGGACCCCCACTGGGATTTTAAGATCGAGCTGTGACCTAAGCTTGACTGCTGCATGCATGTAAACGTACTGAGTGAGGGCTTATATGCTCGGACACTTCAAGTCGTAGTTGCAGAATGAGCTACAAATTCATCAAATTAAAATAATAAACAAAATTAAAAGGAAAAAAACAACAACTTTGTGTTAAAAGCAAAAGAAAAAGAAACAAGGTTTCACATTAGAGGTGTAAGCAACTTAACAAACAGGTCAGAAAAGCAAAAGTTGAATGGATTCCTGATGGACACAGTAACCACCAGCTCCTTCACAGACCGTGGCAGCTCCTTTCTATTCCTGGAAAGAGAGCAATTACACTGACGGACGAATGAGGGAAAATGGACGGAAAGAAAGGACTGTTTGTTCTGTCTTGAAATGGGAGAGGGGGTGAGGAAAAATAGTTTGGGGGGTAGGTTGAGAGAAAGTATTAGAACAGACAGAGCAGAAAGGTCTTCAAAGAAACAGAATCCTCCAAAGTGTAGGAAGTAATATGTCAATCCCATCATAAATTCAGTCTATTTCTTGGTGAGTAGAAGGCTTCAACGTCAAAGGGATGAACACACTCATGTCCATGTGTACAATTGCATTCATTTAAAAACGGACCTCTCGCGAATATGGAAAAACAAATTAGTTGTGACATTCAATTTAACTCATGCATCCAACTCCCTCTCTTATCAAAACCACTTTAGAGAGACAAATATATGGGTGGCTGAAAAGGCTGGTTGTTTATGAACTTATATTTGGCTCAAGGATCCATGTCATTTGCATATTTACAAATGGTAGAAGGGTAACAGTGTGTGGGTATGTAAGAAAGCGATATTAACAATGCAAACCTGAGAAGACCATCTGTAGTCTTGTTCAAATAATCCAAATAATTTTGAAATTATACCTAAACATCACACCATAAATCTGTTTACCATTATCATATTTGGTTAATATGTTTTCTCTTCTATAAACAGCAGCTGTGTAGTCAGTTCAAGTTTCTAAATGTCCCGAGGTGAAGGGTTTAGGAGTTGGACTGATATGACACAGCATTCCAGTGCTCACAATGTGGAGCAAACAATGAGCAACATAAACCATCCGCATATAATCTGAGCAAATGGAAAAGGAAACACAAAATGTAAACAGTTGAAAACCTCTCAACATAACTCATGTTACCCTCAAGCCAGAAAAACCTGTTCCTGATTACAACAGACAGGACACCAAGTCATAAAGAACTAAAGGAAGTGCTAAAACCTGACACACAGCTCAAGAGCTTGAACAATTACAACTACTTAAACAATTCAGTCTAATTAAAAAAAGTAATCAAATAATTTCAAACAAATCCAGAGGTCTCCAGATTTTCTGTTAAGCTGTAGTTTCCTAAAACCAAGGAGGGCTTTCCTCCAGTGACTCCACTTCAACAGGTGACTTAGCCTCCCCCGGCGGACCCCAAGCAGCCGGGATGCAGTAGCTGGGTTACTGTGAGAGGGAAACATAGTCGCAAGCTTAAGAATCCCACGCTGGAAAACAAAAAAGTTCACATTTCAAACAGATTTGCCCCACTTAGCAACTCACCTGCTAAGAAGCTAACCACTCTGGTGATTGGTGACTGTAGTCAGAAATGTGAAACTAGCGACACCATTCATATGTTACTTTCACAATTAAATATGTCAGTAAGAGCTGCTTTGGACGACCCTTCTGTGTGGATTATGTTTTTTTTTTTTTTGTTCAGTGAACAAAGGACAACATGTTCGATTCACAAAACCAGTGAGATTTTATAAATAAATAAATAAAGCTGGCCCATCTGCAATGGTTGATAACCTAGCTTCTGTGCTAGTTTTATGACTGGTTTCCCAACAGAGGGGCTGAGCTGACCGCTATCTCGTTTAGGTAAAAAAAAAAAAAAAAACTTTGGCCATCGTTTACAATTACATCCTAGAACCCAACGTCACGAAAACTGAACTCTATCAAGCATTTAACCAAAAAGCCCTGCTGTGAGTTAGAAGAGCAAATGACAATAATGTTACCCAACACTAAACTAAAGGTTAAGCGGATATTTCTTAAACATTGTGTAATTATCCTTTTCTGGGTTCATAAACCTTTTAACTGAGTGAAATAGTCAAGCTGTTTTCCATTGTTTCCAATCTTTGTCTTTAGTTAAACTAATTCCCCAACTGTAGCTTCTGTAAGGTTGATACCTTATTAAAAAAATCAGAATTTCTTGTTGTGATGATTTGATTTGTGGTTTTGAGTCTCTTTAGTGTTCCTTGTTTCATGTGGTTCCTGGTGTTGTTTTCCTTGTGTCTGTGTTTTATGTTTTCAGAGTTTAGTCATTAGTGTTCCCTGTCATATTTTGTAGTTTTTGATCTGTGCATTTCTCTGTTTTTAGTGATGGTGGGTTTTTTTTCATTTTTTTATTTTTTTTTAGTTCTCTGTATATTTCCCTTCTGCTCCTAAAAGTTTCACCCATGTCTCATCACTCACCTGACTTATTTCACCTGTTTAATTTCCATTTGTCTATTTACTCTCTGTCTTGAGTTTAATTCTTGGTCAGTTCATTGATGTTCATTGATGTTTTGTCCAATGTGTTGTTTATTCATGTTAAATGGGGTTGTGTTTCATCTCCAGTGTTTCCTCGTGTGAGTGTTTTTGAGTTTGCCATTTTGGATTCTTGGATTTCTGTTTTTGGACTTTTAAGTTTAGTTTTAAATAAATATTTTTGGCCCAGTTTTGCACACAGGGATTTAGTCCCAATTCTACACTATATCCCATTTTAGTCCAGGATTTATTGGAATAGCTTTCTTAGATATAGATTTAAGTGTTCTCAGACTTGTTTCAGTCTTGGGTTAAATAATCTGTCTTGAAGGAAGATTAGAGGTAATCCAGGTCCAAATGAAGACTTAAACCAAACCCAGCCAGAGGCAGGTTTAACTTCAGATTAAAGGCTGAATGCTTCACTGTTCATGGTGAAATGGAATAAATGGTGAAAATGGTGACCCAGCCAAATGATATATATATTATATCATATATTTTTTGGTTTTTTATATAATAAATTTAAATGTAAATTTTCTTCATTCAGGTATAGATTAGATGTTTCACATTTCATGTGGGTACATTTCATTCCACACAGAAGAGTTTGTTTATGACATTAGTTCTTCCTTTGCTACCAAATGTGAATGTTGAATGTAAGAAGTGTCTGAAGCCCCAAATGCGAGTTAAACTTATCAAAAGGAGCCGCACATTTCATCGATTTGACTCTGTTATTGATTTGAGAGAGGTCACACTCCTGTCTGCCATCCAGAAGAAACTTGCAGAGATTGCTGGTTGAAATGTGCGGCTCTTTCAAGTTTTATGAGGCTTCAGATACTTCTTACAATCAGAATTCATTTTAGGGAACAAAAGAAGAAAAAAAGAGGCTCTGAAGCAGTCGCTCTGACTCTGTACAGTCGTGGCTGAAAGTTTTGAGAGTGGCACAAATTTTGTTTTTCATAGTTCACTGCCTCACGTCTTATGGTGGCAATTTGTATTAACTCTAGATTGTGAAGTGTGAGCAGATAAATTGTAATCAAATGCAAAGTCATTCCCTGCCATGAAAAAAGACTTCTGTGAAAATGAAAGTTTGTGCCATTCTCAAACTTTTGGCCTTTTTCCTCTGTTGTCTTTGTAAACATAATTTGCAGCATCTGTTAGTTTGGGTGGGTTTTGTTTTAAGTTGACTTAATTTTCAATATTCTTATGGTTTGTTTTCTCCCACAAATAAATTAAATTAAAATAAGTAAATACCTGAAGTTGGAGGGTTCTGTTGGCAACATTTCTTTCTGTATCTGAATCATGTTTGTCCTAATTGGAGGGTACTTTGAAATAATTTCCTTTATAAGCATCTTCTCACACTCGCATCTCTCAGTTTTTTTGAATGCTTTTTCTTTCTTTTCTCCACGCTTGATCATGGGTCACAAAAATAAAGTTTGTATTAGAAATAATCCACCCCTGGTCCTTGGTGACCTTAGTCAGAGACTCTGTAGTCTGGAACTAGTTAATCTGAAGTTCAGTAACATCTCAGAAAGCATTTGATTAGTGTGGATGAAGTTAAACCAGATTAGTGTAGTCCTGGCTTTATTTAAACCCTGTATGGGAAACTGGGCCTTTGAGTTTCACCTGCACTTGGGTCCACCTCTCTCTTGATTCCTGCTGCCACCCATGACACTTGCATTGCTATTATCTTTACACTGCAAAACTTTAATGTCAATTTAAAGCAGTAATGTATTGTAATTTGGTATAACAGTAAAATACTGTTCAGTGCATTCTATAAAACCACAGTAAATTACAGCCAGCACTTTTGTCCGTAGATTACCATAATTTTACACTGAAATGTTTTACAGTGTAGATAAATGACAAAGTAAGGTGTTGACAAAGAAGTCCTACCTCATTTAATTAGGAAATTTATCAGATATCCTGCATGTGCTGCATGTTACATGCCCGAGTGGGAGTAAGCAGCGACTAAGGCCCTGTTTATACGACAACGCTTCACAGCGTTTCACCCGAAAACGCATAAAACGCGGAGAAAAAAAATCTGTATTTATACAGAAACGCTGAGGGACTCAAAACATCGTAGTGTACATACACGGCCAGTAGATGGCGATATAACTGTAGGGTCTTTTGGTAGTCTGCCGCCGAAGAAGAGGTGGGCTGATCATCTAGTGTAAATATTAAATACGTCTTATCTGAGAGCAGAAGTGGAGCGAAAGATGAACGTTTTGTTAAAGGCAGTCAACAGATTCAGCAGCACAAGAACAACCCGGTAAGTCCTCCATTTAATTGTTGTTGTTGTCTGTTTTGCAAAAGTTCCCACAATGAAAGTGGAATGCACACACACAAAACGGAGCGTGACATCAGCGTTTTCACTGAAAACGGCGGCTTGCCGTTTATACGGCAACGGAGGCTGCAGCGTTTCAGAAAAATTCCACTCTGGAGGGGGTTTTAAAAAAGTAGCATTTTAGGTCGACCAAAAAGTCAGTATAAACGAGAGGCCGAAACATAACAAAACTTTTGCGTTTCGGCCTGCTACCGTTGTCGTATAAACGGGGCCTAATTTAACCCAACCCCTTTTGTTTACACATTTTAGAGTCTGCAGAGGCTCCTTATAACAAAACAAAACAAAACAAAACTATATATATATATATATATATATATATATATATATATATATATATATATATATATATATATATATATATATATATATATATGTACTTCTGTACTATATATATATATATATATATATATATATATATATATATATATACACAAACACACTCAATGTGATCCCTCTATACTACTTAATCAGACAGAGTGTCTGACAGAGACATAGTTGTCCAAACGAAACAAGTTTTTCTAAAAATCTGCCAGAGATAAATATTCACAGTCAGTATGCTCTTTTTGACAAATTAAATCAATTTCTTTAACGGTCCTGGCAGACTTAAATGTGCCATTAATGTTAATTAACAGTCTTGCTTAAGAGCTTTTCTCACTTTTAGTCCCTTAATTACTTTACTTGATTAAATATTCTAAACGCTCCTCAAAACCACCAAGCACATTCAGAGATTATTAAATGCCAGCTCACTCTGTACTGGGCATAGATATAGAAGAAGGAATTGCCAAAGCATGATGTTATTTTATCCTCAAGCATTTAGTGCCACACCTAAAAGACAGTTCAGCACCATTTAAGACTTCTTCAGCTTTAAAGAATCCTCAATCTTCTTTTTCAGGCATGTAACGTGCAGAACATGCAGGTTATGGTTATGGTGGGCTGTTTGCCTTCTTTGTTTTCTCTTTGCTTTGATTTTTTGTGGAGATGTATTGTCTATGGTGGCTACTTCTGTTTTGTTTTGTTTTGTTTTTTTCTCTGCATTTTTGAAATAAAAAAAAAATCAGTTAAATTTAATAATCTACACATAATAGTAATTTCATAATAATAATTAAAAGACTTGCTGAAATGATGAGGTCATTGTAGAGGGATCTCTTTACTGGTTTTTGATACACTGGTGGGGCAGGCTTCAAACAACAAGATTTGCCCCCAAGGGCCCCTAGAGGGATGGCTCATCAGAGAGGAAAGGATCTGTGGAGTGTGGAGTCTTGAAGAGAGAGCAGTTTAAAAGAAGCGCTTCAGGCTGAGGCTAAAATAAGGGTATTCTGAATGAGCAGTGTGAGAAAGCTGTAAAAAATCTATAACTACTACAGGGTAACGGAGGGAAAGTATATCAAGCCTGAATTAAGCACAATACCCCCACTTTAAAAGCTGTAAATCCATAAAGAACAAATATTGGTTGTACAATAGTTTGAGTTGGTACCCCATGGTAGTACATGTACACCACCAACTTACATGTATTATAGCACTAATGTAATGAAACTATACCAGTGCCAACCCACTCACTATACATAATGACTAATATCAGTCACCTTAGTCATTTCTCCTTCATTTGATCAAAAAGTAGCTCAACAGAGAGATTCCTTTTCTGAAGCCATTCAGCTCTGCTTTGCTCCTGATTTAAAATTCAGATTTTCCAGATGATCTCAACGGGGATTTCTACAACTGTTTACAACTGCACAACTTGGTCTTAACTACCCAACTACACCAGAGAACTGAAAGTGTTTCTGGTGGCAAGTCTGTCTTTTCACATTCATTTTAACACTTCCAGACTGCTAGAAGACATACAGATGCTCAATATGTTTATTTCAATGTACCGCACGGTTTTGTTGTCCCTGGGCTGTTATGTTGTGCTCTTTCTTTCAAATTCTGGTAATTCATTTGAGGTGACATACATCAGGGATATGAGGGTATTTATGTTGAAGTCTGATCTAGAATCAGATGATTCAGATGACAAGGTGACACATATCTTTAGGGGCCTCACAATAGACAAGAACAAATTGAGCAAATTAAGGTTCTGAATGTAAGTTTGGACAGATGTATGCCATCTCATGAACAGCCATATGACTCAGTGAGTGAATGAGCCTTTTCTCTTTGTGTATGTCTTCAAGGCTGCAGGAGGACTCGTGGTATACTGCTGCTCTGTCACATCCCTGTGTATTCTCACACATCATCTAAAGAAGGGGAAACTGTGAGTCATCCTTCACTGCAGATAATTTCGTAAAAATCAATTTTCTTCTTTCGTCTTGACACCAGTGACACAATATGAGCACAATCAATTGAACAGAGGCTCAAAGCGCTTTGTAGGAAACATGTTCAGTGTTGTTTGGACATACAGTACTCTAAGTGCATCTTGTATGTATGCATGATGACATGTGACTTTCTCTTCCCTCACACAGAAAGGTGCTGCTGATGTTTGGCATTTCCAAGTGCTGTGTGCATGTGCATGGCTTTACACAGCAGGTGAAATCAAAGTCATTTGCAGATGACAGACTAGTGTGACAGTGTGTCTCTGTGATTGCACCGCTCTGCCTGTTTGCACAGAGTTACAAATGGCTGACAGGTGTCCAGCAGCAGGTGATGGGTGGAGGGGACCAGGCTTGTATCGTCCTTGGCTCTCTCTCATCATATCGATCGCCCTCCATCTTATTTAGTGCCTGCCAAAACTCACAGCTCAGTATTGACCCGAGCTTATTACACCTCATGTTTGCTGTCACAATAAAAGTCTGAACAAAGCGACTGCTGGTGGGTGGAATCTGTTTAAATGAGTGTTTTTCCATCAGACGTTAGATTGATCTGCAAAGAATACTGATCAGTTTTCTTTGAGGAGACTGTGAGCTACTGGGCAAAATCCCCCAAGATGAAATGTGTTCACTGAGAGAAGCACAGTATGAGTTTGGATGAAAGCTGCTAAAGCTTTTAGGATTCAAGTTAAACAGATAATCATCTATATCTATTTAACATTTTCAACATTGAAAAGATTGCCTATGTGGGAGGTTTTTTTTATTCCAACACTATTAAAACTTACTGATATCCAGAGTAAGGAACAAGGTTTCTGCTGCAAACATTTAACCCTCAGGATTCTGAGAAGTTTCTGGTCCTGTTTAGCTTCTGTCACACTTTGACTCCCTGTGGTCTCATTTTTCTCTGCAAAGTGAAGTCCTGCACCTCTATAGATTCAGGACAACCATGACTGTAGACTGATGGAACTCAATTATGTCTTCATGCAGTATGACAACATTTAAAAGCAAAAAAATCATTTGAAAATAAAGAATGAATTTCTCTGATTTTATCCTTTTAAAAAATAATGAATTAGTGTCTCCAACATATTTTCAGGTGGCCTCTAAGGACCAGAGTTTCAATCTTGGTGTTGTTTCTACATTCAAAGAATCTACAGATGTTGATGTTTGTAATGTTTTTCCTGACTGTGGTCTGATTTTTCTCTGCAGTATGAAGTCCTGCTCCTCTCTGGGTTCAGGATAACTCAACAATGTCTCCTGAGCAGAAAAACATCATCAGAATGAAACAATTATTACAACATTATTACAAGATATTGTCTGCTGCCTTTGACACCGTGAACCATCAAATTCTCCTCTCTACACTCTCTGAGCTTGGCATCTCAGGATCTGTCCTGTCTTGGTTCAAGTCCTACCTCACAGGTCGATCTTTCAGGGTGTCATGGCGAGGTGAAGTTTCTGAATCACGTGGCTTATTGACTGGGGTACCCCAAGGGTCAGTGCTTGGTCCCCTCCTCTTCTCCTTATACACCACCTCACTTAATGCAGTGTTCTGCTCACATGGCTTCTCTTACCACTGCTATGCTGACGACACTCAGCTTTTCATGTCTTTTCCACCCAATGACACAACTGTCTCAGCTCGGATATCAGCGTGTCTGGCTGATATCTCCACTTGGATGAAGGAACAGCCCCTTCAACTAAATCTGTCCCAAACTGAGCTCACTGTCCTTCCAGCCTGTCCCTCTGCCCAACCACACATCAGTGTCCTGCTTGAATCAAATCAACCTGTGTCCACAAACTCTGCTAGAAATCTGGGTGTCATGACTGATGACCAGCTGACCTTTAAGGTTCATGTGGCCTCGATTGCTCGGTCCTGTCGATATGCCCTCTATATCTGACCCTACCTGACACAACAGGCCACACAGCTCCTGGTTCAGGCTCTTGCGATTTCATTGACTCCTGCAGCTCTCTTCTAGCAGGCCTCCCTGTGTCTACATTCAAACCTCTGCAGATGATCCAGAATGCAGCAGCACGTCTGGTCTTTAACCAAATAAAATAAGTGGTATTTTGATCCCACCAGTGGGACTGGGATCCTGAGGGTTAAAACTTACTGGTATCCAGTGTAAGGAACAAGATTTCTGTTGATGTAATAAAAAGCAAACATTAAGTATGCTTTTATTGATTTTATACAAAAAAAATCCCAAGTTCCTCAATATTATTGGATGAATATGAGATGAAGTATTATATAGACTAAAGTCATCTGCATATAGAGAGCTTACACAGTGTTTTGCTCACAGTCTGTATGCCTAGACACACTCAGTCTGTGCACTTTTTGAGCCTTACAGAGACCAAGCAGAGCACAAGAAAAAGGATGTTTGGAAAAAAAAATTGTTTTATATTTGACCCCAAAATGACAATAAAACGTACTAAGCACTCGGAGTCTTCCAACGAGCGGGCTCCAGCATAAAGGCGAGATTATGCTTTTAGATTATGAATGGGAATGAGATGCACGGAATCAGCATGAGAGAACGGTTGAGGCTTTATACTTTTATCTGATCCCAAACTGCAGGGGGCAATGCATCGCAAATGCACATCTACCACAGTTCTAAACTAGAGTAGAGGAAGTTGTTTACACTGTTCACAACATTTTTTCTTTGCAGTTCCTCTTTTCTGCTGAGCTTGGCTGCAGTTTTACTCCATGAATTGTTCATCACACTGTACTTCTGTACTTCAGACACGACAAGCTTCTGTGTCTGCACGTCTCTGTGCAGGAGTTAGAGATTTTCAGATGTGTGTGATGCAGAAATTTTCCACTTGAAAAGGGCCGCAAATATAGCTGCAGTTTGTAATGGACGTGACCTGAGGCTTAAGCAAGCAAGGGCATGTTTAGAATTTTCATGGCAGTTCCTTTCCCCCTTGTCATGTAACACCCCCAGCCCCCAAGTCTCAAAATTGTCTGTTTGTGCCACAAGCTCATTTTTATTTATTTTTTTTAATTGTAGCAACATTAAGGAATTTAATTCAAGGAGGATCAAAGTCCCTATTACTGAATTACCATTAATATGTAACAGCTGCGCCTGATAGATGGGCGATATTTAAGACCCCATTTGATTGGTATATGGTTCTGCTCAGGTACTAACCATGAGACAGTCACTGAGGTTATGGCTTTTATTAAAGATTTTTTTTCTGCCTAATTGGATGTCAGACAAAACAGCTCTAATTAAAATGAAGTTTGGATGTTGTGTAAAACGTAAATAAAAACAGAATAACGATGATTTCCAATCCTATTTAACCTATATTAAACTGAATACACTACAAAGACAAAATATTTATGTTCAGGTGCTTATCATTAGACAGACCCGGTACCAGCTTTTTAGGAACATGATGCAGGCATCAAATTCAAAATGAGTGAATATTTGCAAACAAAAAAACAATAAATTTTTATCAGTTTGAACAATAAATATCATGTCTTTGTAGTGTATTCATTTTAATCTAGGTTAAACAGGATTTGCAAGTCATTGCATTTTGGCTTTTATTTCAGTTTTACACGTCTCAGCTTCATTGGATTTGGGGTTATACATAAACCCTAACCCAAGCACCAAAATATAAAATAATAAAGCTATATCAAACACCTGAGATGCAGAAGTGATTTTTTTAAAATGTCCATGGCTGCTTACATGGTTAAGTGTCCACATGCTGAGCTTCAAGTTATATTGTTGAAATCTTTTTTAACTTTCTTCTGTGTGTTTGATTGTTGTCTTTCCTTCATTTTTTTTTACTTATTTTAACATGCCAGCTTTTGTTCTGTAACACAAAATCTGTTTGAAAATAAAGTGTTTGAAAAAATTGTTGCAGTTGACATGCTGCTCATGTACAAACTCTACCATCTGTTGTTTACACTCTGCTAACCCCCAAAGATATCTGACAATGACACAGCTGCCTCTAAATCAGAGGGGATACAGACGGGAGGACTCAGTGAGTAATGTCATACACCACCTCTGCATTTTACCTGAGCTGTGCTGGTCAAGGAAAGCTCACACTGACAAGTGGAAATATTCAGATCCCAATTAAAAAAATTAAAAATGATATTTCTGTCTGAGATTGTCTGTCACTTTTTGAAGTACTAAAACATGGTTAAACAAACAAATGAGCATGGCTGCAAGTCATACCTTAAACCTGACTGGGGCTCAGAGATCTGTCTGCGCTCAGCTCAGATGTGGTTTCTTCCTCTTGCTCTTGAAACAGATCACTTCTATGCTGTACCTGAGGAGGACTGAACTTGTGTTTTGTGTGATTTGAATGAAGTTGAAAATGAGATGCACTTTTTATTCTACTGTCCTAATTTAAGATGTCGACTTTTCTGTACTTGACTTAAGTTGCTGCTTGGTAGGGAATGCAAGGTCTATTAGTCAGTGAGCAGTAATGTGTTGGATAGGGCTGCCAAGATTAGTCGACTAGTCACGATGACGTCGACGATCCAAATCGTCAGCGACTTATTTAATAATCGACGTCGTCGTTTTAATGTTTTTTTTAACTTTATTTTTCCCTCAAAACTGCCGCTGTACTTTCACCTGTCTCGTCTGCCGTTCTGTCCTTGACGCATACGCACAGAAGTGGTAACCTGGGTAACCTGTTGATGATGTCACCGGAAAAGTTATGCCCAACAGTATCATGGCTAGCCGGCAACAGAGCTCAAAAGTTTGGGAGCATTCTTCTAAAATAAAGGAGAAAAGTGTGCAATGCAAAATCTGCAAAGCAGAAATGTCCTTCCATGACAGTACGACGGTGATGCACGAGCATCTGAAAAGACAGCACGCCGTGGCTGATTTATTTTCTGACGAAGAATGACAACCTCGGTAAGCTAATTGGCTAGTTAGCTGCTAACATTAACGTCAACAGGGAGCTACCTACTTAATAGCGATGTCATGTTTGAATAGAAAATTGGTACATTAAAAAAATGTCAGAAATGCTGCTACAAGCTGCAAAGTTCATAGACAGCTGAATGAACTATGATATTAACTGTCTTCATTTTTAGTTAGCACATACCTTAAACACTTGAAGCTGGAAGCTAATGATGTTAGCTGTATGCTGGTGTAATAAGCTGCAATTTATGTATTATCCGAATAGTTATATTCCAGGTGTCCCAAATGTTTTTGTAAAACGATAACTCATTTAATGTGAACATTTTCAGAATGTACTTGTACCTTTTTGCACTTAGGGAAAATTTCAAGTTGACATTACCTTTACTTTTAGTGTTAAGTTTAGCTTTTTTTCCCCATCTGTGTGCTGACTGGTTAGTTACAATCAGAGTTGAGGTGTGTGAACTGGTATGTATTTAGTCATTACAAACACAAAACTGTCAGTGTACTAGCTAAAAAATATCAAAAGCCTATTTAAACAGTTTAACACAAAGTTACTGAATGTGTGATGATCATCAAATTTCTATTTTTAAAAGGATGAGTGAGATGTTTTTGACAAGCTTCTTCAATAAGTCCAGTGTCCAATCCGAGGTTATTGTTGTTTTATTTCTTGCCTTCTATTGATCCAAATGAAAGAACAGGTTTAGACAACTTACTTCAAAGGTGATATGTGAGATAAGAGTAACTGTGATGTCTATTAGCAGTAAAACCGTGTGCCCTTCCCGTTCCCTACATCACTACTTCACCTGTGCCCATTTTATTGTGGCTACCTGCTTGTTTTCCCTACAGTGCCCCCTTGTGTTGAGTGTGTACGTGACAGAAACAAAAACAACATAAGTCAAATGGCTCATACATCAGCCATGTAAGGAAGTCTAGTGCTATTCAACATTGTTTCAAGAAATACATTTGTTTATTTATTTATTTATTTATTTATTTAAAGAAACATATGTACCAGATATAAATTCAAAATGGGCTGTACGGTAGCGCAGCTATTAGTGCTGTTGCTTCACAGCAAGAAGGTCGCTGGTTCGAATCCCTGTTCGGGCACGGTGTGCCTTTCTGTGTGGAGTTTGCATGTTCTCCCCGTGCATGCGTGGGTTCTCTCCACGTACTCCAGCTTCCTCCCACAGTCCAAAAACATGCTCACTAGGTCAATTGGTGATTCTAAATTTCCTGTAGTTGTGAGTGTGAAAGGTTGTCTGTCTCTGTGTGTCAGCCCTGTGATTGGCTGGTGACCAGTCCAGGGTGTACCCTGCCTCTCACCCTCTCAGCCCCTTAGCCAGCTGGGATAGGCTCCAGACACCCGCGACCCTGAACAGGAGAAGCGGTATAGAAGATGAATGAATAAATTCAAAATTTGTGCACACAGCTCTCTGACAAGTATGAATAGGACTCTGTCATCCAAGCTTTTGAGCATAAGCTAATAAATTATGGTGAACAGAGTCTTACATTCATTAGAGAGAACATCAAAATGATACAAACATGAAACAGAAAACGACTTTTAGAAACAATAGCAAGTCAAACAGAGTTTCAACCTTCAACTGCTTTAAAGCAAAAAGAGTTGTGCACTCGGGAGAATGTTGCCAGGCAACACAGTTGGGTTTCTGAGTTCTTATCATCTCTCACTGAGTGTGTTGTTCTACTCACCTGTCTCAATTTAAGTCTTTTGAACTGCAATTTCATCCTCAGTCTACCTTGATTTGAAGTTTTTTGTCTTGACAATTCTTTTAAAGCTTCATATTTCCAACTCATTCAGTCTTGTTTTTTTTTTGTACTGGAACCTGTCCAAAACAAACTATCACACTGCCTTAAACTCTGTGAGATATAACAGAGGAGCTCCTTTACAGATTATGAGAAAACAACAGTGAGCTTTTAAGATCCTCACTAAAACTCTTTGAGTGAAAACATGGGTTACTGGATGATCAAGAATCAGCTTCTTAGCATTTAGCATACCAGTATACCCAGCATTCAACAGGATGTTTTATTCAGTGTGTCAGCAGGATGCAACGAGGAAATTTTTGTTAACTAAAATGCTTAAATGACAAATAAATGCTGTCTTACGATGTAAAGGCTGTGTCCTCACAGGCTAAAGTTAGCTTCAAGACTGTAACCACAACTATGTTTACCACCTTGTATTCTATTCCACAGACCTCTAGCATTTTACATCACAATGTCTGCCTGACCTTGCCTGGATGGCAAATGACAGCAGACACCAAGTCAAAAAAGAAAGTTTTACAGCAGAAATAAACATATTTACAGCCTGATAGAAAAATAAGACTTCAGTATGAACAGCTCCCTTAAAATAAAGAGTTTACCAAATCAGGGGCACAGCTGACCTGACTGGCAAATAGACCCCTTTGTAGTGCTGGTTTCACTATTACCAATATGGCGCCCACCGTCAATTGGCTTCCAAATTGACGGTTGATATGATGTTTGTGTTAATAACACTTCTCTTCTACTTTCTGTTACTTATGTTGCTCAAAAATACACCTTGAATGTAAGTATTGCCAAAAATGCTTCACAGCCTAATGTCAGCAATGTTACTTATGGCATCCACTAGATTGAATTACATCATACTAGACATGACCACAGATGTACAATAATTGACTGACTTGCCATGTTTAGACTCCCAAGTATTGATTTATTTTTGAAATGATACCTGCAGCCTTCCTAAATCTCCATGGATTGGATCCATGAAACCTCTGTATTCTCAACCCTAACTTTGTTGCTAATTAATCACTTCATTCAATCCCTACATTTAGACACCCATGACCAATGTCCAAAGAGTAGACTGTTGTATAGAAAATTGTTTCTAATCATACACACGATTACAGCTGCTCTTTCAGACGATTTTTTTTTTATCTTTAAAATGTTTTTTAAAGACAATATGCTATCCTTAAAAATATGAATGGTCTTTGATTATAATGTAAACTGATATAAAGCTACATATATAAAACTATATCAATGATGCTAAAAGATTTATACCAAAGAGGAAGGAGATGTGGGATAACACAAGTTGCAGCCACCATAATTAAAGAGCATACTGCAGGTTAATTTTTTGTAAATTAACATTTACATTTCCTGATAATAGCTGTACAATAAACAGTCATTTATTTTATGTTATCCAACACAAAAGGGCACAGAATTAATGGAAGAAGTGTCTGTTTTCAGTTGAGCTGTTTAAAATGCTCTTTTTTTTTCCAACATGGCATCGAATGGTGTAGCAAAGGAGACGTGTGTTCTGACTCTGCTTTGAGCCAATGTGCATAATAGGTGGTAATGAGTGAGAGCATCGTTTCCA
Source organism: Labroides dimidiatus (assembly GCA_030710495.1). Lineage (NCBI taxonomy): Eukaryota > Metazoa > Chordata > Actinopteri > Labriformes > Labridae > Labroides > Labroides dimidiatus. Next base: position 20,327,922 of record CM061162.1, read on the forward strand.
GTCGTGTTTATTGTGTTCCTTCTGGTGAATTACATTTAATTTAACCATTCATCAAGATATTAATTCATTAAGATAATATTCATAAATACTGTGTTTGCATTTGATGCAGAAATACCACCTTAACAGTACATGGAGTCCACTCTTTCCCCAACAGGAAGAAAAATGGAGTTAGCTTTGAGCTCAGGTTCATTTTGTTCAGGTGAAGTGAAGGGACTTAATTTTTGCATCAGTCACAAAAAATACAGTCGTCTGTGTTTCCCATTTTCATCAGGAAGATTATGTGTCTAGTGATCTGATGGAGCTTAGGATGGGATACCAGAGCCAGGTCCAGGTGAGAGTGACCGGTCTCCACTGGTTCTCCTCACACCACAGCTCAGCTGCTCTCCTCTGGCTGTTATTCCTCCTGATCCTGTCCTGTTCCTGCTCTCCATCTGGACTAACAGGTTCATCATCATCAGCCTGAGGACCATCAGATGTATAGAAGACAGATTTTCTTCCTCTTCATTGACAGCAGTGACAGTCTGATCCATGTTTATTAAAGATGAACAGAGGCAGGATCAGCAGGACGCCCCTCTGTGACGTCAGCTTCAAATGACAGTTTCAATGAGGAAGTAAACACAAACAGACTTTATAAATGTCTTCAGGAGACTCTGGGGGTTATTGATTTTGAATTTCTTTCAAAATGTTAGTTTTAAGTTATTTTCCTTTAAATTGCTTAACAATTGTCTTCAACCTGCAGTATGCTCTTTAATCCAGAGATGACACCTGGCAGCCATCCACCTATCAGCAGCTTTGACTTCAAGTGTGTGTGTGTGTGTGTGTGTGTGTGTGTGTGTGTGTGTGTGTGTGTGTGTGTGTGTGTGTGTGAATGGATGAGTCACACTTGCCTTTTGCACTGTGCTGATGAATTAACGAGGATTGATCAGCGGTGATGAGATGCCAGCTGTGTGTAAAAGCTGTTGTAGTGAAAAAAAAAAACTGAGAGATGTGCAGAATTTAGATTGTGGAACTATGATTTTGCTGGGGGGTGGGGGGTATTGCTTCTGCTTTTCATAATAAGTCCTGTTTTTAATGTAATCATTTTGGTCATCACAAACAAGTTCAATCTTTTGCTACGTATGCAAGGTTGACTCAAAGTCAAGTTTTACATCAGTTGTTCCAAATTAAACACGAAAAACATTTAATGTGGTTGAAATTTTTCTACTACTGCAATTTACCCCATTGGTAGATTTCTTTACTCTTTGCGAGCTACTCAGGTGTCACTTTGTCTTTCAATATCTTGAAACATGACATTAAGACTTGATTAGATTTCAGTTTTTGCAGTGCAGAAAGTAAAAGAAATTAAAAAAGCCAAAGCTTTGTTGAACTAAGTCCTGGACCTATATATATTTATATTTACTCTTCATTTGAGCTTTGCTCTTAGGTGGATGTTCTAATGTATGATAGGTTGAACTGTCTGTCTCTTACACTCTGGATATAGCAGGTTTGTCTGGTCCTGTCCTTGACACAGTTAGAGGACCGTTACTCCATGCCATAGATTCCAGCCCTGGACACAGTGTCCATGTCACAGTTTTGTACCTGCTCATTTCCTTGAAACTACTGGGTCAATGGCCTTCCACTCACTCTGCCCAGTCTCTTCAGAGGGACGAAGAGATGTGAAGAGATGTAGACAGAAATAGATGAGGCACAAACCCTTCTCAGTTCCCTGCCTTGAACAGGTTTGACGAATGAGCCAGTGTAACAGGAGGGTTAAATCCCAAAGGCTGCACAGGGTGCCAGCAGTGTGCCCTTCTCTTTGCCCTATTTTTTCTTTTCGTATTAGTATTTCGTATTAGTGTGCCTCGGTGCGTGTGGTGGACATGGATTACTCACCCAGGGCTGGGAAAAGCACTTTTTTTGTTGTTTTGTTTGGTTTGTCTAATAATGAATGTCTTCAGCAGGTCTTGAACCAGCAGAGTGGTTTATATTAATGATCATGAGATGAGCAGGGAGGTGGCAAATGTAAACCATAGATTATATTGGTACGATGATTTGGTGGACATATCACCATTTATAGTGATGAAGATAGATAGATGGATGACATGACGAATTTAGAATTATTCTACAAGCCACTAGAGAATTTTTTGAACCAAGACAAGCTCATAGCTAGCTCTTCACATTGTGGTTATAGTGGACATTTGTTGCTATGTGTAGTCTGGTGAGAGAGAAGTAGAATTTGTATTGTGTCATTCACAATAAAAAATCTAATACATATCTGTGTGAATGTGAGTATTTTTTGTCTTCTATGTGTACTTACTCTTTGGGTGAGGACATTTTTTTTCCTGAGGTTATCTGCTCTGAATGTTTGCATGTGGTTGTGTTGTCATCTTGACTGTTCAGCAGTTAACATGATCACTTGAGTGTGCCTTAACATGACACGACCTTTGGTGATTTCCCTTTATTTAAAGTTCCAATGTTCAAAGTGTTGGTGGAGACTTAGATTTCAACAAGGTGGGTGAGTCATGTCCAGTTCAACTGTGGACTAGTAACCAGAAAGTATGTTTTGGGACAGACCATGTTATGGCTGCAGCTGCGCCTCTGTTGGCTCTCTCTCTCTCTCTCTCTCTCTCTCTCTCTCTCTCTCTCTCTCTCTCTCTCTCTCTCTCTCTCTCTCTCTCTCTCTCTCTGTGTGTGTGTGTGTGTGTGTGGCCTTTGACCATACTTGGTTGTGTCTGTGTGTGAGAGGGCACTGCTCCCACAGGAGGGTAGGTCAAAGTGCTTGAGACTTGTTGACATCAGTGTTGAGAAGTGTTTAGATTTGATGTGACTGCGTTACTCCTGCTGGTTAAACAGTTAAATGTTGATGTATATCAACCTTCTTTTTTAACCTCTGGGGTTCTTTTGCAATAGATGGACTGACAGGATATGCCAACAGGGGTTCACAAGTGTAGCTGGTGGAGACAGAGAAAATTTGCTTGCAGTTACAGTGACTGACCACTGACTGAAGCTCAAAGAAGAGGGGCAGCAGAGAGCACTCTAAAGGCTGATACCCAGGCTGTGTCCAAATTCAGGGGCTGCATCCTTCGTGGACCATATTTGAAGGCCACTTATGTCACAACACTGCCTGAAGGCTGTCCAAATTTGAAGGCTCCTTCAAATGCAGCCTTCTTTTCCCTCTTTTTGGAGGACACATCGCTGCTATCCTTCAGAGAAGAAGAAGAAAAAATGCACAATGGTGACATCAAGTGGCATGGATATGACTTTTAACTGTAAGTATTGGGTTTATACTCAGTTTTGACTCATTTGAACATCCAACACCAGATACATTAAACTTCAGGGGAATCAGACACTGCGCTACATGTTTTACCTGTCTGTCATTTATACAGACGGGGTTATAAAAATGCTGTCATAATGAGCAATGATCCAGATACAACTTTGATATCAATTATGCAGGAAAGTTTATTGCTTAATGGGCAGAAAGAGGGAAACAAAACAACCGCAACACAGAAGAGCCACCTCCTCCGGTCCGGACTCAGCAGTTCACCTTCACTTAAAGACACAGGACACTCCTTTAAAGATTTCAATGTACAGGTGTTGGCTAGAGAGGAAAGATGGTTTGAGAGAGGAGTTAAAGAAGCCATCTTCACCAAAGTGGAGAAACCTTCTCTTAACAGAGGAGGTGGTGTCAGGCATAACCTTTCAGCCACTTACAATGCAGTGCTAAGCTCTATACCCAGGAAGTTCTCCAAGCATCCACATCTGAGATCATGTGACCACAACACCTCACATGACAGCGGGAGTTAACGGCCCACTCAGAATGGTAACGATCCTCAGGAGATGGACCACTCTTTGTTGGGTTTCTACAACCCACTCATTTTTTGCCACTCCTCTCAGTGGTTGTTGTCTCTTCTCCACTAACAATGCCTTCCAAAAGTATCAGCCCCCACTTGAACTTTTTGACCTTTTGCCGCATTTCAGGCTTTCACTTTTTTCACATTTCACACATTCACATTTTTTGGCAAAAGGTGAAAAATTCAAGGGGGGCTGATACTTTGGCAAGGCACTGTATATACCTGCTTCCCTCACCAGTATTCTGAAACTGAAGAAGCTTCTTGGATGAGAAGCGAAACGTCCCCAATTCTACACAGTCCAGTTGCCTTGTTCAATTCGTCAGAATAAGTAGCCACCCTGTTGACTCTCCCTAATCAGGCCTGAGATTGAACAAGGAAACATGGACCGGCATGGTAATGTAGGAGGGTTATTACCCTCTGAGATATTTGAGCTGTTTTGTAAATGTTTCCTCAATTTCAGATTTAATTGTCAGACTGCTGCTTTGCCTTCTTTGCGGTGCTCTGCTATGTCCTGCTTGGCTCTGTTCAGCCTGACCTAGCGTTGGCTTAAGTCAGCCCTTACAGGTTATTTAGCTGCTGTAAGATGCTAAAAGAGACTTGACTATCTGCTTCCAGGCCAATTGATATCGGTTCCAATTTATCTATAATGGAGAATGTTTTGCTGCGATGTTGTATATTTATGACCTGCATTGGTTTTGAAAAATTGTCTTTCTGTACATACCTACACTATTTATCGGTAACCTTTTTATGAATCCGGACCAACTGAGATTCACATTGTTTCATTTTGTTCCTTTACAGAGGCAGGAGCTGTGGGGAGTATGCGTGGGGTTCACCTGTTGCATGCTGTGTGGTAGGTTTGGTGGTGGTCGCTTGAAAGCTGTGTAGATTTGCAGTGAATATTTGCAGTGTTGGAGTTCACAGGGTGCTCACTGGGTGGTATCTGTGGGGTCTGCGATAGAATCTCCCAGCAGTAAGTACCCTGTCTAGGAATTGTATTTTAAATGAGTTTCTTATATTAATGGTAGGAGTTATTTGTTTTTAGTGTTTTGTAATAGGAAATAAGAGGGTACAATAGGATCCACTTTTTCCTGACTACCCAGCTCATGCCGATCACTGGTTTTGCTCTTCTGGTTGAAGGTTTCGTTTACGTTGCCATGGAGACCTCAAAGCTGATGATGTTAGCCTAGCTGTCATACTCGCTCTAACAACTGGCTTTTAACCCTTTGATGCACAACATATTCACCTCCCTTCTAATGTGCAATATGGCTTCAAATCATCACTTAAGGAGTGTTTTTGGGCAAACAATGATACCTTTAATGTCTGAGACATGTTTATAATCTTTTCATACATGCACATGCTGCGGGCTACATGGAGACGCAACAGTTAGCGCTGCAGCCTCACAGCAAGAAGGTCACCAGTTTGAATCCCAGTTAGCCCAGTGGCCTTTCTGTGTGGAGTTTGAATGTTCTCCCAGTGCATGCATGGGTTCTCTCCAGGTATTCTGCCTTCCTCCCACAGTCCAAAAACATGCTCATCAGGTCGACTGGTGATTCTAAATTGCCCGTAGGTGTGAGTGTGAGCATGAAAGGTTGTCTGCCTCTGTGTGTCAGCCCTGTGATTGGCTGTAGACCAGTCCAGGGTGTACCCCGCCTCTCACCCTAAGACAGCTGGGATAGGCTCCAGACACCCTGAACAGGATAAGCGGGATAGAAGATGGGTGAATGAATACACATACTGCTAATAACAGAAAACACTCATTGAACTGAACTCTATCAGGAGTGTAACTGTTGTAACCTGGTGAATGTGACTTAATAAAATAAAACACAACTGATCACATCAGTAGACCACAAACTGTCATCTCAATTCATACACTAGAAAAATTGCATTTCCTGAAGAAAATGTGTTGAAATGCTAGTTTGTACTTAGAGCCATGTGAAAGACGTATCTCTTTTTTTACTGTCGAACAGACAAGGTTCTATCTATCTATCTATCTATCTATCTATCTATCTATCTATCTATCTATCTATCTATCTATCTATCTATCTATCTATCTATCTATCTATCTATCTATCTATCTATCTATCTATCTATCTATCTATCTGATATTAACCTTTATTATCTGAAAAACAGATATTTCACACAACTAAGACCATTTACTGTAGTAATAGAGCTCAAACCAAATGAAATGTTGGAGTCCTAACTATACTAGTGTAAACTATACAATCTGACATTATATTAAAAATATTAAACATATTAAATCCACTCTCATTTATATCATCTGGTCTTGGTTCAACTTACTTACTGCCAGCACCAAAACAAAACTCTCTGGCATTATAAATCAGGCCAGGAAAATAAGCAGAGCAGCCCAGCTCCCTCTGACTGAAATATACAGGCACTCAGTGGTGAGGAAGGCCACCCTCATCACTGATGGCCCCTCACATCCCCTGCACCACTCCTTCATGCTGTAACACCAAACAGGCTGCATCTGTTTTTGTCTGTTGTGTGTGAATGTGTTTGTGTGTTTGAATTCTGTTGAAATGCTGATTCTACTTTATATTCACTTCTTCACGTCTACCATTTTTGGCACCTATCTCCTTCCACAATTTTTCACCAGCTTTCACCGTTCAACTTTTAAACTATTCACCTTCTTTATAATATGTGTGCTATGATATTTCTCATCTTGAACTCTTAAAATTTTGGATTTATTTGACTTTTTGCCAAAAATATTTCCCATTTGAAATGACTGGAGAACTTTGACTTTTCTTTCCAAAACTCCTTTAACTTTGAGCTCCTTAAACTTCATCATACTTCCACTACAGACTTCATTTTTGTTTTAAAATGTTCACAGATCTTTCCACTGTTGACAAGTTTTAACTTTTTAAATATCTTTTACTGTTTTTCAGATAATAAAGGTTGAGCAACACAAACTTTTGAGCTTTTTCACTAAAAACTCAGTCCTCAGAGTGCGTGACATCATCAGTCAGAGAAGAGCAGCGGCTCACGACACATAAGAAATTTAATACATAAAAAAACATCAAAACGTAGGAAATTTTGTTGTGCTTCTGTCAAAGTGGCATTTGAAGTCAAAGGATGGAGCTCTTAGTCAGGAAAGGGCCAACTGTCAGGCAAACCTGAGCACCTCTCCCTCTTTACTTCCATTTTAAATATTGAAGAGTTTTCAGCAAAGGATCACTCGTTTTCAACTCGGCCGTGAGGGGAAATTTTTGCCCTACATATATAAAAAACACATTCACAGATTTTTCAGAGTCTTGTGATCCTCACAGTGTGCTCGTTTTTCTGATACTTATCACGGTTGTGGCACAGCGAGCACCTGTTCAGACTCATGTTTCACCCAAAAATCCAGCCTGAGATCAACTGTTACTAAGAAGTGTTCCATCACCATGGAAACCACATGGCTGTTCATTATTAATGACTCATAAGGACATTCTGGAAGAACCTGGCTATTCTACCAAAACAAGTACACACACACACACACACACACACACACACACACACACACACACACACACACACACACACACACACACACACACACACGGAGAGAGAGAGACAGAGAGAGACACTATACTGTCTCAATCAACTAATGATACTACCAACACAGACATATTAGTGTTTGCTTATCTATCTAATGAACCAATGCACACACACACACACACACACACACACACACACACACACACACACACACACGCACACACGCACACACACACACACACACACACACACACACACACACACACACACACACACACACAGACTATACTCCCTCATCCAGCTAATGATACTGTCACTACCATCACTACTTCAGTTATTTATTGTATCATAATTTCTACTTCAACTTACTCTGCTCACTATTTATACAACTATTTCTGCAACTAATTCCACTCAATCGATTTCTGCTTCTTCTTCTTCTTCTTCTTCTTCTTCTTCTTGTTCTTCTTCTTCTTCTTCTCCTACTATTTCATTCCTTCTTTTTTAATAACGTTTTCCACAATTTAAGCTTTGTTTAACAGGCTTCAGCAATATTATTTCACATTTTCAGCTTGTTTTCACCTGCTTCAGGTTCAGCATTTTAATGCATTTTCTTCAGGAAATGCAATCTTTCTCCCACATCAGTGATATGCTTTCATGTGCCTCTTGCAGCTGTGGCTCAGACCTAGAGTCATCATCTCTTTATCAGAAGGTTGATGGTTCAATTCCAGCTCCTGCAGTCAAATGTCAAAGTGTCCTTGAGCAAGACACTGAACCCAAAACTTGTTCAGTGGTGTGTGCATGGGTCTGAGTGTGTTAGCTAAAACTGATGGTTACCTTACTGTAGCAGTCTCAGTGTGAGAATATGGTGTGTGTGGGTGAAAGAGACTGGAAGTGTAAAAGTTCTCTGAGAGGTCAGAAAGACGAGTGAAGAGCTACATAAGCACTGGTCCATCCATTTGACCATCATCTGTGGTTTGTCTGCCCTCTTCTGATGAAGAGTCACCACAATGTTCAGGTTCTTCTGAAGGAGCTTCTCAGTCAGCAGGACACTGGTGAAGAAGTTGTCCATTGTGATGTTGTAATTAGTAAGCTGATAATTTAAGATATTTTCCTTTCTGATAAGTGATGGACTTATTTTCAAATTATATCTAATCATTAATTATACACGGTTATCTTTCATAAGACATACAAAAGTGTTACTAATTCATAGAAGGAAGAAAGGAAAAATAAATATGAGGATTTGTGCTAAACAATAAAGACTATATACTGAACACATTGAATAGTAAATGAAAGAACCCCCCCCCCCCTCCCCCAAAGACACAGCATAGAAACACTCAGCCATACATGAAATAACATGGAAAACAGATGTAGGTCATTTTGGACCCATGTTGTGCATTAGAGGGGTAGTGATACAAGAAGTGTTTCTACTCAAAAAGTTAAAAATAAAAAATAAAAGAAGCGTGAATTATGTTAAAAAAAAAAAAAAAAAAAAATTAATTGAGGAATACCAGAAATATTGGATGATGACATTAATTTATTGCAAAAGAAAACACAGCCGGGTCATTTGGACCCATGCTGTGCATCAAAGGGTTAATAGCATGTCTGGTCACACTTAGGAGAAAATGACTTTTAAAAAACTGTCCACTGCAGTGACCACTATGCACCAATGTGTGTCTTTAGAGAAATGAGCTGTTCAGACTGAAGTCATTTTTGAACCAGGCTGTGAACATGTTTTTAGTCTTTGTGTGTGTATGCTTTCTGGTACTTCAGCCACCCTCAAGCGCAGTTTTTTTGCACCTCCAGTTGCTTCTTTTCTTGTAGCCAGAGGTTGTCGCTAGGTTTTGACAAATCAATATTTGACATTATATCTGGTAAAAGTGCTCAGCTCTAAAGAGGAGCAGCACACCCATCTTGTTTGAAACACATACTTCAAAAACCAGCATCCATGAACCCATAGAGAGGTATAAGTGCCCATGGAATGAATAGATTCCATATTTAGGTAAACAGCATTAAAGATAAACAATCTTTTTCAGGTAGAGCTTAACATATTTTAGCAAGATAACACCAAACTACATTCTGCATGTTTAACAACAGCATGGCTCTGTAGTAGAAAAGTCCTGCAGATAGTCCTGACCCTTTACCTTTAGACAACATTTGGCAGAACATGAAATAAAAAAATACTATTAATTGCTGTTTACATGGCAACAGTGGCTGCAGCGCATCAGAAAAATTCCACTCTGGAGGGTGTCTTTGAAAAATTGTCTTTTAGGTTGGCTTAGACGCGGTTTTTCTGTGTAAACGAGGAGCCAAAATACAACAATACCTCTGCATTTCATCTTAAAACCGTTGTTGTGTAAATGGCCTCTAAGATGCTCATACCCATCATGTTATTTACATAACAAGGGTATGCTCTCAATACTCATCATTCAGAATGCGGGTTACTCACCCACACCCACACCCCACCACTCCCTGAAAGTCTCTTTGAAGCCAGTGGAAAAATGCTGAAATATTTACACTTTAGTCACTCCTCTCAACAACTGATCCCAGCCGAAGTGGGAGCAAATCAAATTGCTGCTTCCTGTTTTGAATCTTTCAAACAACCTTCTTAATCTGATTTCTACAGGGTGGGTCTTGAAGTTCACACTGAAACAATCATTAGCAGAAGGACTTAAGGATGAAGATTACCTCTTTAATTCCCTCTACACCCATACTGTTGTCAGACATTCTTCCTTGATGTGTTTTCACAATTTTAAGTAGGGCTTGAACTCACACAAACACACTCACTCACACCCCTGGGAGTCTTTTAACAGCTTCAATTAGAAGACGGCCGTGTCCAAAGTCCCGTCAGAGCCAAATCTCAACTTTTGGCTGGTTGCCCTTTTCTTCATGTGGAGCCAAGTACCCAAACGTGCTCCCAGCAGGCTGAAAATGACTCCTTCTGAAGAGAAACTAAGTGGCTGACGAGAGGTTTCCTTGAGGGGAAGTTCAGAGGTCAGTGTGTGCTAAAGCTCAGGGAGATTTATTGTTACAGGCACACAAAAGATTATCAGCTTGGAAAGCTTTTCTTGTGGTCAAGAGGTTAGTCTACCTGCTACCAGGTTGAATAGAATAGAATAGAATAGAATAGAATAGAATAGAATAGAATAGAATAGAATAGAATAGAATAGAATAGAATAGAATAGATCTTACTTTACTGATCCCCAAAGTTCAGGATTAAGGGTACTTAATGGTTACGGACTGGGATAGGGTTCTGGGATGTTTAAAGACTTTTTACGAGGTGCCAGAGGGAGGATGACGGGGCCAGACAAAACCACAAGAAGAGAATGGTCTGTGGTCAGATTACTGTACCACACAGTCTGTTAGCATGTTAAAGCTTCTGTAAGGACTGTTTCAACTTAAATTGAACTTAGCACAAAGAGTATGGAAGGCTGTGTTTGGGAGATTGTTTCTTTGTTGTTAACAATGCATCTTGGTAATAAATCTTTTGCCGTTGGAAGCCTGTTTGTTTCACTTTTAAATGGCTACATGTGTACAGCACATGCGTTTGTGGGATGAGCAGTACAGCTGAGTATGTGGGTTGTGCACATGAAGAAAAATGCCAGTTTTCTCTGCCAAGTCCAAACTCAGGCCATACATCTGCAGCATATTTATCCTCCTCCGACATCTCCTGCCTGTCTGTCTTTTTAATAGTTGCTATATAATAAGTGACAACATGTATCAGCTTCAGTTTAACATAACAAGTTCATAATGTCTGTGAAACAGAAAGTAGAGGGGTCCAAAATGAGTGATCTGATGATCATATAGACCACAGTGCCCTCCTGAGTTTTAAAGGAGTACTGCAGCATGACTCACACAGGGTTGCAGACCATGTAGTCCTTTCGCACTATGGCATAGGGTCAGAACAGGAGCATTAACCAGACTTTACCCCAAACCCAGGAAGTTTACCTCTACTTACTAAATCTAACTCCTTAAATTAATCATTTAAAAAATGTAATTCTGTATACAATATCTAACAACAAAAGTACACAAAACAATTATGGTTTATTTTTTATTTTTCATGAAAACATAACATTTCATGACACACAATCTACTAATAACTTGCCAGTTATTTAACAGAGAAAGAAACTTCAAATCCAACCAAACCAAATTTAAAAGATAGAAATGCAAATAAAAAGCAGTATAATGAAAGCGCAGACACATCACACATCACACATCACAGGCTTCCTGATGCAGAGCTCATCTCTAACTTAGTTACACACAGATCACTTTGGACACAGTTTCACTTTTGGTTAAATGTCTGTCTTCAGTTGTGGACTTGCAGTCATCTGTTGCATTGTGTGGACCTGCTTTAATCTGTTTCCACTGAGCAGCTGTTCATGGTTTTGTATCCTCCAAACTGACAGTTTTCATTTTCTTGGCAATTTGTTTGTAGAATATTTTTAATTTGACTTTCAAAGGTTTTGCAAAACTCCTGAAATAGTTCTATGAATAACCGATAGGACTTACATAACACTTTTAAACTAATACACACACAGATACTCAAAGACACTTGACATGTTGTGCAAAGCAGGAAATGGTATTAAGTACACAAAGATACAATAGAGATGAAGAGGAAGATGTCATGGGTTGAGTTGATTTTAAACTGAGAGAGAATTGCAGGTGTTCGGATGGAGAAAATTCCAGACAGTTGGGGGGTGAGAGGGTCTGTCCCCCATGGTGCAGTTCTTGGTCTTGGTGATAGACAAGGCTGGCATCTGATTGGATGTGACGAGATGGGGAGTTGTGTTTGATAGTTCCTTAAGCAGAGGTGAAACTCCAACAGTTGTGTGTTTGATCCCCTAATTGTCCATTAATTTTCACTTTCTCCTACAGAACGCAACTATGGGCTCTTAACACACAAAGAACGACAAAGGGTGGGATAAAGTATCTTTTTTCTCCATCCATCCATCCATCCATCCATCCATCCATCCATCCATCCATCCATCCATCCATCCATCCATCCATCTCCTACTGCTTATCCGGGTTCGGGTTGCGAGGGCAGCAATGTCATTGGCGGAGACCAGAGGTTCCTGTCCCTGGCCACTTCCACCAGCTCCTTTGGGAGGATACCAAGGTGTCTCATTTCTTATATTTTATTTTTTTTAAGGACATAAAAGGGATATTTGATTGATGGAAGGATTCATGATTGGCTATATGGATTCATGTTGGGTGTTGGGTGTATATATATATATATATATATATATATATATATATATATATATATATATATATATATATATATATATATATATATGCATGTGTGTGTGTGTGTGTGTGTGTGTATCTTTATATGTATATATGTATCTATGCATATATGTGTATCCTCAAAATAAAGAGCTTTGTGCTTTATTGTAAAGTGTCTTGAGATAACACTTGTTATGAATTGGCGCCATACAAATAAAGATTGATTGATTGATATTTCTCCCGTCACCTTTAACAGTACCAACAGATAAAAATGTTCCACAGTGAAATGCAATGTAGGTCAAAGGTCAAAAGGCATCCTTATTGTCCCCACAGGGAAATTTGTTTGCAGCTCATGATATACAGATATATGCACAACACTTATAGATAATCTGAAACAAGTGCATAAATACATAAATACATAGAACAGGAAGCCCACTGGAGATTTTCCAGCATCAAGATAAAATAGATACAAATTACAAAAGCTACGACAGCTATTCAAAAGACCAATAGCAGCAGGTACAAATGAGCCCTGATACCTTTAAGTCCTCACCAAACTCTGACTAGAGGGTGTGACCTGAGCTCTGCAGGAGAGAAGTCGCCTTTCTGACCAGCTGCCTGCTGTAAAGGATCAGCCTTTGTATTCCTGTATTTTAAACTAATAAGAACTTATCTTGCAGTGTTTCTCTATGGCATCTTCTCATTGCATTGCAAGTTTTAATTTAAAGAAAAATAGTGAAACACTGTTTGCCAAGTTTTTTTCCCTAACTCTCATTGTCTTTTCAACCAACTTATTCCTTATCAAATTATACTGAAAACTTTTCATTCCTTTCCAGTTGAAGGCCTGTCTGAGGATTCACTCACATATTTCTTAACTCTCTTTCCTTTCTAATTAATCGGAAGTTTAACAGTTCAGTGTCATATTCATTTTTTTGTGTGCATACTCTGTTAACGTTATCTTAAGGGACCTTGTCGTTAATAAAACGTATTGATCTTCTTCTTAAAAGTTATATGAATCTTTTTGACATTTGAGTCTAACTAAAAGAGATTACATGTGAAAACCTAACAAAATAAACTTGTATCAGATGACCACTGGGCCATAAAAGTGAAAAAAGCTTATACCTGCTCATAGACACAGCACTGCACCAATCACAAACTGATCGATGCTGTGGAGGCCCAGGGGTGGACCCATTAATCAACCTGCAGCAGTGCTGTCTGTTTCACTGCCCACACATACAGTGCTCCTTAAGGTGTAATTGCTGACCATCACACTTGGCAGCTAGACCACAGGGCGAGCCTTTTAGATTGACAAGTACTGAACCAGGACCTGGGCCTGCAGCAATAAGAGAGGATGAAACAGCTGCGTCACTTCACAGACACTACTGAGGCCACGACTCGGCTGTCAGCTGGCAAATCCAACGAGGTCTCCAGATCACTGCTCCACAGCCCTCTCTCTAAACCTTGTTTTGTTCCATGCACAGAAGATTTGTAATGTTTTATCGGTTGTTTGATCCTGCTGTAAAAGTTCCCATATTTAAAATCAAATGTCAGAGAGATCATCAAACTCTAGTCAAATGGATATTTTATCATGATCCCTCTGAAGTAAACATGCTGGAAAAAAAGGACAATTTTACCCAATTCATTTGAAAATACAGCAACAATAAAAAAGTGGAGCCATTGATTGAAATAAAAACTGTGTTTTACCAATATTCATTTAAACAGACCTGCAAAAGTGAAAATCTCACTCACCATCCTCAGGTTAGCTAGTGCCACCATGTGGTTAACTCAGGACTACACTTTTCCAAATAAACATACCTGCTCGAATGCTCTAACCTACCACCATCTCCAGCCAACACAGCAGATTTGATTTTATTCAGTCAAAAGCTCATGTTGGGAACTTATGTGGATTAATGCTAAACATCCAGCATCCAGCGTTTCTATGTAATCATTCCTGTACATAATTCTTCACTGGTTCAATCACCTCACTTTTACTTGCTAAACCTTTTACTTTATTAGTTCCATACCCATTTTCCCTGCATTGTCTTATCTAAATATCTTTTTCTATACATAATTTCTATGGTAAATTTATATTTGGATTACTATCTTGGTAATGTATATGCTATCCACTTTGCTTCTGTAACACTGACATTTCCCCACCATGTTATTATTAAAGGATTACTTCGTTTTAGCCAAGGGCTCAACATTTGTTCCTGAATAGCCCACTGACCCATTCTCCCCTGGTGGCCCTTAATATTTATTTATAACTGTCCATTCACAACCTCTTACATTCAAATTTCTTCACCTGTTTTACTGATCATTTCTCTGAGGATAATGTACAATAATTACCTCATGGCCTTAGTCAGTATTTGCAAGTCATGTCACTTCTATTACACATCACAGTAGAATGTGCATACTTGATCAAGTTCAATTATTATTTTTTTAATATTAGTTATGCTTATCTTGTATTTATCCATACTTTTTAAAATGGGAGTAGCTGCTTGTCTTGCACAAGGAAGATGCCATCCAGTCTCATATCATCTGCTACAATGACAAAGGCTATTCTATTCTGTCTGAATTGCAATTTCTCCTAGGGGATGAATGATGAATGAAGTCTGATTCTGAATGTCGTTTATTGCCCCTCTTTCTGGTTCAATGTGAATTCTTACTGTACTAACTTGAAGAATTTCAGTGTTTTGCCTTTAGATTCTTAAACAAAACTTCAATATGCATTACATTAAAAAAAAAAAAAATCAGACATTCAAGACTGGGCAGAGATAACCACCCACTCCAGGTAGTTGTACTACCAGTATTTTTGGTTTAGGACTACATCTATAAATTAAAGTCAAATGAAAACACAGCAAATGAATCACTTTCAACAGAGCAAATTTATTAAACAAATCTGTTCCTGACAAGGCAAACTCACAACTTAACCTTTAATTAAAATACTTAAGACAGACCATAAAAATCTGAACACAAAATCAAAAAGTACTTTAATAAACTTCTTGCATTTGAACCATCTTAAAAAGAAACGAAACTTAACAACCGACAATGAATGTCACCTCGTCTGTCACGTGATGACCACCTCCTTGTTGTGCTGCTCCTCTTATCAGCTCAGGCCTTTGTTCCGCAGAAGCGACCTGGAAAATGCTCAAGACAACAGTGACTGTGGTAATGCTCAACACTGCATCACAATGTATTGCTATTGCCATTGAAGACAATACCTGCCCCGCTTTACCGAGATTTTCACAATCCTTTGCCAGGGCTCAGGGCGAGGTGTGTTTCGTCCACCCTTGCTGCGCCACGCACGGCTGGGGAGCGCTTCATGGGGGCGGGCACCTTCCAGTGCGCCGCTGTGAGACAAATAAAGCCCATACATGAATCATGTACCACATGACAATCAAGAAATAACATGGTAAAAAGAAATCTAACAAGATACATGCACAGCAAATGTTCACAGTGCAGTTTCACACCTCTTCACGTGTCTGTATTTCATAAGTCACTGCTGGGGAAGGGCGTCAGACCAGTTATCACGTGGCCACGTAGACCAGTTCATTCCAGTACCCAGTATCGGTCGAACACCTCCTCGAAGTCCTGCATTTGAAAGTCAACGCTGCTTTCATAACGAGAGTCCAACTCAGCATAAACACTCATTGGTGAAAGACAGTCACGATACAAACTTTCATTTCTTACATCTGTAACTTGAACACTCTGGATGCCGTTCGTCGTCACGTCTTCATAAACTTTGCTCATTAGATACTGAGTTGTGTTTCCAGGCGCCATTGCTCCAGCTGGACGACTGTTTAGCCAGGCCGCAGAGGGACTTCTCTTGGATATGGATGCCTTTTGAGCCTTTCGTCCGATGACTTTAGCGTCCCAATACGGGTCTACCCGCTGTTGTTCTCGGCGGGGGTACTTGGGGATGGTCGTTCTCACGTTTACTCGACAAAGCTTCAGGCCCTGCTCCTCCTTGTGAGCAGACACATGGGCCGGTTTCCATCTCATCTTTGACACAGGCTTATCGTTTCTTCTCGCACAGCTGGTTTGAAAAGGTTTTGAGCTGACGTCCATCGTTTCAATACACATTTCTTTATAAAAAAAATCCGTAGAAAAATAATCCGCTTTTCGGCTGGATGACTAGACTGCTATTAGTTGGTCTAAAAGTTGCCTACCCGCCTTTTTTCCGATCAGTTGTGGGAAAAAAATAAAAGAGAACGTCTTTACAGACGACAGAAACACAACTTCTCTCGAGACTGTGGAATATAAAACAAATGCTGACTCTGTTTAAACTGCACGTCTTGTTCAGACCACGTCCGAAAGAAAAATCCGATGAATCGTAACAGCTACGCTGCATTATATGACAGAAAACTCCCATAATCCTTTGCTCCGCCGAACAAACGGAAGCACTGGCCACAAGTGCTGCCACCTGCTGGTGCGGAATGATTGGAAGTGATCAATGATGCATACAAAACCCCCCCTCAATCAGAAGGCGGTTCCAAGCCAAAGTGCCTGGACGACTAAAGGAAAACAGGAGTTAAAAAAGCCAAGTTTGAGGGCAAATTTACAGAAGGTACGAATGGGACTAACCTGTTAAGCAGCCCTGCAAACAACTAACTACTGAAATTTTCAAGGTTGCTGAGCAGACTTCACAACTCATTCACATATTGAAGTTTAAATCACAGAAGCAGAAACTTTCTCAAAATCAACGGTTTTTGTCAGATAAAATGTGAATACAAAGTCATAAACCTTTCATAAAACTGAGCAGATTTTTTTTAGATTGTAATTAGGCTGTAAATTGTGAAGTGTCGGTTTTTACATGATTTCATATTTTCCCCCAATACCCTAGTGTCGAACATCCAGATGCGCATAATCCATTTTAGGATACGGAGTTGGATACATACATATTTATGCATGTATTTATTTTATTTTACTTATTTTTTTCTATGACGTCTTTGTTGTTTCTCTTTCTGACAAATGTATTCATTTTCTTCTTTCTTGTGCAAGCTTTGTTACAAGTGTAGTCGTCAACTCTTTGTTTGCAATTTGTTTGTCTCTGTGTTTCATTGTCTTGTCTTGTTGCAGAGTTATTAATAAAAAAAAAAAAAAAAAAAAAAAAAAAAAAAAAAAAAGAAAAGAAAAGTTGTAAAGTGTTTGTTTTTATATGATTTCATATTTTTCCCAATACCCTTGCATACCAGGGAACTGGTGAACATCTGGATTAGCATAATCCATTCTGGGATTCGTAGTTGGATACACGTTGAAAAAAAAAAACTCCATCCTTAAAAGTCAATTTATATGAGGGAAATTAGGTTAATTAATGTTGTGCTCCACAAGATGGCAGACTGTGACTGCAACACGAAATGTATCTGAGCAGTGTGACCGTTTGTAAGAATCGCTAGAGGGCAGCAGATGTATTGAGGGTTGATTGTGGCGTCAGCCAGCACTGGAGCTGTGTTGATGTGCTGTGACATAGTGATATACTAGCGATATACTCGCTCATTTGGTGAGTGGCCCTGTGTTTTGATTGTCACAGGGAATAGTTAATTCATTCCAGTGGACTTTTATACCCATCAAACAGTTTTAACGATATGGGCATGCTGTTCAGAACCCTGGCATCAAGAGACTGTCCCTCAGTCTAGAGTTCTCGGTAAGCCCTGCCTCAAGCTTTCCTGTTTTCCCATGTCTAGGTTCAAAGTATCAGTGTCGATTACACAGGGGGGTCTGATGAAGAACTGATTATTTTTCTGCCTCCAAAGTGATAAACAAGTACAAAGATAATGGATGCAAGAAGAGAGACATTTCATGGAATTTGTAGATGCCAACACTTACTGCACATTCGTCCCCTTATACCATAGACAGCTTCTTTATTAATTATTAAAGATACATTTCTCATAAAACCACTAACACCAGTGAGAGCATTCACTTTGTTAGCATGCAATAGTTCAAGGACACATCTAGATTCAAATTAAAGTCATTTATGCTTATATAAATAAAAAGGTAATGTTAATTCAGTATCAAAAGTGGAGTTAAAGGTAATAGTTGTTGTTTTTTTTGTCATTAACTCAGTTTGGAACACCACTTTTCCAGTAAAATGATCTTGTTGTATGGTAAAAATAACATCAGCAAACAGAAATTGAATTAGAAATGAAATAAGTCTACATTGTAAGGGCATTTTTAAAATATGGACATGTTTTATAACATAATTGATAACTAGTAAGATGCCAGCTAACATTTGGTTTTCACAACTTCTAAGCTAATGTTTTCTAAAAATATAAAACTGAAGCTAATGTTAGCATACTTGCAGTAATGTTACCTAGATATCAGTAAAGGCACCTTAAAATGGGAATGTTAGCTTGCTAATGGTACTGTTGGCTAGCAAACAACAATGTTAGCTACTAAACAGTATACCTTCTAACAATGGCTGAATACTGAAACCACTCACAGGAGTATTTGCATTAAGCCAGATGGGTCTTTGTCTTGTTTTTGTTGGTCACACTTTTGTTTGACCATTGCAAGCTATTTGGGGGAGGGCTGTAATGGATGGATGATAGCATCTCAAGCATGATGCTACATACTTACTGTAGTTTTTCTGTGCTCAGTAACAGGCAAAGAGCCAAAAGATGAATATCTCCTCCAGGGATTTACAGAGGATCAGAGTCTCTGAGAGGCCCAAAACAGACCCATGTCTTCTGAAGACGTACTCCTATTTCTGGTTTGAACATTGGCATTGTGTGGTTCTCACGTCGCTCTCCAAATCTCAGCAGCGGTTGAAAAGTTGCCTTTCTTTTTCAGTTCATCTGATCTCTAACTGCACAAAGACAAGCCTCTGAAAGAAGAACTATCTAATTTTATAGATAAAATCTGTAACCATCTTTCCCGATTGTTGTCAGAGATACCTACCTCATTTTGAAAAGGAGTACATCCTCACAGAACAATAAGATGTAATTAATACAGTCCAGTTTCTGGAAGGAACAAACCAGACATCAAGTTGACACGGAAAGTGTCAATAAGTGTGGAAATCAACAGGAAGCTGACAAATAATTTACAATAACAAAGTATTATTGCTTTCTTTAATTCCTTCTGGCAGCCACATTTTAGTTCAATAAATCCCTTTCTCAGCAATATGTTTTTGCACAGTATATGTGTAATTGGATACAGTGCTTTTTTTGGCACTGTGATTGTTGGATGCTTGTAGGTCTGTGTATGTGAATGTGGCGGCATGCAAGTGATATTCACAGGAGCTGGGCACAGTTCAAGTTTCTTCCGCAGTGCAGAGGCTCAGGAGAGAGGGTGAAAGAGGGAGGGAAGGACAGACAAGCTTAAAGAGAGACAGAGGGAGAAATGTGTGTGTGTGAGTGTGTGTGGGGGGGAGGGTGGGGGCGGGTTGACCAAATCACCCAACCACACACCCTAAAACCACGTCACTTATGTGTATCACACACTTGCACACACAAACTACCAGCAGCCTTATCAAGCACACATTTGCTTCATTTGATGTGACTTTTCATGTGTGTATCTAAGATATGGAGCTGTGCCTGCTGACTTTTGAGGCCCTACATTTGACCGGGCATTTTGCAACTTGCATGATGTTGATGCAATGAGATAAAGTCCCTCATGAAAGGACTGTCATAAAAATCAAATCTCCTTGTGTTTCGTTTAAAAACAGCTCCACTTTCTGAGTTTTGTGTCTTACTGCCTGTTAGCCTCTGTCATGCTCATGCAAATATGACTTTCTTATATTTGCAGATGATAGATTCTGGTCTCAGGTAGCTTCCTGTTTATTTACAGCCCAGAGAGGTCATCTGAAAATCAAAATGAATGATTTATAAGGTATGCTAGCCTGAATGTCTGGAGCAGCCCTTTTTCGTCTTTCTAGTATGAGCACTGCTAAGAGAACGGAAAAGGATGCTTCAAATGACTCGAGCTGAGTCGAGATATTAAGATATATGCCTGTGTTCATGCATAAGGCAAAGAATGAGCCTTTTGTTTCAATTCAACTTCATTCATAGAACACATTAAAAACAACAGTTGACCAAAGTGCTTTACAGTTGTGACATACAAAAGAGACAAAGAAACCAAAATAACAATCAGCCAAACAAAGTAAAAACAACAATAGTAAAATAAGAGAAACAAATTAAGTCTAATTCAGGCCTAAGAATGCCAGTGCATACAAATGAGTTTTTAGGCGAGATTTAAACACGGGCAGCGTGAGAGCCAGCCTAACCTGTGGGGGCTGCTGGTTCCAGAGAAGAGGCACATTTAGTAGTTGCTGTTCTGCAGACCTCAGTGATCTTGATGGGAAGTAGGGCCGTAAAAGGTCACAGAGGTAGGATTGAGACAGTCCATTCAATACTCTGTAAGCAAACAATAAAATCTTTAAAATAATCCAAAAATGAACAGGAAGCTGATCAAGGGAGGCCAGGACAGGAGTGATGTGCTTTTGCGTGCAAGATCCTGTTAGGAGGTGAGCAGCAGCATTTTTGACCAGCTTCAGATGAAGCAGAGAGGCCTGGCGAGTACAAACATAAGGTGCGTTGAAGTAGTCCAGACGAGTTGTGAGAAAAGCATGTAAAACCATCTCAAAGTCTTCAAAAGAAAGACAAGGCTTCACCTTAGATGGTTGCTTCAGCTGAGAGAAGTGTGATTTAACAACAGAGTTTTATCCATTTTAAATTCACCGTCCATTTTTATTCCCAGATTCGTTACTGTGGGTTTGATATAAGGACCAGGAGAGCTGAGGTCTGTGGAGGCACCACTGGGTCAAAAAGTTATTACTTTGGTTTTAGGGTTGTTAAAATTTAAAAAGTTCAAAGCCATCCAAGCTGGTCAAGAGAGCTGGGGACATTTTGTTTCAATGGGAGGTATATTTTAGAGTCATCTGCATAGAAGTGAAATGAGACGGCATTTTTAATCAAAGTGGCCACACAATGTTCCAGGAGAGTGATGAGGATATCATCATGGTGTACTGGGTCAAAGGCAGCTGTCAGGTCTAAAAGCATGAGGATGGCAGAATATCCTGAGTCACTGTCTAAAAGAGGATCATTAAAAACTCTTCAAAATACAGATTGTGTGCTGTGCTGTGCAAAACCAGACCAAAAACCCTCAAGAATGCCACGTACATCTAAGAAGGACTGCAGCTGTAGAAGTATAACTTTCTCCAAGATTGTAGATATAAAAGAGAGTTATTGAAAAGGGTCTAACATTGGAGAAAACAAGTATCTAGATTTAATTTTTTTAATCAAAGGCTGCGCTGCCTGCTTAAAGGAGCTGTTACAACACCTGATAAAAGTCTTTGAGCCTAAAACCAAAAATGCACTTTTTGGCCATTTTCAGCCTAAAATTTTGTTGGCTGAAAATGCATCCCTAGCTCAGGATCAGTCACTTGATCACTGCTCAGTGATTCCATTTTTATCATACTGTAAATTTTCGTCACTAATAGAATTTTAAATGCATCAGATTCAGTGTGCAAAGTGTCTTTGTGTGACCTTTTTTCAAATTACAGATCCATAAAACCCATCCGTAAATAACAGACTCAGTGTGCAAAGACCTTAAGAGTCGGTGGTTTAGCTCCTTTGGATAAAACATAGCTGTCTATCTTTGCGCGTGTAACTACCATCAAGCCAGCTTCATCTACGAGCTCTTGACAGAGAAGCTACTCCATGTACAACCACCGGGTCACAATGATCGGACAAATGAAATAATAAAATCAAAATCAGCCTGTGGCCTGTAATTCAACTTTCCTTTATTTGATCTGTATTAACGAACAGGATATTGAAAAACAAACAAATTTTGATTATTTGTTTTCATTTCAAAATGGTAAAAAAAAAAAAAAATGGACCAGTACTTATATAGCGCTTTTCTAGTCATTCTGACCACTCGAAGTGCTTTACACTGCTAGGTTCATTCACCCATCCACACCACATTCACACACTGATGGTAGGAGGAAGTTCTAATGTAAACCATCAGTTTTTAACTAACACATACACACATTCATTCATACCCATTCACACAGTGGGAGCAATTGGGGGTTCAGTGTCTTGCTCAAGGACACTTCGACATGTGACTGCAGGAGCTGGGAATGGAATCCTCGACCTTCCGATTGAAAGACGACAACTCTACCACTGAGCCACAGTCGCCCCCAATGAGAAACAAACTGTTTTTGATTGTTTTGTTTTTTGATTCATAATAAATGACACACAGATTTTGTGGTGTCCTACATTTTTAAAACTGGTTAATGAAAGTCATCCAGTGTGTACCAGGCCTAATAAAAATGCAAGGCACTGCATGACATCCAGCTTGTCTCTGGGGGCAGCATCCCACTTCAGAGTAAATCCTTCTGAAAGTTTATAACTTGAAGAAAACATCTGCACCAGGTTGTCTTATAAAGCTTATTGTGTGTTTATACGTTTCTTTTAAAGGTGCACATTAGCACACAATAAGGTATACAAGCCAACACGCTTTATTGTGTTTGCATGTTTGTACAGGGCCTGTTGGCTCTGTGGGTTCAAAAGAGGCATCAGTATGAGTGACTCGTCTCCTTAAATGAATGCATGGTGCCTTCTTATACCCTCCAGTAGGTGTTATCCTCAGAGATAATGTATGCACATTTTATGAAAGACTTTAACATATATATTGTTATTAAACTGTTCACTGCTGCTGTCATGGCCAGGACACTCTTAAAAAGAGGTTTTTAATTTCAGAGAGGCTTTCTCCTGGTAAAAAAATAAATAAATAAAGACAAATATTGTTATCTGATAAGACCTTTTATGGATATCCTTTTCTTGTTCCTTTAAAAGAATAAATTAAAATGAACAAACGAACCCACTGCTGACAGTAATACTCAATAATTTCCATGTTGAAGACTTTTAACACGCTTTAAATGCTATATCTGCTTCTCAGACGAGAGGATTTCCGTTTTAATGGACGTAATTAAGCAAAAATGAGTATTTTGTGATTTTGGACTGCTTTGTTAAAAAACAAGTAGTGGCACTGAAAACTGCCTCCTTCCTTCTGGGACATCATCAGCACCCTTTGTGTCATTTTCACACAGGATTTACACCATCACTTCATGTGTGGACACGTGGGTGTGTGCATGACTGTGTGTGTGTGTCTTTGCACAATGCAATTTGTTCCATTCACTCAAACATGTCTTTAGCTGGCTACACCAATCCCTACGCCCACTGGCCACCTGCTGCACCAAATGCATGCTGGGATCTCTCAAGCAGACGGATTGCACAGATGATGAGCTGAGACAGCTCTGAATGTGCATCTGCTGGACTAATGTGCTTTACATATGGGTTTGAGAGAAGTATGGCTTGAATATGGGCAGAAGTTACCATTTTGTAGTTTCTGTGTTTGTGTTTGTGGTGGTCTCAGACTCAAATAAGCTGTGTGTGTGTGTGTGTGTGTGTGTGTGTGTGTGTGTGTGTGTGTGTGTGTGTGTGTGTGTGTGTGTGTGTGTGTGTGTGTGTGTGTGTTTTGTTGGTAAATGTAGTGTGCACCTCTTGCTGTGCTCTGACCCTAGCTCTAGCGGGATGTTTCTAATGAGAGCTATAAATATCCTCGAACAAACCTGGCTCACACTCACAAGTGTACAGCCTCTGAGCATGCAGCGCGCACACGCACACACACGCGCACAGAGAGAGAGAGAGAAATGTGTGCCGTTCTTCCCTCTACTTCTACCACAGAGGATTCAGAAAAAAACCGTGGGGCTCAAGAGAGAGAGAAACATAAATTTTGAAGTGAGTTCCT
Source organism: Labroides dimidiatus (assembly GCA_030710495.1). Lineage (NCBI taxonomy): Eukaryota > Metazoa > Chordata > Actinopteri > Labriformes > Labridae > Labroides > Labroides dimidiatus. The sequence goes on from CM061162.1 coordinate 20,352,215, forward strand.
CAGCAGAGTCCGCCACAGACCCCTGCCTGTTCTCCCACCCACTCGTCTTTCCACCCACTTGCAGCTATTCTCCAAATCCCTCCTGAATGCTTTATAGCTCCAACAATGAGTCACTGCTGCTTGTTTAGGAGAAAGGATTTACAGTAAAACATCTGTGAGATGCATTGAAAGATCATTTTAACAATGGATAAAGTTAAGAAGACATGAGGAGAAAGCCATAAATCAAGTTTTGTAAATGACACATAGGTTTGCTGTCTGCAGGTTGTTGTTGGCGAGCTCTGGAGTGACAAACAAGCAGCTGTAACACTTGGTGACAGCATTACCACAATGAAGCATAATGAACTCATAATGAACTTCAAAAAACAGTCTAAATGTCAGATAATGGGCTTTGGAATATTTTTGTTAGAGTTGATGATTAGCTGTCAAATGGTTTAAGAAAAAGAGATAAACATAACATAAACATTACATGGTGTTAGGTCTTAAAAAGTTGACATTTTGAAAATCAAGCATTCACAAAACTAAAAATAAGACATTTTTGGTTTTAAATTGGACTGCCAATTTTGAGCCATTGAAAAATACACCTTGTAGTCTCAGCAGCAGAGTCATGGTTTGTTTTTGTTTGATGCTGTGGCTTAAAGTGCCAACTCAACCACGCCCAGCCCCCCCCTTCTCTCCCTTTAGCCTCCCCAAACTTTCAGCGCCCCCCATTCCACCACGCCTGAAACCTCCATCTACCAAAAGTCACAAAGCTCCCCCACCCCCTGTGAAACACCACATCTGTGTGTCTGACTGATATGCGCCGGGTCCAGGCTACAACACTGATATATGTAATGTTTTTACCCAGGAAAAGTCAGGGCCCTATGGATCTCAGGGAGTCTTTCCAATCTCTGTGATGAACAGAGGAAAACAGAGAACTCAGCTGGAAAAAAGGAGGAACATATGTACAGTTGGGAGCAAAATTATTCAACCCCCCACACACCCTAGGTATATTTGGCTAGGTCAGAGCATTACAATTCCATGACCACACAAACCTGGAAGCATATGAATACTGTTAATTTATTGCAACCTAAGTCTCCTAACATCTCTTCAGATCTCATGACTTAAAACAGCTTAAAAGTCATATGTTTTGCCTGAAACCCCAACACACCAGGGGGGTTGAATAATTTTGCTCCCAACTGTAGATCCATAAATCCATCAAATTTGGTGTCTATTTCCTGTGAGTCACAGCTTGTCCCAAAAAAATTGGTTGAGGCTCCAAAGGCACTAAAATGACTTTACTAAATGTCTTTGGCAGGTAAATCATTTTTAATCAATGATTTTATTACTGAGCAAAAACTTGATTTGATGTTTTTAACTGAGACTTGGTTGAGTGAAAATAACAGTGCAGCTGTTCTTATCGAGTCAACCCCTCCAAACTTCAGTTTTATTAGTGAAGCCAGAGTTCACAGGAGAGGAGGTGGAGTTTTAGTTTTGTTTAATGACTCCCTCAAATGCAAACAGGTAACTTTAGGAGGTTTTGAGTCTTTTGAATATGTGGCTCTTCAGCTGAAGTCTTCCTCCCGAGCCTCCAGGCCACCTAAGTACTGTGCGAGCTTTTTTGATGATCTAAGTGAACTGTTGTCTGCAATATGTGTTGATTTTGATAGTGTAATTATTGTTGATGATTTTAATATCCATGTTGACAACCCTCAGGACAGAGGGACCAAAGAACTGTGTTTCACTCTGGACAGCTTTGGGCAGAGCCCACACACAATAGGGGCCACACTCTGGACTTACTTATCTCCAAGGGTCTGAACATTTCCAAGGTTGTTGTGATTGATGTTGCTCTGTCTGATCATTCCTGTGTTTTCTTTGAGAGCACTATCTCAGTGCACACAAATATTCAAACAGAGACAATCAAAACAAGTGCATTACTGAAAACACCCGTGAAATCTTTAACCAGGTTTTCTCTTCCACACCTCCACTGTCCTGGAGCAGTTCAGTCAATGAACTGGTAGAAAACTTCAGTTGTTAAGTTTCAACTGTTATGGATTCCATTGCTCCCACTAAGGTGAAAGTTATTCTGGGTAGGAAAAGATCTCCATGGAGAAACTCTACACAAGTAAGAAATGGAAAAAGAGAGTGTCGAAAAGCTGAACGCAGGTGGCGAAAAACAAAACTTCAAATTCATTATCAACTTTACAAAGACAGAATTCAAATTTTATAATTCATTACTGAGGGATGCTAGAAAATCATTTTTCTGTGAAATAATCACAAAAAACCTTCATAACACGCGTGTCTTGTTTGCTACTGTTGAGAGGCTGACCAACCCTCCTGTGTCAGTCGCCTCTGAATTCCATTCCATCAAGGCCTGCAATGAATTTGCCTCATTCTTTACAGAAAAAAATGAAAAAATTAGAAAAGCAGTTAGTTCCTCAATATCGGGTTTGGGATGTGAGTTGTGTCCAGCTAGAACCAATCTAAATACCATGACCCAGTTCTACCCCATAAACCATAAAAACCCAGAGGACATTATACAACACTTAAATTATTCCTGCTGTCTAGATATTCTGCCAACAAGTTTTTTCAAAAAAGTCTCAGAAATCATGGCGTCAGATCTGATACAGATTGTAAACTTGTCTCTTCTCGCAGGAGTTTCCCCCCTGAAAACTGCTGTCATTAAGCCTCTGTTAAAAAAGAACAACTTAGACAAGACAGTGATGAACAATTACAGGCCCATATCCAATTTACCATTTTTAAGTAAAATTATTGAAAAAACAGTTTTTTAGCAGCTACAGAACTTTATGACAATGAACGACTGTTTTGACGTCTTCCAGTCAGGATTTCGACCTCATCACAGCACTGAGACAGCTCTGGTTAAGGTGTTTAACGACATCCACTTAAACACTGACAGTGGTAGAGTTTCAGTCGTAGTGCTGCTTGATCTCAGTGCAGCTTTTGACACAGTCAACCATGACATACTACTGAACCGACTGAAGAACTGGGTGGGACTTTCTGGCACAGCACTCAACTGGTTTAAATCTTATCTAATGGACAGAGACTATTGTGTGTCTATAGGTAACTTTGCATCTGAGCAGACAAAGATAACGTGGAGTCCCTCAAGGCTCCATCCTGGGGCCTCTCCTGTTTAACATCTATATGCTCCCACTGGCTCAGATTATAGAAAACAACAAAGTCAGTTACCATAGTTATGCAGATGACACACAGTTATACATCACAATGTCACCAGGCGATCATGGCCGCATACAGGCTCTGGCTAAATGTATTGAACAAATCAACGACTGGATGAGCCTAAATTTTCTCCAGCTGAACAAAGACAAAACTGAGGTTGTTGTTTTTGGAGCTAAAGCAGAGAGATTAAAGGTCAGTGAGCAGCTTCAAACATTAAAGTTAAAAACCACTGACCATGCCAGAAATCTGGGTGTGATCATGGACTCAGAGCTGAATTTTAACAAACACATTAAGACAGTTACAAAGTCGGCCTACTATCACTTAAAGAATGTGTGGCTGGTTCAGAACTCTGCTGCTCGAGTCCTCACGAACACCAAGAAAGTGGATCACATCAGTCCAGTTCTGAGGTCCTTACTCTGGCTCCCTGTCTGTCAGAGGATAGATTTTAAAATACTTCTGCTGGTTTATAAATCATTAAATGGTTTTGGGCCAAAATATATCAGTGACCTTCTGATCCAGTACGAACCATCAAGATCACTCAGGTCATCTGGATCAGGTCTACTTTCAGTCCCAAGAGTTAGAAGCAAATATGGAGAAGCAGCGTTCGGCTTTTATGCTCCAAGTATCTGAAACAAACTTCCAGAAAATATCAGGTCTGCTGAAAATCTCCGCTCCTTTAATCCAGGTTGAAGACTCACCTTTTTACAGCTGCTTTTAATTAAACAAATCATTTTAATATCAATTTTCTTGCACACCTCTACACTCTGCACTGACTTTTACCCTTCTTTTTGCCATTTTACTTTCTTTTATTTTTATTTTAAAATTATTATTATTATTTGCTCTTTTAATTCATTTTTAAATTGTTTCTTTTAATATGTTTTGCCGCTATGTAAAGCACTTTGAATTGCCTTGTTGCTGAAATGTGCTATATAAATAAACTTGCCTTGTCTTGCCTTGCCTTGCCTTGCCTTGCCTTGCCTTGCCTTGCCTTGCCTTGCCTTGCCTTGCCTTGCCCTGTAGCATAAAATAAGTGTTAATCAAACTGTTCGTCTAACCAATAAGATTTTGATTTGACGACACCAAAGCCATGTAGTAGGCGTACAGTGATATATTCACACCCTTTGATTGGACAGTCAGAGACTGTTAACCAGGGCAAGCAAGTTGATCTTTTGTGAGTTGACAGCAGACAACTACTCACACCAGCTGTGCTTTCAGTTCGGCAAACCTCATGACTGACAGACGGCTGGAATCACGGACCAAGGAGTACCTTCGATCCTCTTCTCATTCATGTTGGGCTGCAAACCTCCAACCTGTTGATTCCTGGTCAAGCTCAAATCATTATGTCGGTTTGTTGTTGTAGTCAAGATAAAAATGATCTGGTTTTGACAGTATGTTTTATTTTGAAAGTCACTGGGTGTTTTTAGGTAGTATCCATGCATGACTTCCTGATAGTGACTTTGAAAATAAAACCAAGCTTATCAAAACCAGATTGTATCAGCTTGACTACAGCAAGAACTCGTCATGATGAGCAGAGTCAGACCAGGAGTTAACAGGTTTGAGGTTTTACACCCCAACATGAATGAAAAAAGCTTCATCAATGAGGAGGAAGTGTGGGAACTCCTTGGTTTGTGACCCCAGCTGTCTGTCACTCATGCAGCTTGCTGGACCAGTAGTTATTGATATTTTTTATGTCTCAGCTGTAGCTGTGGCTGCAGTAGAAAGAGACTTGTGTACCCTCGGTTTTAATTCTCCAAGCTTTTATTTTGCCTACACGAGTCATCTATTTTTAATGCAACAGCTCTTTATAACTGCATTTCTACATAATAAGATGTTTTCACTAGCCATAAATAAATTTATTATGCAGAGGGAGCACTACTGAGGGCCTAGGTGTGAAATGCATGGCCTGCCAATGCTAATAAGCAAACATAATTGTGTCTTTTCATACTTAGATTTTTTGCTACATGTGTGTCAGCTTTGAATTCGTCAGGGTGATAACATCAGCAGCTAAAAGTTGAAATGTCTGATATGGATTCTGGTGAATCAAAGTGATTCAGCAAGGTTACACTACGAATAATGAATCAACTATTCAGCTACTTGGTCACAAGACAGCAATTCACTAGGAATAGATGTGAATTTACTACACATTCTTTCACACTGAGATGAAAGTGTGGAAGGATGGGTGGTCTTGGGAATAGAATAGAATAGAATAGAATAGAATAGAATGGAATAGAATAGAATAGAATAGATGTTTGCTGCAACATGAAACAGGTTTTGGTATATGGCAAAAAAGGTTAATTTTAGGCACTAAAGTGTGATTAAAGTTCATGTACATTATTAAACTTACACTTTATCACTTAAACTTGCTCAAAAGTAAATTCACTACAAAACAACCATCATTCACCAAACCCTTCCAAACCCTACAGCAACTCTCTCAACACAGCTAACATTTAGCATGACAAAGCTATTGACTTTTAGACTTGCCTCTATGCATTGGTGTGAACAGACTTTGAAAAGAATGATACTCAATACCTGAAGAGTTTGAGGGGAGATTTTGTCATTAATTCACTTTCCAAAACCGGATTCACCTCCCAAGAAGCATAAAAGTCAGTTGGAAGTGCATAATTTTCTTGTTGCTGGCTAGCTAGCACAGTGGTTTTCAAAGTGGGGGCCGTGGCCCCCGCGGGGACTCCAGGGGGCGCAAGGGGGGCCTCAGAAAAATTGGAGGAAAGGGGAAAAAATCAAATTATTTTTATTTTTTTATTTCATTATTCTTTTTTTAATAACCATTTGCTCTTAACATACAACACGTAAACTGCCGTAATCGTCAGATTCTCAAGTTTCCAATTGTACTTAACTGCACCTCATGTGACAGTTCGAACTTGGGCATTATGATGTCATCATCTCTGTTGACTGGTGGTTTACGCCTGTTATCAAGCTGCTAGCTAACAAAAAATGAAAAGGTTTTTGACAGGAAAAAGACCGAAGGAGCTGCCTAACAGCCCTGCCGTGGAGGACTCTGCTGCGAAAAAAACCTTAAAACTCATGGCCAACTAAGATTCAAAAATATAAGGCAGCATACATTCAGTATGGCTTTACAGACGTAAAAGAAGAGCATTTGGTCAGGCAATCTGCTGCATTCATACAACAAGCTACATTCCCAAGCGGGCCATGAAAGCCTCATTTTCAGCCTCATACCATGCATAAAAAAAAAAAAATAATAATAATGTTGGTTAGAAAAGGGGGTCCCCGGCCAAGGGCTAATGCTGTTTGGGGGGCCTTGGCATGGTAAAGTTTGGGAACCCCTGAGCTAGCACAATGAAGCTTGGTTTATGTTTGACGGATCCATGAGGTCCGTGCAGCTTTGTGCAGATGAATGACATTATTTTAGCAACCACACCCCCTCATGCATTCCTTTTCATGATCCATCACACAGATCATTGTGATAAGCATGTGGTGAACAATTCCTGGCCTGTAACTGTGGCCACACTCGGAAGAGAAGAGGAATTGGCAAAAAAAGAAAAAAAAATGTTAACAAACTTCTTCTACTCCAGTTTAGTTCTGTGGTAGACTGCTGTTTGAAGTGCGGCGCCTCCTGGAGTTTAGGAACAGATGCCACGAGGAGTGTTACAAAGTTTAAAGCCGCATTATTTGTCCGTGCTTCAGTTGCGTGTTCTCTTGTGCTGATTCCATGGGTCTCATTTCTGTGTGTCTGGTCTTTAAACATGCTAGCTACAGTCACTGTAGTGGGTTGGCCGGTTTAAAGCTTGGCCAAACAATAATTCTTCATCTTTTTCTTCCTCTGGATTAGAGTGCTGCACAAAGATTTAACAGTAAATTTCTCAAACTGATGGATAAGCTTTGTCTACAGCTTTACTTCGCAGGCGTTTTTCCATTGACCAATGCTTTTAAACAAATAGATTTCTCCTTCTTGGCCCATGAAAGGTTGAACTGCTCCCTCAATGTAATTAGCAAAACTCAATCTTCATTTGGCTTCTAGTGTCAAGGCACTTTACAGAGATACAATCAGTCCCGTTTCAGAGAGATTTGATTGGGCCAAAAAAAAAGTGCAGGGCAAGCCCACAGGCTGTGTTGTGTCCCTGTTTGCTGAGTCAGAAAGCAAAGGCTGCATGGATATATGGACCAAAAAAGTTGCAAACAAGGAAGGTTTGACCCTCTGAAAGACTTGAATTCATACAAATGGAACAAAATATGATGGTACGTTTTTAATATCCGTAACAAAATCTTGGATACTCTTTCAATGAATCGAGGCAACACTGAGGCAAGGCATCATCATTAAAGAACAGCATTGCATTTGTGTGTATGCCTTGGAAATACATTTGTTCCCTTTTAAGATCTTCTTCATGAAATCTCAAAATCACAATCTGCTAAATCAGCGCTTTTCAAGTGTGGTCTAAATTACATCTTACTCATGCTAATTCAAAAGGGCCATGTCCAATTTACCCTTGGCACTTTGGAAAGCCTCCCAAAGGCTTTCTGTCACCCTGTTGGCTATGTGATACATAATGGATTGGATGGAGGAAAAATGGCACACGACCAGGGAAAGAGCTGAGTGACTGGGAGGGACAGATGATAACTCTCTCTCTCTCTCTTTCTGTTCACATTATTAGATTTACCAAGAGCTGAAAACCACATAATGGACAAAAAGAGCAGCTCCTGTCTATACGTTGTTTTATCATCGATAGAGATCCAACTAGAGAGGACAGCACTTTGCAGAACTCTATCCTCCAAGGTGAAAACACACCACCTCAGACTAACTCCACAGTTTAGGAATGGAGAGGATTGAAAAGCCTGCCAGAAGTCCTGACTTCAACTCCGTCAAACATAACCTTGAGATTAAACAGAAAACTTGTAAAAGTCAAAGGAAATCCCGAGGAACGGTGGAACATGGGGTGCTACAGGGGGACATGAAAACCAGACTTAGTGGGACATACATACAATGAACAGCAAAATGAAGCAGGGAACACTAAAGACTTGACACGAAAACACACAAAAGCAATACTCCTAAGATATTTAACTCCTATCACGTAATGGCCTCTAAAGATAAGATAAGACAGACTTTATTTTGTGCACTAAAGGTGACAGAAATTCTTCTTTGACATGGCTCAGAAGACAGCATGTACAACTTTCCTAAAACAAAAACACATTCAATTAAAAGCAACGTAAACAAACAGATATGAAAGATGGTGAGTTTTCTTAGCAGATGGAGGGGTTGTTGTTTCTTCTTGTATATGGAGTCTGTTTGAAAGGTATTTAAAAGAATCCACCCGTTCAACCAGCTGACCCTGTATGTTGAGGGGGTTAAAAAGAGATGAGGATGTTTTTCCTTTGACTTCACAGAACAGCTCTTTGGTCTTAACAATATTAAGGTCTAAGTAGTCTTTGTTATAAGTCTGGACCAGGTGGTTGGCTGCCTGTTGGTAGCAGGTCAGAGCACTGCTATCTGTCAGATGTGCCACCAGTGCCGTATCATCTGCATATTTAAAGAGTGGCATTCCATCACTGTCACAGGAGATTGAGTTAAAGAAGTATTGGTGATAAAACACAACCCTGGGGGAGCCCTGTGTTTAAAACCAGCTTACCTGATTTAAACCCATCAAAAATCACCAGCTGTGCTCTGTCTGGTAAAAAAGTTACAATCCATACAATTAGTTTTGGGTGGACCTCAAGGTTTAACAGGCCGAGCAGTGGGGTGTCTACCTCTACAGTGTTAAAACCAGAGGATAAGTCCATAAATAAAATCTGTGTGTAAGGGTGTGTGAATCCTTCCACTAGCTGGAGACACAGGGGGCACTGGAACAGTCTGATGAACATCCCACCTAACTGAGTGGAGCAGTTTTTGAGCACCCTGCCTCTAAGCCTGTCAGGGCCAGAGGCCTTGTGCTAGTTCACTGGGTGATGGAGGTCACCAGCCCCTCATTGATGATGAGGTCCTGGTCAGGGTTGATGGAAGTTGGTAGATTGACTTTATTGGTGGGCAGCTTTAGGCGGAATGGGTAAAAAGGTTGTTGAATTGTTTTGCAAAGGAGGTGGGATCCGAACACTTATCCACCGCTGGTTTGGGGGCTCTGTCCATCATAATAGGATCCCCTGCCATGCATTCCCCCAAAAAAGTTTCTACTCTACCTTGTTTTTACAGTTTATCTTGGCCAGCTTCACTATTCTCTTGAAGTCGTTCTCCATCTCCCTTACTCTTGGCTTGCCTCTCTGCAGAAAAGCCATTTTCTTTTGGACCAGAGACATTTTCATTTCTTTTTTTGATCCATATATATGTTGTTGGGGTGGATAGTTACCTGTTTAGTGGGAATAACAGTGTCTTGACAGAATAAAATGTAGGTCAGTACATCTGTCAGCCTATTGAGATGGTTGCCACAATCATCATCAAAAATAAAAAATAAAAATGGTATATTCTGCATTCTGGTGGGAGTTGTGACATATTGCTCTAGACTGGGCAGATGCATGGCGATGTTACACCTGTTAAAATCCCCCAATAAATCTCCCACTGGCTGCTCTCTGGTTTGATTGACCACTCTATTAAACCTTGAGCTATTTCCTCGGCAGCTAGATTAAAATTAGCTCCTAAAATGTCGGGGATTTGGGAGGACTTTCGAGGTAGGTAGCACGGTATGAAGGATACAGACATCAGGTCATAGTGATTGTGGCACTCAGTTTCGTGCACTGTAAAGTTCGTAGTCCACCTTCTGTTGACAGCCATGCAAAGCCCACCCATTGCCACTGCATCTCTGTCAAAGCTAATGACGTTAAAACCCTTCAGATCAGTGCAGGAAATGGGCAGGAACTCACTGGTACTGCATACCCGCTCCTCTGATTTTATTCACAAACTTTCCTTTACTTCTTATAGCTTACCGCCACCTCCTGGTGAGTCAACAGTACGCACTGTGTTACATCTTCTCATTGGTATCAGACCAAAACATGACAGGACTATATAAGAGTCACTGGAGGATAATCTGTACAGTTAGCCAATCAGAGACAGGGTGATGGCAGGTGAAGGCAGCCAGCTTCCTCCCCTCTTTAGTCTGTTACGTATCCCTCCTTTAGAGCGCCCCTCAGATGAGGTAACACATTGCAACTCTGCAACAGAAACAGCGTTCCACTTTTCACATTGTTAGGATGTTGTGGAAGCACAAGTGGCACTGCTTGTAACATCGAAGAAGAGGGCCACGTTCACACACTTAGATATTCATACACACAGCGCTGTTTTGCCCTGCAGGCTCAGATGTCTCAGATGTTACACACCATCACATCGTCATCCATTCCGCCTCTATTCATATTGCTACCTTTGAGGGAGGATCAGAGGCAAAACGACTGTCCCATCATCACGCCTCTGTGTGTTACACATTGCAGAAAAGGTTCATACCCTCTCTTGAAACGGCAGCACTGAACACAACGGAAACATTTCTGTCCATGCCCTGCTCGCCTCTCACTTCTCTTCTCATCCTGCAATATGTGATCTATAGAATTTTTTTTTTGTCAGGAAGTCTAATCCTGTATTTTCCTGATATCAGCTGTTAATACTAGAACAGATGGGCAGCTTGGGCCAGCATGCTGTTAAGAATGAGATAAGTCAGGCACTATGAATGACAGCCTGTTATTGCAGATTCTACAACCTATATGGACGTCTAGTTATAGTTTTCAGTTAGGATCATCTATAAATAAAAATGTTTTTATGTTTATCATGAATCAAAGAGAATGAATGTTTCAGTGTCTTTAACCCTCTCCTTCACTAATTGAAACATTCCTTCCTGTGCACTGCTCACCTCCCACATTAAGTCAACACTTTGGGGGGGGCAGTGTTCTTTGTGAAGAGCCAGTCTGGATGCTTGTAAGAGCGCTCTCTTGCTCTGTAATTGGCCCATGGGGCCTGCCACTGGATGTAATAAGATCTGACATTGGGCACCAGTGGGGATTCATGTTTTTATTTGCATGTTCCGACGGCCTCTCTTTGGGTTTGCTGCCTCTCTTGGGCATTTACACACTGCATAGAGCTCAGGGAATCAGCCTTTATTTGTAAAGCTCTCGTCAGGCAAAATAGTGTAGCAAAAAGTCCAGTAATATCTAACAAATTTCAAAAAGATCAATAATGGGCCATTTACACAATAACGGTTTTAGGATGAAACGCAAAGGTATTGTTGCCTTTCAGCCTCTCATTTACATGGAAACAGCGTATCAGTCGACCTAAAACAGAAACTTTTGAAAACTGCCTCCAGAGTTGCAGCGTAAATAGCAAGCTAGAGTTTTCAGTACAAACACTCCGCTTTATGCATGTGCATTACACTTTAGTTGTGGCAACTTGCACTGCCATGACACAAACCACAGCAGTAACAATGGAGGACCACCATGTTGTGCTTGTGCAGCTGAATCTGCTGATCACCTTCAACAAAATGTGCATCTGTTGCTCCACTTCTGCACTCAGATAAGATGCATATACATGCAAGAAGCCATTGCTGTCTAAAAAAAAACATTGCTGCACGTTTGAAGTTTGCAAAAAAAAAAAAAAAAGCATTTAGATGCTTCACAGCACTACTGGGAAAATGTTCTGTGAAGTGATGAAACCAAAGATTAATTGTTTTAAGGGAACACACGTCATGTGTGGAGGAAAAATGGAACAGCACACCATCATCAAAACCTTAGCCCCACTGTTAAGTATGGTGGAGGAAGCATCATGGTGTGGAGGGGTGTTTTGCTGCCTCAAGGTCTGGACAGCTTGCCATCATCAATGGAAAAATGAACTCACAAGTTTACCAAGATGTTTTGCAGAAAAACCTGAGACAATCCATCAAACAGTTGAAACTTAAAAGAGGATGGGTGCTGCAACAGGACAACAACCCAAAGCATAGAAACAAATCAACTATAGAATAGTTTCAGAATAATAAAATAAACGTTCTGGAATGACCCAGTCAAAGTCCTGACCTAAACCTAAGTGAGGTGCTGTGGCATGACCTCAAGAAAGCTATTCACACCTGACATCCCAAGAATCTGGCAGAACTGCAGCAGTTTTGTAAAGAGGAATGGTGCAAGAGTCATCCGGATTGTGTGCATGTCTAATCTGCCACTACATGTCTAGTCGAAGTTATTGTTGCCAAAAGAGGGTGAACTTCTGAATCCAAGAGTGCACTTACTTATTCCACCCTTCCCTGTCTTGTAAATGTTAACATCTTATGTTCAGTAAAAATATGATTACATGTAATTCTTTGGGTTATTAGTTTAAGCAGACACCGTTTACTCATTCTTTTGATTTGAGTTAAGATCAGACCACATTTTATGACCAATGTAAGAAACTACAAAGGGTGTACTTACTTTTTCCTCCCACTGTAATTATATACAACACAACACATCCTTTATATAAGGACACCAATAGAAACAAAAAGGGGAGGACTGAAGTTGCTGAGGTTCTGGGAGGGCCAGGTGAGTTTATCTTACTAATTAGTTATCATGCAATTATGTTGTCATGGGTGTGATTCCTGTGGGAACATATGGTTCTCCTGTGATCTTGTGATCTTGTGATCTTGTGTATCCAGCTGCTATGGAGTATGCTGAGCTGCGCTCCGCTCCAGAGATGGATCCAGTGTGAATGGGACTGACGGACTGTGGTGCTCACGGTGTATGTGTGAATTAGGGGTCAGCATTTCCATGGAAACGCAGCTTTTTTTTTTTTTTTTTTTTTTTTGCGTTTCCAGGTGACTCACCTCCATGGCTTAATTAATAGGTCATACAGTGGTTCTGCAGTTGTTTGTTTGCCTGACATCATCACCTTCAAGTTAGTGATATTATCTGATTGTCTGGGTGCTGGACTGTGTTAGGGGTCTACCTGTTGGTTGATCTTTTTCTCACAGCACAGTCTGCCTGATGCACAACCTTATCTGAGGCTGATTAGACAAACATTAAACATATTCTCAATGATTTAACGACCTTTGTGTTCAGAGAAATTCAATCTTTATCTCAGGTCAAAGTTGAGTTTTTATGTGATTGGGCTCAGTGATATCATCACTTACAGTAAGCTACATAACCTGATTAACAGCAGTAACTCCACAGAGGATTCCTCGTCGTCTGCATTTTATGGGTAGAAGAGACCTGAATGAACAGAATAAATAAATAAATAAATAAATAAATAAATAAATAAATAAATAAGAAATATGAGGCAATGCGGAAGTGCTAAAGTCTGCTGTTCCTCAAGTGTCCGCTTGAGGCTGGCTCCGGAAGTACCGGAAGTCACAAATACACCAAGCTAAAAAAAAAGCCATTTTCACGGCCAAAATAAGCACATTTACAGCCTGGTACTGTTGAATCTCAGCCTTTTTCGTGGAGTTTCTCGTGTCTTGACAGGAGGCCAGGTGAGGCCCTGAATCTGACAGGCTAAACTTACTGAACTGTTCTGTTAAAACTATGTCACTTAAAAAGCGTAAAACACACGTGGAGTCCAATCATCAGAAGAGGCCGGTCAGCTGAATCCGAGATACTTTATTCAAAGCAGGCAAATCTGAACAAAGTAAATGAGTTGAGAGCTTCTGCAGATCACCCCAAGCAACTGAAAACATGATCAACAAGTAGCATTCTTATAGCCCAGAGGACGGTTATTTTCTCCTCGCTCCTGTCTCCGGATTGGTCATCTCTGTCGAAAGACAAGTCTCCTTTAGGTTAGCTCCCTATATGGTGGGAAGATACTTCCTTTTTGATGCAGGGGTTAAGAATAGAGACTGATTGCTGTGGCCATACTGAAGATTCTGCTGTGAATCAAATTGAGCATTAATCAAAGGTATCATCAGGAGTTTGCTTATAAACTTTGGTTCTGAATCTGGTTGCAACAGTTTTTTTCTTCCATTGACTTTTGTTCCAATGTTGGTTACTGCATCTATGAGTTATAAGACATGGCTCTTTCAGGGTCCAGCTGGTCATTGAAGATCAGATGTCTGCGAGCCTCAGCATCGTGGCCAGGCCAGTCTGAACAGCGTCTCGATAGGGCAAAGGTCAGAAAATTTATGACTTTGTTCTGCGCTCTGGGAGACAACTGGAGTCTATAGTGAGCGTGTTGCATTTTTGAGAACTCAGCAAGCTGCACTCATCTTTCTCTGTGAAAAAATCTTCTACAGTACAAAGAATGTCTCCCGTCTGAATCGCTAATTTCACTAACGGCACGCACTGTACGGGGGGTGAATTTTTTTCTAATTCGGCAGTTTCCACAATATCAAGCCCGCCAGTTCGTCCAATCAGAGGCACAGCTCAGATCACATGACTGTGGAGCGTCCTATGGTTGTTACCGTGGAGACTCACA